>RJWH01000117.1:41731-155328 GCA_004363575.1 Solenodon paradoxus | reverse complement strand
AAAAGGACACAATTAGTTTATTGCTAATTGTTTTCAATCACTTAACATATTGTTTCTATTATCAGAACTCTTCAGTTACAATGCAAATTGTTTTTTCTGTTTTAATTAATTCATCCTAAATTTGTTATTCTTTGAGTTATTCACCAAGCAGACTATAATATCAGTATTTCCTTGGGTTGCAAACTTTAGTATCCTATACAATTACATGGATTGTATGAAAATTCAGAAGTAAGAATTAATATTGTTAGGTATGATTTAGGACCTAGCAAGTTTTTTTGTTAAATGCAGATTGTTGTATATCATTTCTGATTAAAATGTAGATAAAAGATATTTCTCATGTTGCAAGTCTGTTTTCTTTGCCTTCACTAGAATTACTTGGTGATTAAATTCATTGTACAATTTTATACAATACAATATAGTTTTAAACTATCTTCTCTTCATCTATGTACATAAAAAAACTGAAGAGTTGCATCATAATATAATTGTATTCAAGCATATTATAATTCTATAAGTCACCATTATGAACTTCTATAATGTAGAATTACATAAATTATATAAATATATATATATAAATTATAAATGATGTATTTCTTCATAGCAGAAATAATTACTTGAAACAGGGTGGGTGGGGTGGAGAGGAATATTTGTGGATGAATTTACAAATATCTGATCCAAGTTTCTCACCTTCCTGTACTTCTAAATTGTCACATTGGAAGTATTTTCATCAAGAGGTTTATACAAAACTCACCAGAATTTTCTACTTTAACTATACCAAAGACCAAGGGAAGAGAAGAGGATGGAGGAATTTGAAATGCTAGAGAATTAAAAATTGCAGAGTGCATATTTAAGAATCGAAGCTGTTTGGAGACTGAAGGCATAAAATTGACCCACAGGTATACCTTAAATAATTAAGTAAATTTCTACTTTTGAGTTTCAATATCCACCTTCAAGAAACATTGAACAGGAAGGGTAGTAAGAGTCTTAGAAGAAAGTAAGGGACAGAGTTCTCTGATTTTCATGAAATTACCCATTCAAGGCCCCCAGCATTGGGGAGGGGAAGGTGGACTAAAACAGTTGCAAGACAAATGCTATAAGTAGTACTGTATTTTCTATAAGTTCCTGCCTTATTCTACATCTTGAAGAAACCTAGGTGTTTACCAGGTAAAGAATATTCAATCAACTACAGCAATTTCTTCAGATAAAGTCTAGACTCTAAGTGTGTTTTTTTAGAAAGACTCAGCTCCACAATAGTGGTCAAAATTGTCAGACTTCCAGAATGCAGTTATCACTACAACTGCATGTTCTAACTCCCCTGCACCCCCACTCCCCTCCCCATTCTTCTTGAAGGTCTCCTTGATTGGCATGTTCAGACTGCAATGTCAGGGCAGAACACAGTCCAACGCAGGGTAAGTGAGCTTTGTTACTCAGTGACTAAAAGTCACTACTAAGTGGGTATTTGACTGTCAGAATTGCTCCCTCGAGTTCACATTACTAGTAGGTGACAAAGCAAGTAATTCAAATCAAGTCAGCCTTCAAATAACTTCTTTCCACCACACCGCTCAGTACCCCAGGGCTCAGAAAACTCTTGATTGGTCAGTTGAGTAGGTTGGGCTGTATGTATGTTTCTAATTTGCTCTCTTTGATTTCTGTCTATTCTCAGCTAGTTCCTCGAGGATTTTTATTTCCCCTTGTCTTTCTTTCACCTCAAATTTTGCTATGGTAATGAGGTGAGGATGCTAAAAAGATTCCATATGTCAGATGCCCTAGTGCGTCCATCTGATGGGAAAGCTGACTCAGTCATTGACTCAGTCATCCAAAAATGCTGGAGAAACCGGAATAAACACAGCTTTAAAGGCTTTAGTACCAATTTTCTGTATGACCTCCAGCAAAACCCATAAATTAAACTCTTTGAACTTCAATTCCTTGTCTTGTCTATAAAATAACGTACTTAAGCCATGTCATCAGGAAATTTTCTTCTACATTTCTCATCTTAAAGCAGAAAACATCCCTTCAGTGTTACAGAACATTTATTTACTTGATAACTTGATATCTTATATAATAACCCACTAATACTTATTGTATAAAGGCACTTTAGAAAAGCAGTACATAAAATTGACTTTAGTTACAATTTTAAGAATGTATTTCAAACCTAACTTCTTTATCACATATAGAGATGTGACTTTTTTGGTTAAGGTTTAGTGGAGTAATTTTTTCATATATAATGGAAGAATAGCCAAAACAAAGATTCTTCAGTTTTCATTAAATTGAGAGGACAATATGTCTTAGCAAATAGAAACTATCATGCCCATTAAATATTCAGCAACTAAGTGCATTTTGCTGTAGTTAATATTACAGGAGGTAAGATCTGGGATCTTTCCTATGATGTTTCACAATATTTTAACACAAAGTACACATTGTATTGGCACCACTGAGGCCCAAAGATAAACGGGTGCAGAAGAGATGAAGTTAAGAAAGTTAGTTTGACAGAATATTCTCTTCTCACAGATTTTCCCAGGAGATGCTTTTAAATAGGCCTAAACAAATGTTGTTGCCTCTGATGATTTATCGCAGAACAAGCAGACAGAGCAGAGGAGCATGTTATCTGGTTCCCTGTAGTGCAGGGGCTAATGCAGAAAATGAAGGCAGATCAGAAGAGTGGCCTTTGGAGCAAATGCTCTATATCACTCAGCAAGGAAGCAGATGGAAGCTTGGATCATGGCTTATCTTAAAAGATAGCTCAAAAGTATGATGTATCTGTAATTTTAGTATTTTGTTTATTGTATTTATAAATTAACCAAAATTTATGAGAATCTTATCACAGATGTTAACTGTAATAAATTTAGAACAAACAATTTTACTACTAAATTAGCTACACATCTATTTTAATCTGGGTGTCACTGAATGTTAATATGTGAACACATGCATTTCTATCTATCTATAAACCATATACATTTATATATTGCACCTATTTATTGTTCTTATCATGTTTATACTTCATAAATACATATTAAAGCATAAAATGCTTTATATATTTATAAAATGCTTTATAAAACTTGCCTATGTCAATTATTCCTGAATTTTAATCTGATTGATAAAAATCAATGAAATAGCAATTAGAGTTCGAAAAAAATCCTCTTTTTCCATGTGAAATTTCACTGTGAATTTCAAATGGCTCAGCATTAAGTTGACCTTACTTTTCATAAAAAAATATCATATTCCTCCTGCAGCAATAATATGCATCCGTAAGGTATACATCACAAAACTCTTCACTTAAACAGATTTATACATACATTCTAATTTTTTAAGGGACTAATCCACTGGGGAACTTATTTATGATGCTATAGCTTATTATTTTTATAGCTATATTATAAATATATAACTTATTATTATATTATTAATAACTACCCACTTGCTTTGAATTAAGAGAAGCTGGCCAAAGCATGACGACAATTCAAAACAACTAAAATGTAGCCCCATTTTCCCCAAGGCACCAATTTTGGGGTTGCCTTCTCCTTTAGTGAAAATCACCTCAGCCTCCCTCTCCTCATTATCTACGCTTCCTCTGGGCAACTGTGGGGATGCTTTGTGTGAAACTCAGACTTGGAAATGAAACTAGTCCTGTTTTTGAATACCAGTTCTGACATCAGCTCTCTGAAGTATCTGTAAAATAAGGATGCTCACAAGTGCCCTCGACAGATTTGTTGGGAAGATTTAATTAATGACTGTAGCGTGGTGACTGGTTGCTCATGGTATGGCTTGTTAACATCCGGAACTTTCTCTTAGGTAAAATCTTTCACAGTAAGATGAAGTGCTAGATCTGATGAGCATCGCTTGATTTAAACACTATTTGGAAAGATAGCGATCGTGTGTTTCTGTATTCTCAATGGAGAAACTTAAAATTCAGTAGAGAGATAAATTACCTTAGGTACCAGTCCAGTCTGAAACAGAAAACCAGCAAACACTCTTGCTTAAAAAAAGTTCTCTGTGTGTCGTATTGAACCAAAATTTTTGCCACAAAGCAACTGAAAGATGCAGTTTATGTATGTTAATTTTTAATAGAAATTTTCCAATTGATACAGGGATGAAACAAACAGGCACATATACTAATTTGGTATCACCTACATAAACTGCTGATTTTGAGAGTAACTTGAGGGGAAATTAAACAGCTTAGAGGAGATTATAAGATCATAATATTGCCTTGACATTGATTAAAATAATAGAGATAATGTAATATAATTTGAATATAATTGCTTTAATTCAAATATTAAGTTTTCAAAGACATTATTCTAATTTAGTTTTTTAAAGAAAAAGTACAGACAAAATAAAAGTGAGTTTGGCAGACAGGAAGAGAGAAGAGGAATAAGCATTTTATTTCCACTTTAGTTGTTCACACTGACCCAACCACCACTCCACCAGGGCATGCCTGCCTATTCTGGTTCTTAATAGATTGACGAAATTGCTAAAGTTTTCAGGACATGGGGATAAATGACATTCTAATATACAGATTATAATTTTCAAATTTGACAATAATTTACTTTAAAACTACAGGATATAAAATTTTGTTTTAGTTCACATTCAAAAATATTAAAAGAACCACTTCTTCTTGCTACCTTTTTTTTTTACTATATTTTGATTTGCAATCTTTATATTTACATTCTCTGTACCAGATTATATTGGCAGTATGCTGAAACATGATGAAAATTAATAGAAATTTTCAGGTTTATTTTAATCTGAAGTCCCTTATTACATAATAACTTCCCCTTAGAGAAAGTGTTTTCCTCTATTATAAGACAATTATAGTTGAAGTATTTCTAACATTCTGTTTATTAAAATCCAGAGATGTTAGCTATTTGTCTTCATTGTGCCTAGAAATGAAAGTTCACTTACTCTTCTATTATTAGCACCTAATTGTTAAAACAGAGTGAATTGTCTGTTACAGAAAACTAACCACTTGAGGAGGAATTCTACTGTAGAATACAAAAAACTGCTTACTAGAATATTTACAGACACTAAATCTGACAGTAAACTTCAAGCTATTTGTAGAACATCCTTCAACTTTCATCTAAAATACAGTTATTAAACATTATTTTAATCTACCTTTATATCATAATGTAAAATATTTCCATTGAGAAATCTTGAGGATGAAGCAATAAATATCACTAAAAATTCCTCCAATCTGTTAACACTCCCCTGCATGTTTAAAACTTATTCTTCTTAGAAATGTAGCTGTCTAAAACCCACACACATATATAGCTCTGGATCGATATCTATGTCAAAGACAGAGATATAAAATAGATATTTCATATTTTCATAAATACTCAAAGACATGATATCTTGGTTTTACTTTTTAAACCATCCTTTTTAACAATATATACTAATGTTTTCTAGATTAATAAATATTCTAATAATTATATTTTTCACATGATTATCATACATATTTAATCACATCCCTACTGAGCAACATGAAATTACAGCCAGTATGTCATAAATAATATTACCTTGAAAATCTTAATAAACTAAATTTTAGGTCTCTGAGATCATACCTTTAGTTTTCCTTCTAGGTTAGGATAGAGCAGAGAATCTTTATTCTACTGGGAAGTAACGGCATAGGCAAAAACAATAACCAAAAAAAAACCCAAAGGTACCAGTGAATTTTTAATAAAAATTGATCCTTTATTCCCCTACTTGAAAATATTTTTTCCTTAAATCAACTTAATACAAAAATAGATGATCATTATTTGTATCCTATTTTCCCTAGTAGATTAATGATTTCTAAAGGCCTCTGAATCCTCTGTGGTGGCAATTTCCTTGAACTTACTAGAAGTCCAAATATGTGTGTTGAATCAAATATAATACAATAGGATGCAAAAGTACTATTTTTGTCTCAATTTACCTTTGAGTCTTTCACCTCAAAATATCCTCACAGAATTTATAATACCAATAACAATTCTTACTTCTATCAAAGGAAACTTGGGGAACAAATGAAATATAATGTGTGAAAATATTTGTCAATAGAAAAATAATGATGTAATTGTGAGCTACAAATGACCAATTTGCTAGAGGGTGATACATTTTCAGCAGTCATATCTGACTTAGTGTATAAACTCAAGAGCCACAAAATTGTTAAGATGCCTGTATTGAGAAGTTTATTAGACTTTGTGTGTTTGCCAAGTTCAGAGTCCCTCCTGAGAAAAATTATTATTATATTATCCCCTTCCCTTCACAGTGACTGGATAGGGGTAATCTAGGGCAGCGTTGTAAAAAAGAAATATGTCAGCCACATATGTAATTATAAATGTCCTAGTAGACACACATGCAGAGAGATACAAGTAAAATGTAATCAGCATAAAAATGATCAATGAGCTATTTTCTATTGACACTTTTTAAAAAATCTAGTATGTGAATACCGCACATCTCAACTTGGACACAGCGTATCACAGCTGCTGTGCTAGTGACTATTGAAAAACATACAAGTGGAGACACCAAGGCACCATGGAAAAATATACAATTATAAGGAAAAAACTTGAGTCTCCCTGTCATAAAACTGAAGCAAGAGAATATGTGTTCTCTTGCAGAAATGCCCTTTTCTTCATATATCAATAAAACCTATTATTCTACAGGCACACAGAAAGTGAAAACTCTAAGAGTTGTCTTTGAAGCTAACCAAAAGTATCCCTTTGACAAACTCAACTCTGCATTCTCTTACCAACCTTTTTGAATTATCTTATCAACTAGGCCATGACTTTTAAGTTTCCACATTGGTTTCTACATGGTGCAATTTTAGCACAAATCCTGCTAATGCAGTTTAGACAGATTCGTTCATCCAAAATATCTCATTACCTTCCATATCAAATTGAGTTCTTTATCCTTTACCATCCCCTAAGTGATTCTCATCACCCTGGACTCCATTCACATAAACCCTGTTAGGGGAAAGTCTGGTTAAAATGACCTAACCCATGATATTTCCTCTTAGTAATGTTTCATCATTACCCCTGGCCTGCTGCTTTGGTCCTGAGCTATATATTCCCACTGCACATGTATTCTGAGGTTACTCATCTCTCTCTCCACCATAAAGTTCTACTCTAAAGTCCCTAAAATTTATCATGATAGTTCCCCTGAATAAAGAATGCCTTATAGTTTTAAAAAGTGTCATGAATATTTTTTTTTTTTTCTTTAACAAAGAGTTAAGATTTGCAGAATTTGGGACAAAGCACTCAGGGAGACTTACTCAGGGAGAGGCACCCGTTCTATTGAACTGATCAGAATTGGTCATGGCAGTCATTCAAATTATCTGGAGCTTGATCAAAGGGCTTGTCCAAACTGGAAGCATATGTTTATCAAAATCTAACTAAACTTGGTGAGAACATTGAGGAATAGAAGAAGCATTGCAGTGAGGGATGGCCTTGAGGAAAAACTGTTTAATCAGAAATCCCAAATGAAAGGGAGCTTCTTTCCCTACCCCTGATGCTCACTACCACCTCCTACCTCCTTTCCCTGGAAGACCTGTTCCATCACTTACAGCTGATGATCATCAGAAGATTCCTGGTTTGTTTTTTTATTATTATTAACAGTTTAGTGCTATGGAAAACCTATATTGGATTAGTAGTCATAACCTGGTAGCAGTATGTAATCTCTAACTCCCAACTCACAATAATAGGGAAAACACTATGGGGCAGTTTGTAATGAATGCAGTCCTTCTTTCTCATGCAAATAAAGAGGTAGTTTACATTTCCATTGTTGGCAATGAGGGGAAACAAACCCACATAGATTGGGAAGCTGTTGAACACCTGCAGATTCCACACCCCAAGTCCTACAAGATTCATACCAGATGGCAATGGTAAACCAAGTTACCAGTGTCATCCAAGTACAAGTGAAGCCAAGTACTGAACCAATTTAAAAAGCAAGCAAACAATTAGTAATACCTAAAGAATCAGTATCTGGAACTATTATAAGGGACTTTCTCAAGCTGATCAAGACAATAATAAGTCTCACATCTAACATTGTACCCAGTGGTAAGAGACTAAAAGCTTCCCCCTAAAATTCAGAATAAAAGAAATATACTGACTTTCTCTACTGGAGAGTTAACCAAGGCAATTAGATATCAGACTAAAAAAAAAAAATACACAAGGCAAGTTGATTTAAAAGAAACAAGTAGAGTTATCTCTAATCATATATGATATAAACTTGTATGTATATAAGGAACCCACTAAAAATACTAAAAATTCAATGAGTTCAGCAAGATTTCAAGATCAATATATTTTCATATGCTAGCATGATCAAAAGAAAAAATAAAAATACAATTCCAAATAGCTGTAGCAATAGCAGCAAAAACTACAGCAGTTAGAAATAAAAAAAATACAGGATAAATACACAAAAGAAACACACAGTTACAAAAACAGTGTTGAAAGAAAATTTTTAAAGATTTAAATTAAAAGAATCATACACAAATACAATAAAGCCAGAATAGGTGATATTGAACAGGAAAAAAAAAAAAACATTGGAGTTCATATTTTCTAATTTTGCAGGTACAACTATAAATCAATGGAATAGAATGATGAGTCCAGAATTCAACTCCAATCTCACATCATTCACAAAACCTAATTTGAAATGAATCGTGTATCTAAATATAAGAACTAAATTGTAAAACTGTAAAAGAAAACAGAGGACTGAGTCTTTGACATCTTGAAATTGGGAATGGTTTCTTACATGTGAAATTAAAAGCACTAGTAACGAAAAAAGATAAATTTAGTCAACTTTTCATTTTGATGAAGTTAAAGTAATAGAGGTTGACTCAAGATAGCAGCTTAAGATGAACCTGCACTGACCTCTTCTCACAGACGTAACAAGTCTACAACAAAACATGACTGACTGACTCTAGAAGTAGACCAGAAATTCAAATGAAGTTTCCACAACCTAGGATAAAAAGGAAACAACCATAAGTAGGAGAGACAGAGATGTGCTTTCACCAAGGAAGAAAGCCCAGAGGCAGCAATTGGCAAGTGATCTCTTCTTTACATAACTTTCCCTGGGGAGCAGGGAAGAGTTAGGCACAAAACCTGGTACCCAGCACCCCAACACCTTCAATTCAGCATGGCAGAGATGAGTCTGAGTCCCTGGAAATGCTATACTGAGATACAGGAGAAAACAAGTAGAGGGAAAATAAAACTTCAGGGATCACCCTCAGATCAGACCCTCAGGTCAGAATCACAGGCAAGTGTCATCTGGCATCTTCTCATAAGCTTTCTAATACCAGTGCCGTTTGGGCGATATCTTTGAACTCACCCTCCATATTACTAGACGCTAGGGATAAAGCCCTGAGGAGAGACTGTATCTACCTCTGTGAAGTAGTCTGAGTTACCTGAGAGTGACAGCAAGAAAGAGAGCCTCCCATGGCAAACAAGCAGGTCCCACCCCTGTCAGCCCCCACCCTGTCAGCCCCCACCTGCCTACCAACTAGAAAGCCATAGCCACTCAGTCAGTATCCTTCCCTGTGCATCTTCAGTAGCCTAGCCAGCTAGCAAAAAGGCCACATCTTCAGCAGCATGGCTCCCTGAATCTCCCACTCCCGGCAACTTAGCCAACATCTGCACCACAGTCACTGGCAGCCTACCCCACACACCTCTGGAAGCCTAGCCATCATATCACAGCCTAGGTATCTCAGGTGCTGCCAGAGGTCAACAAATGCCTCGGCTGACCTCTGCCTCCACCAATGTCCAGCCAGCTCCACAGGCCTCTAGCAGCCCAGCCACCTCAGCACACCTTCTACCATCTTGCTAGCCCTGTGTGCCATTACCAAATACAGCCTAGCCAGCTAGCAAACGGAACATGCCTCATAACCAACAAGGAGCCCCCCGCATGTCTCTAGTAAACCAGTGTGCTACAAGAAAACATGTCAGCAGTTTAGATTCCCTGGCAACAGTGCTACACCACTACTGGGACTGGCTGACAGGCCGATACATGGCAACCACATGTGAGGGCTGGATCCAAGCATCACCCACTCAGTTATCATAACCAAGGGCCCTGACCAAACCCAGCCAATGAACCAGATGATGGACTGGTTGAGAGCCTTGCCCACTGTGCACATGAATTTGCACATGCATGTGTATGTACACACACTCATAAACACAGAGTAGGCAGGTGGATATAAACTAAAAATACACACCCTGAGTGACTAGCTTGGAAAGCTGAGGGAGTTTTGCTCCTGGACACCACCGAATTATTACTTGCAGAAGATCCAACCCTGAGGAATAGGATAGGTAGTAGAGTTGCCTAATATACAGTGATAAGGCAAAATAAAGAATCAGAGGAATAGGTTCCAAATGAAAGAGCAAAACAAAACTCAGAAAAATGAAAATAATTACCAGATAATGACTTCAAAGTAATGATTATAAATATACTCGACAATCTTGGGGGGAAATGCGGACTAGAAAATTTCAGATTTAAATGGAAGTCACAGAATTGAAAAAAATATAATTATAGAACTATAAATGCAATAGAGCAGCGTCAACAACAGACTGGATGAAGCAGTGAATATGTGAGTTGGAAAACAAAGCAAAAGTATTCACCCAGAACAACAAAAGGAATCAATAAAGAATTATAAAGTGTGAAGATACCCTAAGAGATTTCTGGTACATCAAGAAAAATAATAATTCATATTATAGGAGTCCCAGAAAAAGGAGACAGAGGGGGAGAATTAGAAAAATATTTGAGGAAATAATCACCAAAAATTCCCTAATTTGGACAAGAATCTAGATATCTAGTTACAGACAGCCCAGAGCATTCCAAAAAAGAGGAACTCAAAGAGTTCCACACCAAAATACATTACAACTAATGGTAAAATTTGAAGACAGAGGATCTTAAAAGCAATTAGAGAAAAACAGCGGGTCATGGACAAGGGAAACCCCATAAGGCTAGCAACAGATTTTTCAACAGAAAATTTACAGATCAGGAATGAGTGGCCTTACATACTCAGGTTTCTGAAGGAAATAAGCTCAACCAATAATTCTATACCTGTCAAGATTGTCATTCAGATTTGAAGGAGCGGTAAAGAGCTCTGCAGACAAGTAAAAGCTCAAGGATTTCACCATGGCTAAACCATCATCAAAGAAATGTTAAAGGGACTTCTCTAAACTGAATAAGAGAAGGCACTAAGTAAGAAGAAAACATGAAAGAAAAAAATTTAATTGAGAAATTCACAATAATAGTAATGGACCAATCACCTAGAAAGCAGAAATGAGAATTAAAAAATGAATGCAGTAAAATTAACTCAAGCTTCAACAATTAGTCAAGAAAATTATATAAGATAAAAATATGAAATGAGATATCAAAAATATAAGAGAATTAATGATGCAGTTTTACAATATGTTCAAACATATGCAGCTATCAACCCGAAACAGAACAATATGGGTAAATATGTTATATCTTAACCTCACGATAACAACAATGTAAAAACACTAATAAAATTTTCAAAAGAACCTGAAAAACCTATCAGACCCCAAGAGGAAGTACAAAAGCAGCGGACTGAGCAAAAGCAGTATGATCAGCAAAGTTTATCGTAGCATACACTTATCTTAATAAGAAAAATCTCAGCTTAAAAATTTGACCTTACATCTAAAGAAGTTTTAAAAAGAACAATTAAAGATCAAAGTCAGTGAAAGAAAGGAAATAATAAAATTCAGAGAAGAAATAAACTAAATAAAAAACAAAGAGACAGTGCAAAAGATGAACCAAGAAGCTTTATGTAAATCAACAAAATTGACAAACTAACTAGTCTCATTAAGATTCAAATAATTAAAATCAGAAATAAAAAAGTTACAATGTACTACTGAAATATAATGGATCAAAGGAAACTACTAAGACTATATACACCATTTGTGCATATATACATATACATGTGTGCACATGTGTACATATATGTGCATATGCACACATATATATGTCAACAAATTGGACAAGACAGAAATGGACATACTGAATCATACAACACACCAAGACTGAATCATGAAGAGACAGAATACCTGAACGGACAAGTAAATAAGCTGAAGTAAATCAAGAAAAAAAAATTGAAACATCAATCAAAAGTCCACCGAAGAATGACAGTCCAATATCAGATTTACTTCACTGGTGAATTCTACCAAACATTCAATGATCTAATACCTATCCTTCTCAAACTCTTCCAAAAAAAAAAAAAAAAAATCAAAGAGAAGAGAACACTTTCAACACTTCCCAACTGCTTTTAGGAGCCAGCATTACTCATACTAAAACTAGAATAGGACATCCAAAAAAGGAGGTTGGGGAAGAGAGGAGAAAGGAGGAAGAGAGGGACTGAGTGGGGAGGGAGGGAGAGAGAGAGGCGGAGAGAGGGAGGAAGCAAAGGAAGGAAGGAAAGGAAGAAAAGGAAAGAAGGAAACTATAGACTAATAACTAGAACATAGATGCAAAAATTCCTCAATCAAATTTTAACAAAAAGAATTCAACAATACATTATAAAAATAAAATTCTACAATTAGGATTTAGTCCATGGATTTAAAGATGGTTCAACATACACAAATCCATCAGTGTGTATATCATATGAACAAAATGAAGAATAAATTTATGATCATGCCAATAGAAACAGAAAACATCTTTAATGATTCAGCATTCATTTGTGATTTAAAAAAATCTCATTATAATGGGTATAGAAGGAAAATATCTATATATAATAAAGTTTATGTAAGACAAACACATAGAAAAATTTTTCGTGGTGAAAACTTAAGACTTTTCTTCTAAAATCAGGACAAGACAATGATGCCCACCCCCACCAACATTATTTAACATAGTATTGGAAGTCCTAGGCAGAGAAATTAGGCAAGTGAAAGAAACAGCAAGTATCCAAATTGGATATACATTGGAATATACAAAGCAAAACTGTCAATAAGTGTAGCAGATACGATTTATGCATAAAAAATTCCTAAGTACACCAAAAATATTAGAAATAATGAATAAAGTCTACTATCAGTTTATAAATTGTCACGTCTATATAAAACAATGAACTAGAAGAGAAATGAAGAAAACAATATTCTTTATGATTGCTTCAAAAAGAATAAAATAGCTAGTTATTAATTTAACCACATAAATGGAGGATCTATACAACAAAAACTGTAAGACATTCTTCAAAGAAATTGAAAAAGACAAAGAAATGGTAAGATAACCCATGCTTCTGGATCAGAAGAATCAACATTGTTAAGATGGCCATTGTACCTAAAACAATATACAGATTCAATGCAATCCCTATTAAGATACCAAGAACATTCTTCACAGAAATAGAATAAAAAACACCAAAGACCTCTTATAACTACATCAATCCGGAGAAAAAAAAATATATACCTCAATGGAGGTATTATGTTCCTTGGATTCAAAATAAGCAGCAAAGCTACAGTAATCAAAACAGTATAATACTAAAATAAAAATAAGGCAAGCAGATCAATGAAATGAAGCCTTGTAATAAACCCACACATATATGAACAAATTTATAACATAGGAGGCAAGATACACAATGGAAAAAGAAAAGACTATTCAATAAATAGTGCTGGGGAAACTGGACAGTCACATGCAAAAGAATGAAACTAGATCAGTGCCTTATAACATATATACAATGAATTAAAGTCTTGAATATAAAATCTGAAACCAGAAAATACATAGAACAAAATATAAGTGGTATGTTATTCAACTACCATCTGAGTCCTTTGTGGGTTCATCTCCAACAGCAAAGGAAACAAAAGAAGACATAAAGCGAGAGGGACTTAACCAAACTAAAAAGAAACAGCAAAAGTAACTATTGTTAAAAGGTATAATAATGAAAGGAAGAAGATATTTGAGAATGAGATATCAGATCAAGGGTTAATATCCAAAAATAAAAATAAAATAAAAAAACATAACTCAACAACAAATCTACAACCCAGTTTTTAAATGAGCAAAAGATCTATAGACATTTCACCAAAAAAGATTTGCGCCAATAGCTAGGCACAAAACGATATTCATCTCTTATCATTAAGGTAATGCAAATCCAAACTATATAGAAATTTCATGTCACACTTGTTAGAATATTTATTGTCAAAAAGACAAAAAGCAGTAAGTGATTTTAATGGGCAATGATGGGGGAGAGAACCTGTGTGCACTGTTTGGAGTGTAAACGAGTACTCTATGGAAGACATTTACAAGGATCGAAGTACTCAGATGGATAAAAGTAGGAAAGAACCTAGGTAAGACTGGTAGCCTCCAGGTGAATCAGGTATAAATAGCAAATGAACTCCACTGTGTCCATATGGACAACCTCAACTAGTATATCACAGGCAGATGGCTCACAGGTTCATCTGATATTTCCAGGCATACCTCCAGACATCAATGGAGACTAAAGTTATTCCTTATGTGGAGAGGATTTCACACTGCCCACTTTTACTAATTGTGAGATCATCATTCATTAGTAGGATGTTCAGTGCTCAGATGCATGGTTAATTTAAATTTCAAGCTTAAGTTTAATGTGTCATTTACAGAAAAACACAACATGTCAACATTAGTAGTTTGCAAGAAGTTGTCACTTATTTTTCAAATATTATCACAAATATAATCCTTTATTTTCTACTATCTCTTGGATCTGCTGTTAGTCTATTTTGGTTATATTTGGGATCAAGGAAAAAGTGATAGCATTTTGCTAAAAAAATAGCATTTTGTTTTACAGCATCAGTTTGCATCAAAATGAACCATCTTAAGCCATCATTACATCAGCAAAATTTTACAGAGTTATAATAAAGGACTTAGCTATTGAAATAAAGGAAAAATAGGAAAATGAGAAGGGTGAAAGAGGTGGTAGGACCAGAGACAAAAGAATGGCAAACATTAACACATTATCATTCTCTCCATAGGGGTCTGGAAAGACAGCCAGGGTGCTCATAAACCCAGATTTCTAAGCAGAGTTAGCAGTGTTTCTGTTCCTCTTCCTCTTCCACACCCTCATTCAGGTGTTCCTGTAATATGGGCAATTTCTTTCTAAGATTCATTCTAGATCATAATAGTAGACCAAGACTTTTACATCTGATATTTAAACAATTACAAGGTGATTATGATATATCCATTCCTAGTATATTCTACAACACAGAAGATTGAATATTAATCTGGATTTTCTCTTACATGTATACCAAAAGAGTAAAATAAAAAAGACTTTAAAAGAAGTTCTAAAACTTAGAATTAGACTGTCCTTTGAATGATATATTAGCACATTCTGGTATCATCATTAGACCAATTATACCAAAGGCTCAAAATCTCCCTGGCCAGGTCTGACTGAGTCTGGAAAGAAAAATAAGGAATATGAGAGTAAAAAAGTAGGTCTTAATATAACTGAAGTATGTATGTATGACCAGAGGGCAATGCTTATCAGAAAGCCAGTTAAAGTATTCTGAGGACAAGAGCTAAGCTATGAGAGTTCTGCTCTATTTATGGGGGAGAGAGTATCTGGGGGCCCTATGTCAGAGCAAAAAGACATTCACATTAGCAGAGATAGGGATGATGATTAGACATCAGCAGTATTCAGCAAACATATCCCTTAAGACTATTAAATTTTATGTAGTTTTGAATCTCTTCTAATCAAGAACTTTCTAGATACTAAAGGAGATTTCCATGAATAATGGTATTTATCATGCAAGATAACGGACAAAGATACTGTAAATACTGTAAATGAGCAACAAATTGTAATGATAAACTAAATTGGAATTCCATTTTGCTCACTAGTTTCTTGTGAATTTGGAGAGTCTGTCAGTCGTCTTATACTATTGGTGCCCTGAATAAAATCAAGTTTCTGGCCTTTGCCTTGACTCTTACTTATCCCATGAAAGAAATTTCACCATCTGTCTATTCAGTTGAGAAGCTGACATGTTTATCTTATCACTCTTGAAATAAACCATGTTCTGACTCTTCCTATTGTCATCGTTTCCCTCACTAGTCTCAGAAGTGTGAACACCGATTTTCTCACATATACTTGAAAATGGTTGTGTCAATGCTCCAGATGTGATAACCTGAGCTGCTTTCATCTCCCTTTTAATGTTTCTGGAAACGTTTGTTTTCTATTCATGAAATGTTGCAGGGACTTTAATCAATTTACTCTCAAGATAGACTGAAAATATATGATCAAGACTACCAACTTCCCCAATATCCACACTCCTTTTCTCTTTGGTGATGGAACGCACTCATTTTTTTATTATGTATGCCCAGGATTTCCCAGTCTCACAGGGAGGTGAGGTAATAACTATAATCTGACCAAGGAAATGTAAGGCGTGGTTGTAAATGTTAATTTTTAAGTCAACTCAGTAGGGCTAAGGAATGTTCAGAAAGCTGGTAAGGAATTATTTCTGGGTGTGTCTGGAAGAGCTCTCTGGAAGAGATTAACATTTGAATCCATGGACTGATTTATGGGCATTGGCCTTCTCCCAAGCATCATTCAGTGATGCATCCAATGTATCTTCAGAGGGGCATCATTTAATCCATTGAAGGCCTGATGGAACAAAAAGGCAGAGGAAGGGCAAATCTGTTCTCTTCTTGAGCTGACACATCCATCTTCTTCTGTTCTTGGAAAGAAAGAGTTAAGAGTTTGCCCTTTATCCCTTTCTCTACCTCATCTGACATGTTGCCACAGCATGAGGGTAAGACAAGGGCCACAGTGTAGAAATTACACAGAGAAAGTCATCGAGGTGCTAAATCCTCGTGATTGCACATCTGCATGCCAGTCTTAGTCCACTTCAGCTCAACATATGGGAGAGGTTTTTCTTGAAAAACTAAACCCCTATTTCATCTAAGACATCACTTTTCAGCTTGGTTTTTTATAGCTTTACAGAAGTTTGATAATGGAGACACAAAATAATGACTGAACATTCCAAAAGAACAATTTTAATGAAGAAAGGCATTATTTCAGTAAATATAAACGGCAAGTGTCTTAGGTGCCTGTTTGTGTCATTGGCTTTATTTCCATTATTATCAGAGGGCTTTATATGATTAAGTACCTAATGAATTGTGTAGGCAGTAAGTGCTGGAAAGGTACAATGGAAAGATAATATTGTGGATACCAGTCTTTAGATAATCCTGAAAAATGATCCTTTGAGCTGGACTTTACCTGAAGAACAGATATGTAACAGAGTAGAGGAAAAGAATCTCATCAAGACAAGTAAGACCAAATGACACTGAAAGCAGTTCCAGTATCCACATCCTTTGGTTAAAGTAGAAAGTTACTTCTAAGGTAGTAAAGAGATGACTAGAAAGAGAGCTGAGATTAAGCTAATGGGTTTGGATTTCTGCCTTGAGTAATGGAAGCTACTGAAGATTTTTGGTACATGAGAGTTATGAAGATTTCAAGAAGACAACCTCTCTACTTGCGTATCAATTTCAAATCTTGCATCACACAATAAACGGAAGTTTATGTCTATGAATGTCTATGAATCTACTTATTTTATTTAACCCTTACAAAAACCCTCTCAAGTAAGTATCATCATCATTCATAGATCAGGGAACTGAAATTTCAAGGGGTCAAGAAATTAGTTTTTATATTACTGAAAGAATAAAGAACAAAAGCCAACTGTTCAATCCAGTTCTGTATGGTATACATAAGTTCCTATACCTTTCTACTTTAACACACAATCACTCAGAGTTGACAACAAGAATTATACTTCATTACTTAAAAGCTCTACTATTAGAAACATTTTACAAAAAAAAAAATACAAATTAAAAATCTTGCCTAAATTCCTCATAAAAATAAAAATAATGTAAGTCTATATATTGATGAACAGCTTCTATGGTTACTTTATTCATATGTTCCTTATTTTTTAATTAAAAGCATTAATGTATAAAAGTAAAAATTAAATAGAGCAGATTAAAATTAATCAATGTTTATTACATACACTATACCCAAGTACACAAATCTTCAAGGTCATTTAAAAAATAATTGCTGCATTATTAAGAAGACTTGGCTTTAAACCACAGGGTGGAATGAGATTGACTCAACCAATACTGTCTTGAAAACTTTGAGCTGGATATTTAGCTCAAATTCTAAGTTTTTTTAAAAAACCACTAAAATTCTGATTCAAGGCTGTGATGACAATGGCTTCCTTTAATCTTTATTGCACTCCTAAGCAGTTAACCATTTTTAAAGTATCTCTTTTTTTGAATGAAACTAGAGGATATAGTTTCAAACATGCAATTTAAGTCATTTTATTATGACTTCATTAAATCAAGTAAATTTTCTCCTGGTACTGAGCAAGCATAACTGTGAATGTCAGTGAACTCATAGAGCAAGCATGACCTAAAGGAGTGAGGTAATCCTTGACTATAAACAAATGTATAATATGTTTACCTGTAATTTCAGAACATCTGTACTTTTCACCCAAGTAAATAACTTTGGCTTCCTCATGAACTCTAAGATCCCTAAAGCTAATTCATATAACCTATGTAATCTATGTAACTTCTAGAGCTGTTGATAGGGATCATGCTAGCCTACACAGTTCCATTTGGGAAGTCAAGAGTTTAGATGCTCACTTCCCATGTATCCTCCCATATATGTAGTAACTTCCTAAGGCATTATCTCCCTTTGGGCTCAAAGCTAAACTAATGAATTGGATTTTCTTTGTTGTTTTTTTAAAGGAAAGAGACAGGCAGAAGAGAGAGCAAGAAGAAGCATCTTTTTAAATTTTATTTAGTTGTTCATCTTGGTTGTTTCTGCCGGCCCGGGAACTCAAACCTGGGACGTTGGGATGTATGTGGACAGTGCTCAACTGCTACTCCACCACGGTATACTCTAATAAGTTATTTTTAAAGTAACCCTATTTATTTTTTAAATCTGTTAAAAGCTAGAATAAACATAGTTGCCCTCAGGAGGTTACAAAAAGGACGTAAGCATTAAGTATTTTTGTAATTTCAACCTTGCTTATTAAAACCAAAATTGAGATCTTTCTGGAAATTCACCGCATCCACATATTTTACAACCATGTTTATACCAGCTACATTGACAGACAGTACAAAGGATATTGCAAGTATCTCAAAGTTAACCAATCAAAAATGAACATTTAATAAATATATTTACTTCCCAATCATTCTTATAAAGAATTATGACTCATCTTTAATGATAATAGCAATTAAGCATAATAATATTTGGTACTTAGCACATACTAGACACCCTTCTAAGCATTTTGAATTAATCTTTGCAACACTCTAATTATCCTCCAAGAATTGTCATTCCTTTTTTGTTGTTGTTAAGAAGTAAAGACAGGAAGGATGGGAAGAATGATGAAGAGTTGGAAGAGGGGATGGAGAAAGGGGGGAGGGAGAGAAGAGGAAAGGAAGCATTTTTGTTCATTTGGTTTTGATATTCCACCTGGCCCCAGAACTAGAATGAAACCTGAGGTACAAAGTGCCTATCGAGCTTTGCAGCGATCACTACAGCTTGCAAACAATAAATCTAGAAAGTGTGTAAGGTGTTGGTTCCAAGGTCTGTGCCTTCAGCTATTGTGGTATTGGACATTTTTTGGTAAAGGAAAATGGCCCAAGCAGAAATTCTCTATCATCAGAGATAAACCTAAGGGAATAAAAATTTCAGCTGATTGAAGTTGGACAGGGGCTCAAATTCTTAATCTGTCAGTGACTAAGCCTCTGAGCTTTAGTTTTTGGTTTCTCTTAAAAAATAAGGAAAACAAGGCCTACACTCGTGTTATCAAGGTCAAGAAGACAGATGATGTTGATAGGTAGATAAAGACATACAATGCACCATGCACTGCCATATACATAGCAGGATTAAATAAAGATATTCTCTCATTAGTGTTTGCATATTAATGCGAATGTATTATACAAACCAGCTCAGAAACTAGTGGCTACTAACAAATAGAGAGAGAACTAGTGACCTGAACATCAAGTTCAGCTTTCTCACTCAGAAATGTTGATTACATTATTGACCTACTCTAGGTCTCAAGATCCCTTTTCTTTCCTACCATTCACTCATCAGATGACTTTATTCTATTGCTTCTTGTTATGGACTGAATGTTTTTGTACTGCCAAAATTCCTGTGTTGAAATCCTACTCACCACCCACATGTGATGGTATTAGGAGCTGGGGTCTTTGGAAGGTGATTAGGACTAGATGAATTCATGAAAGTGGATCTCTTGGGGATAGAATTAGTGCCCCTAAGAAGAATCAAGAGAGAGTGCTACCCTTTCTCTGATCCCTGTGACGAGAGGATTCCATGAAAAACAGGAACACAGCAACTGGAGAGAGCTCCCTCACCAGAACCTGGTAATGCCTGAACCCTCCCCTGACTTCATGTCAAGATTAGAGAAAAATATTATATTGTTTCTAAGTCACCCAGTCTATGGTACTTTGTCATTAACAACCCAAATAGACAAAGATACCACCCCATCGCCAATTCCTTCTCATCCTGTGAAAAGTCTGATGCTTAGAGATACATGACCTGTTATCTAAGATCGTATGTCTACCTGACAGGGTCTGAATATTCTTGGAAGGCTACAGGGAGCATGGCAAGCTCCAAAATTATTGACTTATGTGTGTTTTGAAATCTAAAAATACAAACTGGGGGAGGAAAGAAAAGAATGCCAATGTAATTCAAAGAGCACAGAGAATACATCAAGACCTAGAAGAGGACCTAAGGGATGGTACAGAAATGAAGGCCAAGTTCAAAGGACAGAGAGATGGGGTGATCATTGATAAAGAAGAATCAAGAGGCAGAAGAAATTAGGATAAGAACCCCAGTGGTTCAGCGAAAATCTAGGTCAGTTTCTCAAAACAACATCAAAATATTTTTCTAACGTACACTGAATAAATGCATAAGGCTGATAAAAGCACTGTGAAAACACACAATGGTCTCCCTGACACAAAATCTTGCACTTGTCCCAACCAGTGCTTCTCAAATTAAACTCTACAAGTTCAAATGCAGATTCTTCTCTAGTGTGGAACCCGAAATTCTGCTTTGCTGACAAGGAGTGCCCAAGATGTTGTCAAGGGTCACAGTTTGAAGGCTAGACTTCTCAAACCTTCCTCTGTTATGGGTATTTTCCTTCCACCGCAGGTATCTGGTTTCAATAATAGAAATCTCCTGCCATTCTTCCATCTTTAAAGCCTATATCCCTGGCCTCAACTTTTGGAAAAAGACTGTTCTCCACTCTCTCCATAGTAGGAGACCCCTCTCCCTCATCTACCAATTCTGGAGCTGTGACATTCATCACCTTCCTTCATTAGGATACCTGAGCATCCCCATGAGATGGGAAGTGGTAAAGTAAAGGAAGAAGGCAAGTAAGAAAAGTTGCAACTGTGAGCCAGATGGCTCTAAGACAGAAATTCAAGAAATATTGTTATAAGTGATACCTATGCTCTAGAAAAATACTAGCACTAGGTTATTAACTGAATGCCCATGACCCTCCAAATTCCTATGCTTAAACTTTATTCCCAGTGCCATGTGGTAGAAGCTGGGATCTTTGAGAAGTGAGTAGGTCATAAAATATGGGTCTCAAAAAGGAGATTAGTGTCATTATAAAAGTGATCTCAGAAAGATCTCTTTATATCCCTTCCACCATGTGCAGACATAGTGGAAAGCTGGTCCTCTGGGAACAAAGTAGATTCTCACCAGTCACTGAATCTGATGATGGCTTAATCTTAAACTTTCTAGGCTTCAGAACCTGAGACATGAATTTGTTGTTTTATAAGCCACTATGTTTATGTTAGTACTATTATTGCAACCCAAATATTCTAAAACACATTTCCTTTCAGCCAAACACAGAAAATAATAATTTCCATGATTCAAATTTTGGTTTACATTCATTGTCTCTACAGGATAATACATTCCGTATTCTAAAAAAGTAAAAACTAATATCTGATATAATTAATTCAGAAATTAGAGCATACTTAAACACAAAATGAAAAAAATGGAAAAAAACTGAATCGAGAAATCATTAGCAGCCAAGTATCTGACATTAATGAATTCTCATTTCTAAATGTAAAATTAGTATACTGCCAAAAGCTGTCTTGTGGTTATAAAAGTTATAGTAACATTTTGATTTTAATAGTCATGAGGATTTTTTTAAGCTTTGGGAAAAAGTTTAGATGATTTCCTTCCTCCATGTACATAATTTTTAATATTTTAGATCTACTTTAATAAAATTTCTGGTTGAGAAATAGCTCAAGCTGCTCCCAATTCTTAACATTTGGATGATTTAAAATAATCAGCTATATTCATCAATACTTTGGTAATTTAATTTTAAGCCAAATGTTTATATAGTATGGAATCAAATCTCTCATCTCTTAAATACTATCTTTCAATTTGTTACATCTACATTTATACTGTTTCCAGATATGTTACCCCATATCTTATAGTACACACTGAACTGAAAAGTAGGAAAACATTGCTACTACAACTTTCTTGAGAAGATTCTTTTCTTTGAATATATTCTCAAACTCTAGGGCATACCCACATGGCTCAGGCAGCTGATAAAGCTAAGGTGCAGAGCATATAAAACTCAAGGACATGGGTTCAAGACCTGGGACTGGGGAAAACAAACAAAAATAATAACATTAAAACCTAAATAAGCTGAACATTCTCCATTAAAACTCATTATTTAAAGGCATCATATGCACTGAATATGCCAAAATGTCAGACAATTTTGTTAAAAAATAAGGCTCAGTAACTTCCATTTTTAATGTCAAAAATTTAAAGAAAAATATGTATTCATCTAAAGCCAGCATATAAATATTTAGAATGCCAAAATGATGTAGTAATAACTAAAAATGAGGAAGTTAAACTCCAGTTTATTTTCTTCATGACCATATATACCCCAGAACTATAGAAAAATAAATTCTTCCACCATTCCCGCCTTATAGTTGCCAAAAGGAAATCTATTTTAAATATTCTCGTCATCAAAATATAAAAGAAGGAAACTATACCACTTTCTATTCCTTTGTGCCCCTGACTCGACAGTGAGAGGACCTTGTCATGCACATAATTCTGCTGTGGCTTCTCTTTTTTTTCTCTTCCCAGTCTCAGATGTGGAAGCCAGGACCATGGGCTTTATGTGGCCTGCGCCTTAGTCGCCTGAGTCAGAGTGTCACACCTTGCTTCCATGTCTTTTTGTTTTCAATCACTTAGCGGTACCTATTAACCCTAAGAAGGTAACAAGCCTTTCAGACCAGAGAGAAAAGAGAACTTCCTGCCTCCTACTCTGGTCTCTGACTGTGTAGACCTCAGAAGATGCAGAGCTTCTTGCTACATAACAGGTAAGTTACATGCCAGTTGTTTGTGTTTCTAACTGGATGCCTAGCACAGGCTTCCATTTTATAGCTGAAATTCTGCAACACATACCAGAGGTTCCTGGGAAGCTGCTGACCTATAGAAACATCTCTTTTGGAACACTTTGTCCCTCTACTCTGAAATGCCCAAATAACACATCAGTTTGTTTTCAGTCTGTTCAGGCCAGAACACCCAGGTGAAATAGTTCGAATGTAGGTGTTTTGCTTGTCACCGAGAATGAGAAATGTACCCAACTTATTAAATGCTTCTCTCAGAGGAACAGAAAGAAAATCTTTAGGCATGGAAAGGTCATCTCTGTAAAGAGTGAGTCCCTAACTGTCAACAGCTTGGAGCTAAAAAATAATAATAAGGTCTTTCAGCTTAAAATTGTCCATATTTAATGAAAACTGAATTTTCCACCATGGTTTCTTGGTTCACAAGAGCCACCAGTACGAAATTTTTAAAAGGCAGTAAGGCAGAGACTTTCAAAGTGCTAAAAAAAAAAAAAAAAAAAGCCACCTTTTATAGAAAGTCCCCTAGAGTTTATTTCAATATGGCCTTTGGAATGGCCAGTCATCTTTATCTGGTACTTGTGTGCCATGAACCTGTCCTGAGGGCCCAAGGACTGGCTCTGTCATTTCTAGAAGTCTCAGAGATGTCATTACGAAGACTTAAGACTCTAAACTTGATGAGTTTTTAAGATTTTTACCAATTCCCTTCCTAGGCATAGTTACACTTTTCTTCCCTTCATTATTGCAAAAAGTCGACATCCAATCATCATCCTGTAGCTACTCAAGAAGCAACCGAATTGTACTCAGCAAGCACTTGCACAAAAACCCAAGTAAATGTCCTGCCATGTTAAAACAAACTGCTAGGAAAGCTAACCTGAACACTATTCATGCCCAGTGCAAGCCCATGGTGGCTTTGTTATTCTATTATTTTATTCATTAATCGCCCATCAATAAAAAAATATTGTCAGGGAAAAATACCCCAAATGGATCAGTGCTATTTAAAGGAATTCAAAAGTTCCAGAGGAGGAATGAAGTAATAAGCAATAAACAGTTAAGTGAAAAATCTAATTGTAAAATTTCCAAGTGAATTGTTTTGTAGTTGCTTTAGGGAAAGAAAAGTTAATGGTTTGTCAACTTGAAACCATAGCAGCTCTTCTGAAAATATCAGTACTCAAATATCAGTTAATGCTCAAAGGCTAAACAAGACAGAGCCTACAGGACTACAAGTTTTCCATCAAAAACACTGTATTTATAGATGAAATTGGCTTTGCTACATAGAGAGAATTGAATTTTAAAAAGTTAATGCAAAACTTCCCATTGACTTGAATAGCATGTGCTATATTTTAATAACACAACACTTAACAGGACAGTTTCTGTGGCATTGACTCAGTTTAACATTATCTAAAAGTTAATCAAAAGATTGAGCAACAAAATATTCAATGTCATATTACCTAAATAATAATTCCATAATTACTTAAATTGTATGTCACTTACATAGTTCAGAAAAAATTATAATTAGCTAGTTATCTCTTTCATATACTTCTCAGAGTCAGTGTTACTAATTGAATTCACAAGTGCTTGCATTCCTATGGCATCATCAAAAGATTGAAAAATCAGAGACAAAAGTAGCTTATTTTATTATTTTGAAATAATTTCAATTTAGAGAACATTTAGTATGTAGAGAATTTTCTCTACAAAATCATTTGAGAATTTTAACCTGATGCTGTATCACTTCAAATATCCTACAAAAAAGGGGTATTTCCTACATAACTACAATATAACCATCAGAAGAAAATGTATATAGATACTATTTTAGTCTATTCCACAGACCTCGTTCATGGTTCACCTGCTGTCCCAACTATGATCTTTGTAGTTAAAGGATCCCACTATCATGTCTTAATTAATTTTAATGACTCATCTTTACTTTAAAGCCACTACTAAGCCTTTTCTTTGATTTTCATGACCTTGACACTTCTGAAGATTAAAGGTTAGCTATTCTTTAGAATATTTCTCAAATTATGTTTGCCTGGTATTGCCAGATGACTCGACTCTGATCGTTCATTTGACATGCATTCTTCTCATGACTTAATTTTAAATACTCCCCTATTCATAGAGTTTGCATTTACAAAACAAGTTTTAGCATTTCTTTTCAATAACTGCCTCCTGGGTATGACAAGGATTGAAGTATGTACCCCAAAAAATGAAGATAGTATTTTAACCATAAAGCATCATCTACCTAGAAAGTGGGCTTGCATTCTTAACTCGCAAAGATGCAGTTCACATAATCACTCTGCCTGCTTCCCAACAGCTTTAAAATATTGATAAAATTATCCTGTACATTAATGAAAATTATGGGTTGATACAAATCATTGAGTAAAAGTCTGTGTGTGAAACGCATGATGTTTTAATAAAGAAAAGTAGTTCTCAAAGAACCCTCTTCAAAGAAAAATCTGTTTTGTTCTCTCTGGTATTCCAAACCACCTACAGAATGCCACTTTTCCATTTACTTGAATAATAGCTTTTAAAACCATTGCAAATCCCTTAGTTTGTATTTCCTATACAGTGTCACAATAAAAGGCACAAGCTATGCTAAATAACATGATGGATCTGAGCCCTGCGCTCTCTTTCTCACATCCTCCCATCCCAAAGATGTCTGGAGATTTCTCTAAACAGTAGGGGAACTGGAGATCCCGCCTCTGACTGAAAACATACTGAGGCATAAGGGCCTATCAGGACCCATGTCATGGGTGCCGCTGCTGGAAAATTCTGCAGCAAGCACTTGTTTCTCTGGGGAGACATCAACACTTGTGCAGTGGCTGGTCCTCACATTTCAATCCATCCCTTCTCAGGCTGCACTGCTTGGAAGCACAGAGCTACCATATGGCATATTAAAGATCTCTCCTAATAAATCTAGCTAAGCAGGCCATTCCTTCAAGCTGCTTTTTTATATATGTGTATAAGACAGTTTATTGGTTGTTACCAACATCTGGGCCAGGGACTAAGGACAGTATGTATCCCACACCGACGATGCTAGTTCCCTATTATCTGCATCATTGACTTTAAATGTGAGAAAGTATATTTTCCTCTGATGCATAGATGTCATTATAGGATCCTGTAGAAATAAAGTCACAATAGATGTGGTGCTGACAAAAAGAGAAAGAGGTGCTTAACCCCCTTTTATTGTATTTTTATGCATGATTATTCAGCTAGAATATATACACACACGTGTAGTGAAAATGGAACTCAAGATGAGGATACGCAGTCTCTAACATGGTTGTCAACAGAGCTATGTGACTCAGTGATACAAGACTGGCTTCACAGTTGTATAATAAAAACATTGATTGTGATGTTTTTTAATATGGTCTCAGAAAATATTGAGTATTGATTGAAAAGTTCTTCAGATCACTCTATCACTGCTAGAAGGAAAATACAAAGTAACAGGGGTTAGACACCACCCAACACTGCAGAATAAAAGCTACTGAATCTTTCATAAGATGGCTTTTTTTTTTTTTTTTTTTTTTTCACAAAAAGAGAGGGACAGAGGCAAAGTTATTGCCCTAATGGAAAAGAAAAGCTTTCATCTGAGACACAAGATTTTCTGTGATGGTTCACACTACCACTGTGAAGATAAAATATCACCAAAGAATGAAGGACACAGATTTCTGGTTATAGTCTTGTGACTTTTGTCAACTCACTGCCTTGTGGCAAAAACTTGGAGAAGCATTTAAGATATTCACTTTGTAAGCTCATTACTGCATTGCTTAGTTTTTTTCTTTTAACATCATAATCATTTTTTTCTCTATCCTTTTGCCTTGATATTAAATTAAATTGGAAGAGCTATAATTGATATGCATTCATGTCATAAACTTTCTATTAGTCCTCTCCTTGCTTAATCCTATTTAATGTCATGAGTCACTTATTGGTTTCATTTTAGACTTAGTTACTGTATCAGTCTTATTTCTGGATTCCAAATCACATATCTTCTGACACATCATTACAGTATCAATAAGTATATATAAAATATACATCTACATGCTACATATCTATAAACTATACACATACATAAGTAGAATACACATATGCGTATGTATTAGATTCCAAAGCTCATATATACATATATAATGTATATATATTTTTACATTTAGTGAGATGATCTGTACATGCATATATACCCTTCTTTAGATTCCAAAGCTCTTCAGACACCACAAACTTTTGAATAACTACCTTGAAAATGTATGGCTTCAGGGCAGCCAACACATATTCTGAAACAAAACTGGTCTCAGAATGGATTGCAATTGTGCAAAACCCTAAATCTGAAGCTTTGGCGACTATTTTTCCTTTCTGTGAAAGTAGAGCAGGAAGAGTGAAGTGAAATCCTACTAGGAGACATAAAAAATATCAGAATTCCAAAATGAATTTAGGGGAGAAATTTACTCTAACAAGTAAAACTGTCTGACACTAAATAAATACCGCCATTGCCAAAAGTCAGCAAAAATCCCAAGAAGGAGCGCCCCCGGGTACTGCTGATGCCTCCACCTCCAGAGAAGGTTGAATCTCTTTAACCACCAGGTGGCAATGACTCACCACCTTCCAGGATGCGCACTTTTTCACAGGGCCACGTTCCATGTGACACTCACAGAAGACACTTCGCTCACACATTGCCATCTAAGACACTCATTTGTCATAACAGAATGAGCACTGCTGTGTTTAGCAATAACAACCATGGCTACACGCTGGATGAAGTGATGAAAACCCCAGTTTACATGTGGGTCAGCACGGATATGCCAAAGTGTGACTTAATGGCAGCATTCAAGAAGCAATAATGTGCCTGATTTCCTTTCTCTTCACTGCAAGTAGTCCAGAAAAGCACTTGCTGTACATTTTCATGTCGGTCTCCGGCTCCCTCAGCCAACCTACCACTGCTCAAGACTCATGAATCCAGAATCGCAAATCTTAACTTTGCTTTGCAGAGCACAGCGAACCAGGCATCCTCAGAAAGCAGAAAGGAATAGTTGGAGAAGTTCAAATAAAGGGAAAAAAAAACAACTGTTGACCAGAAGCAATAAAGGGCAGAGGTCAAGTACATGGGTTGTGTAATCAGACTTGGTTGAGGAGGGAACTTGTCTTCCCCTCTTAACAAAGAGGGTGACATTGACACTGAAATCCCTGGGGCAGTTTCCCCTCCTGGAAAATGGAATTGTAAAAATAAATACATGCATATCGATCATTTAAATGGAAATATATTTTTTGCTTGTAAAAACAATGAAACCAAAGTCTACGCATATTACACCTACTATCCAGTTACCTCTTATTTCCTGAATGTCTTACCAAATTGACTATCTTTAAATAATTGTTTAAAAACAAAACAAACAAAAATGCTCCTTTTTTTTAGTGTATTTATGATGGGTCATTATGGTAACAATTGTGGAAATACCCTGTGAAACTCAAAAATCAGACTGGTTCAACAAGTATTTGAACTCCTATTGAAAATAAAAAGTTAATGGTGTGCCCTGATGGATATGTCTGCTGGGCATAGTCCAGATATGTCCCAAAGTCCCAGGTATGAGACCCAGGGCTAGGGGAATGGGAAACAGCCAAGAAAATGAACAACTAAATGAAATTAAATAAATGCTTCCTCCTCTTCTCTTGCCTGCCTGCCTACCCACTCACCTTCAATCCTTCCTGTACCTTTCCTTTAAAAAATTATTTTTTAAAAAGATAAAGGTGTCACCGACTCAATCATACTTTAAAAGCACATTTTAAAAAGTCACTCTAGAGTTGTTCAGGATTTTCTAAAGCAGGCAATTGTTTAAATGAAGTCTTAAAATTGCTGGAAAATGCGGCCTTGTAGCCTGACTGACAATAAAAATCCTCACACCATATGATTGTTTGTGCTCATGAGCTGACTTTACTTGGCCACTTTATTTCTCCTTATTATGAAACATAGGCGTGCACCTGCCTTCCTGTAGAGGTATCTGGTAAACCTTTCATGAGACAGGCGAAGCTTTTAGAATTCCTTTTGAGCTTTGTTAAATTGAATATGTGAAAATAAAGTTGTCCAGAGCAAAGGAGGAAAACCATTTTTCAGTCTGTTTGGAAAGATGAAGTCATGTGGGGCAGCAGGAACTGGCAGACCTGATTTAGTCACTGCCAAGCGCATCAACATTATTCATTCTGATTGATTAAGGAAAACATTTGGTTTATTTTCATGTGAGAGATACAGCTACATCTGGTGAGCTCTTCTATTCCATTTCAATTCATATGGGATTTTGTATTATTTGAAGAATGTAGAGATGATTCTACCACAAATAAAAAGAAATAACTCAATAGTTCTTTTTTTCTGTCTTGCATGAGCTTAATATAATGCAATTACATGAAGAAAATAAAAGCTATCATAGCCTAATCGTGCACATTTTCTGTAAGAAAGCCACATTATTATTGATTTTATCTAATACCGTTAACAGTTAATGATACACACTCCTGTCAAGCTATTCACATGGGTTTAGAGAAGTTGATATGTATATTATAAATCTTTGGACTTCTAGAGAGAAAAACAGGTGTCATGGAAGACTGGCTTTTTAGAAAGAAATCATTCACATTAATGAATTATCATATAGCTATTATTCAGCCTTTCTCTGAACTAGAAACAAGTGATAATTTGTCCAGAGAACAAAAGAAAGAAGTCTTTGCTGTTCTAAAATCTCATGTCTTCACATCTGTAGACTATAGTTAATAAAGCCAAGTGAGAAGACACTATGGGGGAAAAACTAGTTCCAAATTACCTAGCTGTAATGTTTTATAGCTCATAATGATTCTGTGCTGCTTCGTTGAAAGATAATTCTCTAACTTTACAAGGTCTGCAATTTACTAAGTTATTATTTGCAAAAATCACATATTTCATCAAACCAATCTCTTTTGGCATTCTGTAAAGGTACAGGACAGTATTTCGTGACAGGTAGTCATATAGTAAGCACATTCTGAAACAAGCTGACCAAACTTTCCAAAGCATCATGGAAAAGTCCTTAAACACTCTTCCTGTTGAGCAACTACGGTTGACCTTTAAGAGGCTGACACTCTAGAATCATCTCTTTGTTCAAACAAAATACAAATTAATTAAAGCTTTCTGGAAATGTAATGTGTTGGGAGCCAGGTGGCAATGGTTTGGAAAAGGTTATTTTTAACTCTGAACCTTCAAAGGACTTTTCCTTTACTATTGCATTCGGACAAATACCTGGTCCACAGGGAACTTTCATGTGAATTAGCAAAAAGCCCCATCTGGACAGCAGCAGCTCCCTGGACATATAGTTTGACAGCAGCCAATGACTTTATGCTAAGCGAAAAATTCACTCATTTTTCTAGGATGATGCAACTCTCGCATGACACTGTGACTTAGAGAGTAGAGCAAGAGGTTGCATTTTGTCACCTGCTAGTTTACCTTTTGAAGAATAACTATACATGCCTCAAACTCTTTGAGGGCACATTTTTCCAACATTATGACTGCACTCTAATCTTATCCCTTCATATACTGATTGGAATGGCAAAAATTAACGTGGAAAGATAATCTTTTCAAAGGAAGTGGTCATTCATTGATGTTTGCCTGTGTTGATTTCTTTACAGATGAATTTTGAAGAGAGTTACATGATCCCATTATTCTATCAGTCACACTGGATACTTCAGTCAGAAAGATGAATTTAATTTCAAATAATGGTTCCTGTTTTCATTCAATTTACGGAACTAAAGAAAGATTTTGGAAGGTCATTTTATCGGTGGTGAAACATTTAACACTGCTGTAAATATTGTTATCATAAAATCAGTTTTACTGTTCAATATTAGGAAAAATTACTTATTCTGCAGTGATATTATTAACATGAATTTTGATAGAGATCAATGTTAGGGGTTGTGATATAAACAGTGCTTTTATTCAATTAATAAAGGCTTCAGAACAGATATAGTCTTGGAATGGGTTGTAGTGGGCAAATATTTCATACTTTAATCCCAAATCCTGTGCTGCTCTTCAAACTGAAAGAATTGTTGTCAAAAATTGTACACACAAAAGACCCACAAATACACTATGCACACAATGAAAAACCATCTGCAATTATTATGATGGTGTTGATATTGAATTAAAAAAATACTTCCACATGTTAATAAATTACTTTTTTTCTGCCTGTAGAAAATAAAAGTGTAGAAAGTTTGAACTTATGAAAAATTATTTTGTAAAACACCATTAATGCCCTATAATTATGTTGAATTTTTTGTGGGTGAAGCATTTAAATTTTTGTTCCATTTTGTCCAAAATCAGTTATAAGTAGTTAATTAAATTATTCAACAAATGGAATACCCCTTAATGTTTCATTCTAATATCAAAATTTGGAATAATCTCTTGATAGAAATCCTACTTAGAATTGGATATATTCATATTGATTATCCACATTAAATTCAATTGAGAAAGCCTCTGTTTTTATAACTAAATTTAGCAACTACTAAAAATAATTATAAAGTGACATTTATTTGACAAGCTTTATATAACAAATATATTTCAAATAAAGGTGCTCTGAATGGAAGCTAGAATAGTTACATATTTCAATATGAAAATAACACAGAATGTAATAGAATTTTCTTTCATCTCAAGTACCTCAGTACCTGTAGAGAAAATATTTTCTCCATTAAAATGTACATTTGTATAAAAAATGAAAGATGCCAATAATTTCAAATTTTATTAACCTTAAATACAACTTTAGAGATGATTTCAGGAATTCTATTAAGTTGAAAAAGACTTTAATGAAGAAAAATACCACTACTTGGTAGAGATATGGAAACAGAATAAATTATGTGAATACATACAAAATGTATGCTATTTTAATGATAATTGAAAAGGAGCTTTTAAAACTTCATGTGCATGGTCTTATATTCATTTTTAAGAAAAATATTTGTGGGGTTTCTTCAAATTGAGCTATTTCATGGGGCTGCTGATATAGTAAAAGCTGTATGTTAACAAATATTCCAGAAACTTAAAAAATTTGAAATTATTGTCATTCTAGGAAAAATGAATCTTAAGGTATATTTTTCCTAAAAGAACAGACTTATTTTTAATGAGAGATGACATGCTCTCATTTTCAGTAACAGTCCAAGTACATTATCCCAATGGTCTGTGGCAGAGACTGAATCTCAGGCACATTTCCAGGGGTTGTAGGAATTCATGGAGCAAGAGAAGGAGGATGAAGGTGGGACAGGGACACACAAGTTGATTGCTAATTGCTCTAATTGGTTGCCATCTGTCAGCTGTTACCATTTTTCAGCTACCAATATTGATGTTATGTTATTGTAGATTGATATTTAATGAATCCATGAAGTGTTTCCATATGTGCTTTTGTCCCTAAAGAGTGATGATGATATTGGCTCCATGTACCTCATTTATAACTTAGAAATCCCATTGTAATATAATAGAATTATTGTAGCAGTTTGGAAGCATCCATTGTCTTTTAAAATCAAAATGGTTCAACAGAAATGACTTTGGTGTATATGTAGATTTTAAAGAGGTCATACTCATTTATTATTACTTTACAATAATTACATGGGTCTAATTTTTCTAGAGTATCAATATTGAACACTTTGAAGCAAGTTCTGTTAGTCATTAACACTACAAATATTAGCTTAAATAAAAAGAAATATGACATGATAGAACATAACTGATATGTTATTTACTCAGGAATACCAGTCATAAAAAAATGAATAACTTTCCTCAAGAAATTTTTTTCACAACAAGTGGATCTAACTGTATTGAAATATTCATAAATTACTAGATAAGAAAAGATTTGATTGGTATTTCAAAAATAAATCTTTTACATGTAGGCTTATATACATTAAATATATCAAAAAATGTAAATATATTTAAAATAAATTTAAACCTGTTTTAGTTAATATAGAAAATGATCTACTCAATTTTTAAAAAGCAATGTTTAAATTCCCATATCAATGAATTCTTTCACTAAATCCTCATAAAATGGAAACATTTATATATATCAAAAGCATAAAATTTAAAAGGCAAACAGAAGGACTAAAAAGATTACCCAATTATTACCCATTTTATAAATAACGTTTGTAAAAAAAAAGTAAATCAATAGGATACACTGGATTCTGGCCACATATGTGAAGAGCTTGGAAGTTCTCCCTCCCTTCTTCAAAAAACAATAAAAAAAATCTGAGCAAACTGAAAATCATTGCTTTTGATTCACCATTGATTTACTGAGGTCATAAAATGAACTACTGGCCCCAAACTGTGAAGAAAGGCAAAGAGAATGAGTGAATCACATCTTATCTGTAGCAATAGCAATGCAGGAGTCAACTATTAGGAACACAAAGTATAGTCGACTATTTGCTTGAGTCTGAACATGGACTAACTTGGAAGATTAAAATTGTTACGGGGACAGTGTTTGAGAGGTACCACATTTCCAAGACTTTTACCTACCGAAGTCCTATCAAATTCTCAAGGTGACGATTAGAGAAAAAATCCCAAGAGCTCTGTCAGGAGGAAGGGGTTGAAAAGTAACCATTTTGAAGTGTATCCTAAGCTTCCTCTGGTCTGAAAAAAGACCTAGTCTTAAGGGAAACTATTTTACCAAAGCCAAAACCACTTGATTTTTTTCCAGATCCTCAGAAAAGGAAACAGCCAGCTCCAGCGCCCTTCCTGACTCAAATGCTGAGGTAGGTGAAGGTAAAAGCTGAAACGCTTGTTGAAGGACACAGCCCAAGTATTTATAGTTTCATTCAAAGACTGCGACCTAATAACAGAATTATAAAATCCTTCCCCTTTCTCCCACATCTTAACACCACAACAATATTACTCCTGTATAATAGCTGAAGGAACTGCAGGCTTCAGGTCTCATTTAAGAAAGTCTTTAGGGAAAGTCAAAATAACTGGGAAACTAAAAAAAAGAAAAAGGACACTAGAGGAAATTCTATCAACTGACACCACAGCTACAGAAAAGAGTAAAAATACCCTAACTCCTAACCAGGTACCAGAAAGCCTCACATCAAATGCCTATTTACCAAATTTTGATCCGATACATCATGTCACACTTTTGACAAAAAAAAAAAAAAAAAAAAAAAAAAGGTAAAAGTCACGGCAAAATGTCAAAATTCAGGTTGAAGCAAAGAGCCCTCAGCACAAGACTTAGATGTGGTAGAGATTTTAGAACCATAGGCCAGAAATTTAAATAACTGATGAATACACTAAGCTTCTAATGTTAAAAATGAACAACATGCAAGGTCACTGACAGATGGATAATACAAGCGGAGAAGAAAACACTAACACAATCAAAAGGAAATATTAGAAACTCAGAATACTATAAAATAAATGAATAAGCCACTTTGATCCATCCATCAATATCTAGAGGCAACAAAGGAAAGGCTCAGTGACCTTGAACATACAAAATAACTCTGAAAAGCAATTTAAGGAGATCCAAGAGAACTCAGCCAAACTATAAAACTATACTCTACAAACTGAGATATAGAGTATTTAACAACTATATTAATAAATTTTGATATTAATGATCTAAATATATCCAATTAAAAGACAGGCTTTCAGAGTATATTTAATAGAGCAATTGATTCAATATTTCTTCCAAAACAGAAAATACTAGACTCAGATGAATTCCCTGGTGAATTCTTGCAAAAATTGGAAGAAGAAATGATACCAATCTCTACACTTTGTTCCAGAAAATAGAAGTAGAGGAATAGTTCCCAACTGATTCTATAAAAATAACATTAAGACAAAAACGAAACTAAAACATTAAGAAAGGAAAACTATAGACATATCTTTCATGATTATAGATGCAATCCTTAAACAAGTCATAAGTAAAATTCAACAATTTATCAAAAGAATTATGCACTACAATCTATTGAGATATATTCCAATTTAATAATAAAGTCAACTAAGATAATTCATCACATCAATAAGCTGAAGTTCAAATTATCATATTAATAAAGATAAAAACTCTCAGCAAACTAGGAGTAGAGGGGAACTTCAAACTTAGAAAAAACATCTGTAGAGAACTACAGTGAACATCATACTTGATGGTGATAAACTATATTCTCTTCCCCAAAACCAGAAACAAGTCAAAAACCATCTTGCCATTCCTTTTGAATATTGTACTGTGAGTCTTCACCAATGCATGGACAGGAAAAGAAATATAGATTGGAAGCTAAGAATTGAACTGTCTGTTTTCAGATTCCTTGACTATGTAAAATACCCCAAACCACCAACAACAAAACACTATAAATACATGATAATATAAAGGTTTCAGAACAACAAAACAACAACAAAACACTATAAATACATGATAATATAAAGGTTTCAGAATAGAAAATAAACATATAAAACTCAATAGCTTTCTAATTTACCAGCAATGAACAATTAGAAGATGAAGTTAAAACTACAACACAATTTACATTAGCAATAGAAAGGACTAAATGCTTAGACATTAATCTAATAAAATATACACAAAGTTTATATGAGAGAAATTACAAAACTCTTATAAAATCAAACATCTAAATAAATGAACCTAAGAGGAATTCGTGCTTTGTGAGATGCCAGAGGAGAAAAACAAAAATTGTATTAATTCACTCTTACATGGTATATAGTGAAATCAAAAAACATGAACCAAATCAAACAAAAAAAAAAGTCTTTTTAGTCAATAGAATCAAATTAGTAATTAGGAGTGGAGATGCTAATAAAATAAAAGGAGTCAAATACATGATGAAGGATAGAACTGGATTGCTGGTAGAAAAAAATGTATTATATACAGATGGTGATTTACAGTGATGCACAATTTAAACCTATATAATGTTATGATGCAATGTTCCTCCAAATATTAATTAGTGATATTGCATGTTCATTGGAACAGTTTTCTTCCCTTTTTTGTAAACCTTAAAAGTACTCCATTAAAAAGTGAAAAAATATTATAAATAATATGCTTTAAAAATAGATTGAAATATTCCAAATTATGCTTTCTCTTTATGGTATGTTTTTACTTCTGTTCTATAGACTGAACAGTTTTACCATATCAAATATAATTGCTGTTAATTCACAAATGAGGATTATATTCTTGTGAAATTTTATTATCATAGTTTAAACTATATTATGTTTTAAAAACAGCCATCCAAACAAGCCTTACATAATCATTCTTAAACTTACAAAAAGCATACTTGCTTCACCTATAAGTTTTAAAGAAAGCTTAATATGAAGATTAAAATAAAATCATAAAGTACATTTTCTCAGATATCTAAGTGGAAAATTTCTAATAATAAGAAGCTATCTTGACACAATTAGATAAAACTCTTCTATATTAACAGTGGAAATATAGAATTCATATTCTGAGATTTGGTAACTTCTGGAAATACCGCAGATGGATGTACCCGTTGAACCTGCAACCCATATCTAGGAATCTACTCTAAGCACATTCTGTAAAAACACAATGATATCGGCACAAGCTTATTCACTGCTGCATCATTGCAATGTTCAAAAACTGGAAACGTCTCAAATGTTGATCAATAAGGAGATGACAAAACAAACTTTAAAAATCAAAATTAAAATAATATACAGTCAAAATTAAAAGTTGCAAAAGAAGAATGACAAGATCTCTCTATACAATATATTCTAAAAATATTCCCTACCAGTAAAGTGAAAATATGAAATACAGAATAATGGAAATTATATGTTGTTTGGTAAGAAGAGGAAAGAAAGACACACATGTACACATACGTACAAAAACACAATAACCACCTCAAGGTGGCAGAGATAAAGGTAAGACTTCTGAGTGTGTCTTTTCCTATAGCTATTCTTTGGAGACTATGTTAATGTTTAACATATTACCATTTATAAATCCGTTCAAAATGAACAAAAAAGCCCAAAAATGAAGCCAAAATAAAATGAGCCAACCTAACTGTATAACATGATAACCAGAGAAAAACAAGATATTTCAATTGATAGCAGTTGGCTGTCCACTGTTGATAGGATCCAGTCTAAGGTAAAAGCTAGAAGAAAATCTTAAACTCCATTCACCAATGATTATTTGTCATACTAGTTTTGCTGTTTTAAGTAAGTACACATTTTTACTTGAAATTATAATTAATCTTATTAATATAAATACATAAATATATCATATCAATGTATATTTATATAAATATGTAATTATCTATTTACATGAATAAATCTGTATTAGGATAAAGAAAAATGTAGTCATTTTAATATTAAAATCTGATTTTCAGTGTAAGACAAAATGTGCTCAAGAATAAAATCAGTGAAGTTGTATGACTCTTTGATAGGTTAAAATTGAAATGGAAATATCAGCATGATTACTTTTGCATTGAAAAGACCTGGCAGGCATAAATTTTCCCTGGTTAGTGGTCCAGGATAATGGGAATCAAGGTCACAAGTAGGAGGACAAGAAAGACGTAACGACTGAGTTAATCTGCATAACCCTGCCTTTAGACAAACCCTAGATATTTTTCTAAGGAATTTCTGGAGCTTCCATAGGCTTCCGTTAGTCCAATATGAAAGATGGGGTCCTTTAACCATTCCATGCCTCGTTTTCTGCTGTATGTGCAGAAGTTCTGAGGAACAAAACATATTCCCTAAGAGTCAAAAGTCCATAAATGTATGCGGGCTTATCCAAAAAATATAATTAACCATTCTTGGGGCATAATGGGACATTGGCATTTTCCAATCATTGTTGAGAACTAGGGTAAAGCCCTGACGTTTGTGTTTCCATTTGTTTATTCGCCTTTAAAGAGTTTGAAATGAGAACTCAGGTTTTCTTCTAATCAAAGAATGATATTTGAATATAACATATGAGTTAATTTACATAGCCTTAAGTCTGTTATTGTATCATTCTAACCAAGACACTCTGCTTGGAAAGCCTGGGGAACAAGACACTACTTTTTTCGCCCTCCAAATCATTCTCTTCGTAACAAAGGAAATAACATTTTCTTAGCATAAAAACATGTACCTATTTCTCTTTAAATAACATAAGAGTTGGTTGTCAAAGCACAAAGGCAATGTAGAAACAATTTCTCTCTGTCAATTAGATTCTGACAGGTTTTCTTCCTTCTTTCACTGTATATACGAGCACAATAAAGAAGTGCTTCTATCCCATACTTCCAGCAAATAACTACTTTGAAGGTGCAAAATGGCAACAAAAGAAAAGAAATCTTGTGCATATTGTGTATTTCAGCCCTGTACCCTTTTCCCAACAATTGAGTTGCTGTTTGGTTTTACTTGAACAATTTGCTCTCATGTTTGACTACTTCAGAGGAGTGCTCTGCATTGGAACACAACCAAACACCCAACCAGAGAAAGACTTCCTTTGAACTCTTAGGCCCTAGGAATAAGAATGATCCTGAAATCTAACAGGAACAAGAAAGCCTAATTGGAAGCCAGAAAGTCTTTTCTCAGAGATGACAGACAGGTTGTCATACAAGTATATTCTGCAGCAGAAACAAGGTCCACTGCCAAGAAGAATCGACCATACTTCCCTAAATTTTAAACAGATTCGATTTCTAAAAGAATAGTTTGGTATCCTCATCAATTAACTCATTCTCTTCAAGCTGCCATTCCTACTGTCAATGACACCATTATCTTGTCACTGCTCCAGCCCCTCCCAAGTCTGCCTGATGATGCCCATTAATCTTGTGACAGTCATCATTTTGAGTGTGAAAGGGCAGCTGGTGTCCTGGTTTTTCAAAACAGAAATAGCAAGGATAATAAATTCCCTGTAGAAATGAACACCACACTACAAGTTTGTTCAAAGCTCAATATCCTCTATCAGAAGGAAATAATAAAACCCAAACCTACATGAGTACACATATAATTTACATGCCCCTCCCCCCGAAAGGTATCCAGCTCCGTGAATGACAGCAGGAAGCAAATAAGTTTTGATGCTAGAGCTAGATGCTGCTCCGTACGTTAGCAGTTCCTGAGAAAAAGGCTTTGCCTTTGTTCTAAGTCACTTGAAACATGAGTATTCTTGGCCTATTTGCAAGGGACAGAGGCAACTAGGGAAAGAAGGTGAAGTGTGCATCATGCTCATGAATAAGAGAGGCATTAGTAAGAATTCATTCAGATTCAGATGCAAGGCAAGAGCAACAGGAGGAAGATGGTAGCAGAAGACAAGTCAGGTCCTCGTTCCCTGATGGGAGACCCAATCTCAGGTCCAGGTAGAAACACAGGTGTCCAAACCAGTGGCAGAGATGACTCTGCAATCAAGTCTGACTGACTTGACACAGTGATCAAACTCCATTCATCTGGAGCTCAGTTCCAGAAATATTGGGCATCTTATTTGGAAATAGAAAGCTGCTAGGGGCAGAAAAGTGGGCGGCATAAGAGGGAAGCAGAGGGAAAGAAGGACACCCAATGTGGCAAGAGTAGCTGGAAGTGGAAAGTAGGCCAGGTCGATACACAGATAAATGTAAATGTCTAGGGTTGTAACTCCAGTAACTCAGGACTTCTCTCAGGAAGCAGCATGACTCCGTGCAGAGTGCAGGTCACATCAACATGTGCCCATCAAACCAGAGGGCTCACCTCCTAGCTAACCACTCGCCACCCTCTGCAGAGCTGAGATGAATTACTAACCCTCTCCAAACCTCTGCCATACACCGGTTACAAGAACACACATCTCTTCCTTCCTAAGTTGTCGTGAGGATGAAATGCAGTCATGGTTGGGAAGAATTTCGTGTGATCCGTGGTACATAAAAATCATTTTTTCCTAATAGTTCCATTACCTGCTATTTTCTCTCAAACCCTAGGAAGTTAGGCTTCATTTCCTGTAAAGGCAATTTGGAAAGCAAGACAGAAGCTAGTGCACATTGGAACCAGAAAGTGAAACATGCTGACTATACTATAATTAAAAAAACAAAATGAAAGTACTCAAGCTAACAAAAGTACTTTGAGTACTTTTCTCACTGAGTCGCCTCTGCATCAGCTGATTAGGCGGCCCTCACCAGCCCAGAGTGTGATTCCACAACTTCTGGCTACGGATCCCCACACATATGCCACTGAGAGCCTAGCTAAAGCTAACTGAAAAATGACCATAAAAGAGGCAACAAAATGCATGTTGTCAGTCGCAGAGACTGCCACAACGCTATGCACGAGCCATGTCCACTAGCATGGTTGGAAGCTTTTGCTGAAACTCCACGCTGGAAACTGCCTGTCGTGAGCTGCGCACGCCAAGTTACTCTGTCTCTCTGCGATCATACCCTGGACTGCTGAGTGACTTTGCTTAGTTCTACTTTTTGTATATTTAGAAGCGTGCCTTACTGCTGCGGATGACCACTGTCACAAGTTTTACTGAAGACTATGAGGTCATGTGATGTGTGACTAAAACCAGTATTCAAAAGACAAACTAACTTGTCATTGACTGTTCACCACTGATCACGACAAGGAGTTTAGTTTTCAGGGTCAAAGAAGATGCTGTCTTCACAAGATGGGAAAGAGCAGGAAAGTGATGGTAGTGGGAACTCCAGAGACAATAACTGCCTTCAGGCACATGAACTCAATCACCATGGACAGGTAAGCTAATAGCCATGTACAGGGTCAGGTAGTGTCCATCAAAGCAAGTTCCCACCTTTGAGAAGCTGGGGTGAGCTGTCATCTTCAACTTCTCTGGATGTTATTGACAAAAGCTTTAAGTGTTATGCCTCTAACTCCATTCTGTTCAATAAACTGACACGTGTGTGCTTTTTCTTAGTGCAATGATATTCGGTACTTTACTGTGGATCCTAAGTAAGATATCTATTCGTGTTTACTAATTCTTCACTTCATAGAAAGTACAAGAACTAAAAAGAATGAGCAGAAAGTTTAAATAGACTAGCAGGAGGCAATGTCCTTTTGTCAGAATAAGTAAGGTCTGAGCCGTAGACGCCACTCCTACTTTAGCTAAGGGGGCTTTGCAAATAAGCTGCTTTATACATTGGATGATGCCAAAATAATTCTGGAAATCCCAGATCTCTTTTAAGAGTTTGCATTTTACTGAGAAAATTGGAGCTGTGAACAGTGAGGCAAGATTTCCTTAAGATCATCTATTAGTCTTTATCTTGATAAGCCTGAGAGGTCCCAGTGTCCACTCAGAAGAGGCAGTGGGTGGAGTCAGTTGGAAAATTATGCTGTAATGTAATAAGTAAGATGAGTGAGATGGATTTGAGGATTCTGTGATCACTCAGGCAAAAACTTACACCATTGTTTTTATTCTTCTTATTTTAAATGAGAACATAAATATCTTCCCCAAAGTCAGTACCCTCCACCATTTGTTCATTGAAGGAACAGACCGACCATAAAGACTAAACAAAACAGACATCATGAATATAATGCTACATAGAGTTTAACACATTGTTTTTCTATAAAGTATGTGAGCAGATGTGTTTACCCGTGGGTGGGTAAGGTGTGTGCAAACACATGTCTGCATGCACAGTCATTATTTGTACTCCCCACACACATAACTAAGAAGAATACTGTTATGAAGCCCTCCTGCCTGTACTATATTTGCTTCTGGAATTAGTAAACCTTAGGTATCAAGATAAAAAGAGATAAATGAGTCCTTCATTCAGATCCAATTCATTCACTTTTTAGACAAACTATTAAGGTCTTCATCTGAGTTTCCTCCCACCTATACGTAGAGAGAATCAGAGTCAATGCTATTTGTAATTATTTTTCTAACAGCCAGCTTACAAGGACCCACGCATGTTGTACAAGAAAAATTTTAACCAACAAATGGTTGTTGTAACACAGTGCAAGATCAGAGAACTCTGAGCAATGAAGGCTAAAGAGCTCCACAAGTACTGATTTCTCATTATTATTCAGACTTCCCTGGTATCATTGTTTTGTTCAGAATGGTTTTCCATGTTCGCTGCACAGTATATTTTGCAAGACAGCCATCAAAGTGAGATTAGTAGGGTGTGCATTTTGTTTTGAGAAACTAATAATCTAGAGCACTTTAACCATCAACAGAAAATGTCTGGAAGTACCTTTCCTAGGAGAATTGGTGGTTTCTCATTTATTTCTGACTCAGGCAAGAGGAGGACAGCAATATGAGAGCTGCACTCAGGCTCCTTTCAAAGGTGTCTCTTTGCTGGGTCACTGCTGCAGAAAATGCTAATATCGGCCTCATTCTGATTAGTTGTAATCGAAAGTTGAGGAGAGAAATGAGAGGGCAAAGCCATAGCATAATTGCTTTTATTTCAACACACTGCAGAGAGAAAATGCACAACAGCTAATATCATGCAAATACATCAAAAAGGATTATTCGTGTCTGATAAACTATGGATCCCTATCTGCTAAAGCAAACGCTCCACTGTCTGCAAAGCTATCAAAAATAAGAATTCCAATGACATGATGTGAATTCATCTATAAAATGGGAGTTCACTTTTAAAATCTGAGAGAGTGTGGTTTTGCAGGACAGAATAGGACCAGAGACACCTTGCTTTGATTCTCATCATAAATCAGCATTTTTGGCTGTACGATTTCAGGTAGACTGAGAATTGAATTCAGCACTAAAGGCCCAGAAGTGAAGCTGGCCCAACACACATTTATCTCACTGTGATTTAGATACCGACACAATGGAAACTATTTTACTTTGATTCAAGTGAAAAATAAAACGAACGTGGAGGGGGGTCTCCAAACTGAATGGTCTACCAGTGGAGCTCAGGGTAGAGATGGAAGTCAGAGCCACTTTAAATACTTGGTGAGCTACTTGGCTTCCATTCTTAGATGCTAATAAGCATACCCAGACACCTTCCAGAGAAAAGAGATAAAAATAAAATCACCATACTTAGAAAGGTTGCATCTGTTTTGTGAATATTTTAATAAGATCTGGCATAACTAAGGAGTGACCAGAGAAATGTCATATTCCATCTCTCTGTATTGTAGAGTGTTTTTCAAACCAGCCTATTGTTATCTGTGTTTAAAAACTACCACGAGAAATTGAAATGAGCTAGTGTTCTTTTACTCTACAAAGCTTTATTGTCCATCAGAAACATATGCTCCCACAGTTCATTGTTTCTGTCTCACCCAGGTATCTGAAAGGGACTGGAACAAAAACAGTTAGACAATTTTTCTTCTCAGGAGGAATCGATTAGAGAAAGGGTCTCAAAGAGAACTATTTTAAAAGCAGCTAACTCAACTGAGTTAAGCATATGAAATAATATTGGAAGTTTTTTTTCCAGTGCTGTTTATGATATCTGACTTAATACAATAGCACTTAACACATCCACATTAACCACAACAGTTTCAAAAGAGCTAGTAAGTCCGCACCAAGAGCCAGTAAATTCTTCTGTTACTTACGCCTCCAAAGCTCAAGGTCATAGGTATTTCAACTCTTGTAGGCTACAACAAGGTATTCCATTGAAACTGTTACCTAGGACAGGACTGAAATGCCAAAGTAAATTTTATTTTTTATTTAAGAATTATTTATTTATAGCTCATCATTTAAAAATGAATTGTGATTTTTTTTCTACCAAAAAGGTGGAAAAGCATAAAGCATAGGAAATGGGAGCCGGTTCTGGCTTTCCCTGTACTTAGCTGTGTGACTGAGACAAGTGATCACAAAGGGGATGGATTAGATCATTTCTAAAATCCTTTGTAGTTGATTTTTTTTTCAAAATATTTAATGTTCTCATTAATAATGTTGGTGTTCTTCAGGGGTGATTATCAACCCACAGAGTTAATGCTCTATTTGAGATATTGCACATGTCAAAATCTTTGAAGAGGGGCAAAAGAAAAGTATTAAGCTCTACTGACGTATGATTTCACATATATATCATTTAATCCTAACGACAAATCGGTGGGAAACTTATGCCTCTAGAAATTGTGACTTAGAAAAGTGAGAGACATTTTCAAGTTCAATTATTAAGTGCCAAATCAGGAAATTTAAGATTGAACTTTCTCTTAGAAAGGTGAAAGCATAGGAAATATTTTCTTCATTTCATTTTATGGCAAAAGACTATATGAAACAAATGGCATTTCTCTTAGATGCCACAATCCTTGAAGTCAATATTGTATGTTGTTCTTTTTATGAACAAGAACAGTGGGATCTCATACATGGAATTCTGACAGTAAATTCTTGCTAAATAAATGAATTAATCACATTACAAGTGAAAATTTATCAGATGTGGATGAGTTCTTCAGTTATACTTGATTTGTCTCCCCCAAATATAATTTAATTCTTTAATTACTAATATTTTCTTCAAAATTTGTATCTTATTATAGGAAATAATTTTATACTATCTAAATATAAAACTTCCAACAGTTGCACATATCAATATTTTAAAAGTATAATTATAATGTAACACAATGCAATATAATATTTCATATTTCATATATGTGAATTGCAATTAAAAGAAAATATAGCTACTTGGTAAGTTCAAATGAATTATAACTATTTCATATAATTTGATTTCTGAAAATTCTCAGTGATGCAAAATTTCATCCAAATTTACATCTCTACAACAATGAGTCTAACTAATATGAATAATTTTGTATAAAGCAATAAATGGTATGGTTTTTCTATATGAGTATCCTCATCGTTTCGATCTTGAAACATCTGTTTTAGTTGATTTAGAAGTGAGATCACCGATCAGTTTTGTAAGCTTCAGGGGATCACTATTCGTATAAAAGACTGATAGCTACACATACACAATATTGTAATCCACCTTGTAAAAATATTTCAATTTGAGTCACTATTATAAACCAACAATCTTAAAAGAAAAAAAAAAATGCATTGCCACTCAAGTTTGGCAGCATATCAGAGCTCTCTGCATTCTCAATCCATTTTATAAATTATTGGACTCATTTTCTACTGTATTTACTGGGCTCAGGCATTATCCTCAAGGCATTGCTTCTGTTCAAGTGAAAACAATCTTGATTATAGTTTTGCCTTAGATTTCTAATGGATGCCAAGGAACTAAAAGGACTTCTGGGGAAATGGTATGTTGAACGCCAACCCCCATTCCAACCCATCCACCCACACACCTACACCAGCAAGGAGACATAATTAAACATAAAACTATGCAAGGACAAATGAATGGATGAGCGGGGGACACTACAAAGTTTTTAAATTGAAAAGCAGCTCAAGACATAATGAATCTGCAGACCCAAATAAGGTGAAAACCAAGAAAACAGTGAAAAAAGTCAAGAAGTGACCTCATTTATATTACACACAAAGTAACCAAAGTTATAAAACCAGAGTTAAAATGATAGAAGATAGGAAGTGTGAGCTTGCGTGTGTTTGAACTGAATCATCCTCTACAGTAAGTGAGCAATGCCTCATGCTTAAAACAGAAATGACAGAGTAGAAGTAAAAGCATAATAGTTAAAAGTATGGAGATAATGGTAAAGTCAACACGTTTCTAAATAGTTGTTGGGAAAATTGGTTTATCACTGAAGTGGAATGAGAGCAGGGAAATGCTGTTTTGCATATTAAGATTTACGGAATGTATTTAGATGAATGAGTCTTAACTGATAAACTAAACTCAATAAAAGAAACAAATGCTGGTCATTTATTTTGCAATAAAGATGAATAATAACGGCAAAATCATTCTAACATCCACGTACACATGTAGTTCTTTTTTCATATTAAATGTATCAAAATATTCCATTGACAACATTCTTATCAGAGTTGGTATAAATAAGTACTTCCTTTCCCACTAATATTATAACCTTGGACTAGTGACTAGTAGCGTACCCATTTAGAAACCTATTTTGAACCTTTCTAAAAATAGAATCATTAATTGACATCTTAAGACTTCTTCTAGAATGTTTTTATTATATAACATTGATTCTGCATACCCATATAATATTGCCTTTTTAATAACCAATCTTTTAATTATTTTTAATAGGTTATGTTACTTGTATTAAAAATCACTGAAGACTTTTCTTCGCTCCATTCCTCACCTACCCCTCTGTCCTAGCCTTCTCTAGTTACCTTGTCATGTCTGAGTATTGATAGTAACAAACGAACTAGGTCACCAACAGTAGACCACTATCAATATTGAACTGGAAAATTATATTGAAATTATGCATTGAAAAAATACATTATGTATTGAAAAAAGTGATCAAGAAGTACTCTGTGATACAGAATATGGGGTAGCAGTTAAGAATCTTAACTAAGGTCAACTGCATGTCTTCAGATCTCAGCTCCACTACTGACTGGTTGTGTAATCTTGGACAAGTTTTTTAACTTCTGTGTTCCTATCTCTAAATATTTAAATTGGGATTAATGAGTGCCTCCTAAAATTTCTATAAACCTGAAATTATTTTTATAGATTTAAATTCTTAAAACACTGGAGCTGAGTTGGCACACACTGGTATTAACTTTATTGTGAGTGACCTCAATAAATAATTAGCGACTGGCTAGTAATAAAGGAGAATAGCAAGTCTGAGAAAGCACAGACACCATTCATGCATTAAAATAACGTTTTTCCTTTCCTAATGGAGCCCTTTATCATGGAGGAGGAGTGCCAACGCAAGAAAGCAAAAGTTCCTTATTCTTATGGCGTTAAGATCCAGGTTCCAGGATGTTTCAGATACTTAGTTTTGTGTTAATTTATATTCTAAAGTCACTATTGTTTACACCCCTCCACTGGATGCTCAGTAAACAGGAGTTCACAATGATGATAATGATTCGACCTCAACTTTAGAATATTTGAAATTGCTTTTTCTTCTTGCTTTTGTTAATTTTCAGGATTTAATTATACAATAAAGACAATGTGGATCTTGCAAAGAAAATGTGCACAAAGCTCAGGTAAAAGAAAGCACAGAAGAACTGATCATGTACAATGTCTGCATGCCAGGTGGCATAACTCAGGATTAATGTAGTAGCCAATTCACTTACAGCATCACTGATGAATTCCTGTTCGAAATGTGGAATACTCTTAAAAATTCTATCACTCTTACATAGTTGCCCATAGAATCATTTCAGGTACAGACATAACCATAGCAGTATAATCTAAATATCTTTAATATCTCCCCCTCACTGCTGTTACAGAAAATGAATTTCACCTGCTTGACCCAAGGCACAACACAGCCTGATCCACACTTCTAAAGAGCATGGGACTACAGCCTGGCAAAATTTAATCAAAACAATATCTGACTCTTAACTGTACTGGTCAACTCAAGGCCTATAATTAAACTGAGGCTTTATTCTACAATTTCCCCACACCGCTCTGTTTGAGAGCCCACCTGACTTTCCAAATTATGACAATTCTTTATTTAAATCCAAGATACTTCTTTCTGAATCCTGTCTTGCTTCCCCAAAGCACATGCAATTTTTCTTTTCAGCAGTCATAGTATTTTGTAGCTATATTTTAATACTTACATTGTCACGCATTATCTGTGTTTACAACCAGATGGCAGCTTCACCAAAGAGTCTCATCCAGCAAGTCTTTTACGTCACTCACTGAATTTGTTAAAGTGCTTTGAACATAAACAATGTATAATACTTACTGAATTAAAGTGGTAATATTGACTACTAACATGTTCAGATATGCTCTCTGACAATCTTTGAGATTAATTTTCAAAATTGTAAACCTATCTCCTATTTTATGGAAAAGTAGAATTTTATAATAAATGCTTTAAAAAAGAACAAAACCTAATATTGACTAAGTCAAGACACTTCAAAAATATTAGAAACCTATTTTATGTTTAAGTTACTAAACTGAGACAAGTGATTGGGTTTTCAAATTAGAACCATGCAAGTCAGAGAACTTACCTACAATTAGTTTTCATTTGCTGCTGTAACAAATTAGCACAAACGTACTGATGTAAGCACAACAGATTTTTTATCTTACCTTTGAAGTTCACTGGGCTAAAATTAGGATGTCCCTGGGGTGGCATTTCTTTGGAAGCTCCAGGAGACAATTAATAGTTTTTTCCAGCATCTAGAAACTTTGCATTACTTGAATCCTGGTCTGCTACCTCTGCCTTCAAAGTCTGAAATTTCGGGCAGAGTCCTTGTCTCACCGTCATTTCTACAGTTCTCACTCTTCTACCTTCCTCTTCTACTTATAAAGACCCCCGTGGTTACAGTGGACCTGCTCTGAGGATAATCGCCCCATAGTCAAGTCAGCTGAGCTGACATCTGAATTACATCTACAGCCTTAGCCCTTCTTTGCCACATAATCTAACATATACACAGGTGCTGGAGGTTAGAACACGTCTTGATGGGCCAATATTCGGCCTACCACAGCTAGTATTAGGCTTCACTAATGATTTCAAGAATGAAAGCACTTAAAAGACACAGGCAAAACAAAATTCTGGTTCATCCATGTGATTCCCCAAGTGCTTCCTATTCCAAATATACACTCTGGCTTATTTAGAGTGACAGAGGTCATCTCTAAGTAAAATATACAAGTTATTATTTTCAGCAAACAAGGCACATTCACATTATCATTGTTTTTTCACTTGCATTTTGTATTCAAATCATTTAATAGTGTATTTGATATTCTGATAGTCTCCAGGGAAACATGCTTCATAAATTCATATATTTATATGTAACCCTGAAATAGGGATATCCTGTAGAAAACATTCTACTGATACTCTTTTCCTAGCCAATGTCATCAATTTACCTAGAGACTCATCACTATCAGCAAATTTACAAAATATATCAATTGTATGCATTCTTGGGAGCATTTCTGGAAGGTGCGGGGTGGGGTCGCTGTGTGAAATGCATCACAAAACAGCTGCTTTAAATAATTTCTCCAGAGTCACTATGCCAGGTGTCCATGATAAAAAGTATACAAAGAACCTCTATTTTTGAAGAACACAAAGTATTAGTGTGTCTAGATAAGGAAATTTATCATCAAAATAAGTGTGAGATGCTATGCTATGCTAAAGAAACAGATCTCCATGTGCAAACAATGAGGGGTTTCTGAATGATTATTTAGTTTAACTGGGTTAGGAGGTGAACTATAGAGCAATAGAAAAATAAACTCAGAAATTAACTACCAAACTACAGAAAAAAATAGACTAGTGTCCTAAAGAAAGCATAGAATGTGGAAATGAAGAAAAGAAAGAAATACAAAAATTAGGAAAATATCTATTTAGTGAAAGGTGAATGAGCATGCTAGACAATTTGGTCTAGGAGAAAGAACACACACAAAGAAGCAAAAAGGAAAATGAACTAAGTTATCATGAGTGGTAGATACAATGAATGCATTATGTGCAAAGATTATGAAAACCCATAGGAAGAAAACCAAACATAGTTGGGCAGCTAGAAAAGAATTTGACTTTGTGAAAATGTCTTCTAAGTTGACTCTTATTTAGGTTGACCGGTTTTTCTTTATCTAAAAATGGGGCATTGGGATGGCAAAAAAAGGACGGGTTATGTAATATGCCATATTCATGAAAAAGTAAGAGGATAACAAAAGTTCTATTACATGAACATATGAAGCTAACAATTATTCTTCAGTGACAGAACGCATACAGAAATTTGTGTAGATATAGAGGAGAAATATATTTCACCATGATGGGACCATGAATATTTCTCTGATGAAGTAATCTTGCACAGCAAATTTTGGTTTTTCAACACCTTATCATAAAACTTCTCATACTCCGACACAGTTTTGTTTTATAACTAACATAACCCTCTTTGTCTCAACACTTCCTCGAGATTTCTCTTTTGACTACACACTATTCAACACAAAATATTCTCGACAGGTGATATACTTCCCGGAAGTCAGTAAGTGCTAGAGTATACAAAAGAATTGAAAGTCTAAGTGTTTTTTGCTCACTTCAGAAAAAAAGAGACTTCATACAAAAATACCTCACACTTGCAGGGCCAGTTCAGGGAATGTTGGCACCACAGGTGAAAACCAAATATGGTGCTCTGACATGCTCCACTCTAAATGAGCTTCTTAAAACCATGCTACTTTAACCATCCCAGTGCCAGAAATGCCCAATACCCTTCCCCAGAATTAGCTTCACAGTGCCAGAAAAAAATCCCCATAGTTCTTACCTGTGGCGCAACCACACTGCAATGATCTGCTCCCTTTGAAGAAACAGGTGTGTGGGATAGTAGGGAATCCTTTCCCCATGGCTCCTGTTTCCTCAAAAGGGGCAGTAGTGGCCACGGTCTACCACTGTCTGTGCCTGCAAGGACTTCTTTTTACGTGGGGCAAAAGCAACAGTTGTTTTTAGGTCCCCTCAACAGACTGGGACCAGGGAAACTCAGCTGCCCCTATTGCCCCCTGTTAAAGAAGACCCTGCTTTATTAAAAAGGGGACAGAATTGTCATTTATATTAAAACAATGGAATGATCAGGGAAAATGAAAAATTTCTGTTCAAATATAGCCTGTTTAAAACAGTGCATATGGTCAGATGAGTCATAAAGCACAGGTAAGTGCTAACAAAGACAAAAAGAAGGGGAAACAAATGTAAAATCTTGGGAATCTAATATTTTTAAATATTACTTTTATTTACTTGTAAAAACTGAATATTCACATAACCATATATTTTATTAACATCTCAAACACAAATCACTTAACCTTCAGGACTGAATATTTCTGGTCAGAAAATAGATTCTAAAAAGATAGATCGTGAAGAAGAGTCTAACAGAAATTTCAAATTTTGATGGCAAATTGCCTCTAATTCACTGCATAGTTGTAAGCACTTCATTCATGTTAATTCTTTTTATTTATTCTTGATTATGAAAGATTAACAATATTGGAACACTAGGAATTTAATTTAAAAAAAAAACAGTCCCAAGGCCCAGGCCCACAAAGGATTAACCACTAGAGCAATTGTCTTCCCACCCAGGCAATTAAAACATGGCACAACATATATGAAAAATAATTGATAGTCAGACCATAATCCCTGTGAAAAGGAAAATAAAGCGAACCCTTTGATTTTTCCACTTTGCTCCCTGGAGGCAATTTGAGGCATATTTATATTAATGTGAGCATTGGCTTTCATTTTTATTTCTAACTGATGTTGGTCTGCATATAGAAAAACAAATAGTCTTTTTAATTAAAATCAGGCATCTCCTGCTGGAGCAGTGGGTAGCTAATTTCCCTCTGAAGGACACAGGCCACATACACCCTGGGTTTGAGTCCCAGGTCCAGGGTGAAACAACCAGTGAAAACGAGTAAATAAAAATAAAACAGGACTACACGCTCAGACATTGAACTATACTACAAAGCAATAGTGATCCAAACAGTATACTACTGGAATAATAACAGAGGCATAGACTAGTGTAATAGAACTGAATCACCAGAAACTGACCCACTCATATACAGTCGGTTAATCTATGACAAAGGAGCCAAAAGCATATGCTGCAGAAAGTAAATTCCTTTCAATAAATGGTGCTGGGATAACTGGACAGACACATGCAAAGAATGAAACTAACTCTAACACCATTCACAAAAATCAATTCAAAATGGACTAGGAAATTTGACATAAGACCGGAAACCATACAATTCTTGGAACACAGCATAGGAAAGACCTTTCATGACATCAACCTTAGGGAGGCCTTTGGAGACTCATTGCCAGCATCATGGGAAACAAGAAGAAAAATAAACAACTGGGATTATATCAAACTAAAAATCTTAACATCAAAAGAAAACATCATCAAAACCAAAAGACAACCTACTAACTGGGAGAAGATATTTGCATTTCATAGTTCTGACAAGGGCTTAATATCTAAAATATACAAAAAAACTCATAAAACAATAACAGAAAAATAGTCAATCAAAAGAAAAAAAATGGGAGCAGGAATCGGAGAGACATTTTTCCAAAGAGGATGTACAGATGGGCAACAGGCTCATGAAAAGACAGGAAATGCAAATTAAAACAATAGTGAGACATCACCTTATACCTGAAAGACTAGCTATTATCCAAAACTCTGGAAACAACAAACGTTGGTGAGGAGGTGGAGAAAAGGGAACACTTTCAAACTGTTGGTGGGAGTGCAAATTGGTGCAACCCTTATGGAAAACAGTTCGGAGATTCCTCAAAAAGTTGCAGATGGAAGTCCCATATGATCCGGTCATACCACTTACGGGTATTTACCCACAAAACACAAAAACACACATGGGCAGAGATTTACGCACCCCCATGCTTATTGCAGTACAATAATATTCACAATAGCTAAGAACTAGAAATTACCTATGTGCCCAATATCAGATGAATAGATAAAGAAGATGTGATACACATATGTAATGGAATACTGCACAGCCCTTAAAAGAGATTTCATTTGAATCAACATGAATGAATTTAGAGGGGATTAAGTAAGTCAAAAGAAGAAAGATAGATGCCAGATGACCTTACTCATAGGTGAAATTGAATAGATAAAGCAAAGGAACAGATAAAACAAAACCAACCATTGGACAGTTGCAATAAAACGGAGGTTACCAAGAGGGAATGAGAGGCGGGAGTGGGTGGGCAAATGGTGGCGGAGCCCACTGGACAATGGGGAAGAACATTTGGTGATTTGGCAGAGGTCAGGATGTGTTGATAAATATATATATATATATGTAAATATATATATGCACACATATATGGAATATATGAGTTTATTTTATGCGTAAAATTTTAAAAAATAATTTAAAAATTTAATAAATAAAATGCTGTTTCTTCCTCTCTCTTCCTGCCTGCACATTTTCTTTTAAAAAATTAAAGTATAATTAAACTTACTATTTATAACCATTATTTTTATCTTTATGAACTGTTTTACCTGGATTTCTCAAAGACTGGGAGTATAGATTTATTGAGGAGATCAGAGTACCAGCAGGAGTATAGTCAGCTGTCCTCCTATTTGTCCTTTTTATTCAGGCGCAGAGCACAGAGCTTCCCCTAACATTCTAAGACCCCAGTCTTGAGCTGTAAGTCTTTAGCCTGAAGGGTTTAAGGAAAGCCCAGCTCCTCTAATGACTGGGTAAGACTGGAGTTCTATCTTTTCAATTGCAGTTGATAAAAACACCTTCAGATCCACAGAGATCTCTAGGACGCAAGTCTTCAAGAAACCAATCTTATTTTTATGCCTGCCTCTCGCATAACCTCCTGATTAAAATCCTTCTTTCCCCTTTTAAGCTTTTTAACTCCATCTTTCATATTTTGCTTAAATCCCTTGGCTAATATCTGCACAAAAATGTGTAAAGTAATGTTGATTGGGAAATTATTTTTTTCTTTAATATCTAATCACTGAACACTTGAAAATCATATAGGTAAACATAATTACTCTCTTTTTCTGTGTGTATATTTACAAATTGTCTTGCATGATTTTTTTCCAAATTTGATTGTATCTGATTATTGTTACTTAATATTGTTCAATTTACTCCTTTGTCACTTTTATTTCCTAATAGAAGCTTAAAGATGTCTATTAGAGGCTTAGTAAATAGTTCCAAAGTTTTATTTGAAGTTCTTGAAGTTTATTCTGCCATAGTTTGAAGTGTTTAGAGTGGTTTTTCAATAATAGCATATCTATATAACTAAGTAGCTCTATCAAGAGTTATATCATGAATGAAATTAGAATTTTATTAAAGACTTCCTACCATCAAAAATATTTATATTGTTATTATCCTTTAACTTAACTGTGTTGAATTATACTAATAAGTTTTCTCATATTAAATCATATTTTCATACCTTGGATTAAACTCTTTTGGAATCATCTTGAATTGGTCTTAATCTGTTGCTTTACTATGTATGTTTTGGGATCTTAGTCTTTAGTGCTGTTCTATATTTGTCAAATTATGATGTCTTAGTCACACAGCTTCATAACAAGAAATAGTCAAAAAACAGACCTTTTTAAAATTTTTTTCAGCTGGAATTAATCATTTGACAGAAAAAATTCAGTACTCAGTGATTGGTTTGATAAATTTTAATCATGCAATCATCTGAACCAGATGATTTTTTTGAAGCATAGTTCTTAGAAAACTTTGTGAGTTTTTATCTCTGGTTATTTATATTATTGTGTTTTGTATTTTCTTTCCCTTCTTAGCTCCATTTTACACAGTTTAATTTTAATACAATATAAACTTATATACTTAGATTGTCAATTTATTAACATAGAGTTGGATGAAACAGTAAAATATCTTTGACTACATTGATTTTTTTTCTTTTATATAATGTCCTTATTCTCCTGCATTTTCTCCTTTTCTCTTAAACAAGAAAGTGATCAAATTCTTTTTCTACCTCAAAAGAAACTGTTGGCAGTTCTACAGTTTCTTTTCCTAATTCATTTATTTATGCTTTCATCTTCATTAATTTTTTTCCTTCTCTGCTCCTTGGGTTCACTGTAAAGTTTTTCATAACTTAGAGATGTTATTAAATGTATTATATTAATTATTTTGTTCATAGTACAAAAATATTGGAGATAGATTATTATCATTATTGTATAAATACTCTGTAATTGTGGTTTTTTAGTTCCTTTTGCCCTGAGAGCTCTTTGGAAAAGAATGGTATTAAAATGTCAAATGCTTTGGGGTTTTCTGTTGCTAAATTTGACATTCATTTTTCACCTTGTTAGATTGTGGTTTCAGAATATGATCTCAAGTACTTTTCCTCTTGAAATTGAATGAGTATTTCTTTCTGGATAATATGTGATTACAGCTTTTGTAAAATACTTCAGGGTTCCCTTGAAAAGAATACTCTTTGTTAGCAGATTATCATTTTTAGTAGAGGTTCATGATTTGAATAGACTATGTCAATCTTTTATAATATTGTTTAGATTCTTATGTAGAAACAACTTTTATCTACATGATATTTCAAGGACAGAAAGAAAATTCTCTTGGATTCTCTCCCTCCTATTGCTCATCCATCTGTTTCTCATTTCAGTTCCTACAGCATTTTCTTCAAGCATCCTTCTATCACTTGGCACATACAGGCTCAGTGGGAAGTTATTTCATTCATAATTTTAAGGGAACCATGATCCCTTTCAATGAATTTCTTTTCCAAAATTCTTTTTTATGTAATTTTGATACATTTTCTCTCTTTTGTTTACATTTGCTGATTGTATCTTGACCCTTTATGTCAATTTTTCTTAGTTACTTTGGACATTTTATTGCATGAATTAGGATTTTGTTTTGAGGACACATGGGGTTCTTGGGTACTTACTATGCGAATTCCTTCTACTGGAGTTTTCTTGCTATACTTTGCTTTCATTGCTTACAGAAGTTGTCACTGGTTTTATTGCTGTTAGACTCCACTTATGCATTCACATAAGACATACATCTTTTAATACCATCTTTGGCAAAATTGTTTGGAGAGGCTACACTCTGTGAGAGGCCTAGACCTACAATGCACACTACCTTTCTCCCTTCTTGTGACTTTCCACCCCGAGACTCACGGTTGAATTTGCAGTTTTGTCCACTCTAGTCTAGCAAATCTTGTATGTCTTAGGATATATTTCAAGAATTGCCCTTTTTCTAACAGTATTAACCAAATTCATTTCTATAATTTATATTATTTATATTGTAAAGTCATTTTATGCTTACCTCTGGTGTTTTATATGTCAGTATTCCCATTCATGAATTAAATGTTTCATTGATTTTAAAATAGGTAATACAAATATATTTCACACTTTTTAAAAGAAAAGGTACAGGCAGGAATGAAAGCAAGTAGGCAGGCAGGATGAGAGAGAAGGAAGAAGCATTTTATTTATTTTATTTATTTTTATTAAGTTGTTCATATTGGCTGCTCCCCTAAACCCAGGATGTGAGCCCGGGTTCTGGAGATACACAGGGACTGTCTGCCTCTGGAGGCAGGTGACCTAACCACTATTCCAGCAGGACGTGCCATATTTCATAATTTATAAGTCCTTATTTATACATACCTTAGTTTATTTATCCAAGAAAATAGTAAGCTCTTTGATTTGTTCAGGCATTCTTTCATGGCTTCCTGAATCAAAAATTTTTATTATAAACATTGCTCTTTTTTTGTCAAATTTATCTCCAAGTATAGTAGGCTGAATAATGTCCCTTCTTGCTACCAAGATGCCCATACCCTAATGTTTAGAAATGGAAATGTAGGTACCTAGCAAAGGAGGATAAAGTTTCAAGATGGAATTAATAGGTAGGTAATCTGCTGACCTTAAGATGCATAGTTAATTGTGGAATAATCAGGTGGGACCAATGTAATCACACAGCTTCTTTTTACATGGAAGGAGGAAAGAGAGGAGGAAAAATCAGAGAGCTAGCTGTGTGAAAATAACTTAGTTTGAAGTGGTTTTAAAGATGAAGAAAGAGGGCCAGGAATCAAGGAATGTGGGCAACCTCCAGAAGTTGTCAAGGCCAAGGAATGTGTTTTCCCCTAGAACAACCAAAAGGAATGCAGCCCAGCTAATCTGACCTTTCGGTTTTAGTGCAGTTAGAATTATCCTGGACTCCTGTCATATAGAACTTCAAGATAATATATTTGTGTTGCTTGCCACTAAGTTTGTGGTCATTTAATAGCCATAAAAAAATTACTAGTATATAGACTTTCTATATCGTAGATACAAATAAGATCATTTATGGTACTATATCATATACTATATTGTTGTAGATATAAATAAGATCATTTATGGCACTAGATCATATAGCTTATTATTTATATCAGTGGAAGCTATTGATAACTATATTAATTTTGTACCTCATCACTTTATTGATTTACCTTACTTGTGGTTTTTGTGACAGTTTTTCAAATATATACAGATCATCTACAAATAGTAATCCATTAACCTCTCTTCCTTCCAATTTTTATAGTTTCTTTCTTGTTGTCTAAATATGTTGGTTAGTGTCTCCAGATTCAATTCAGTTAGCAGGGGTGATCATGGAGTATATTTGTGACATAGAAGATGATAATTCTGATGTTCTTCCAACAAGGATTGTTCCAACCTTTTGTTTGGGATGCTTATTTTATCATGTTGAGATAGTATTTATCTATTCCAACCTGAGTTTTAAGAATTAACGTAAAGAATATGGTGTGCTCAGGTGGATTAGTGACTAGTTCTGCTGCCTTTGGCAGCTGCAGTCCATGTACATCCCAAGGACCAGGGTTCATATCCCAGGGCCAGGAAGAACAAACAAGATGTACAACTAAATAAAATGATGAAGTGCTTCTTCCTCCTCTCTCTTCCTGCATGCCTACTCCCCTTCATTCCTGCCTGCACCTTTCCTTTGAAAAAAAAATTAACATAAAAATACTGAATTCTGGAAAATGCTTTTTCAACATGGAAATAATGGTATGATATCTTAGATTTTAATATGATTCATTTTAGTCATTATCAAACTATACTTTTATTTCTGGAATAAATAGCACTTTAAAAATGTCTACAATGTATGTTACTATTGCACTGATCCACTTTTCCAGGTACACAACATCGTTAAATTCTGCCTTTTATATTTATTAACTCATTAGTGATTTACTACTATTTGTTCTACTGTTCTTTGCCTATATGCCTACATTTTCAGTTGAATCTGGATTTATTTTATTATTTTTCTTATTAATATAATTATTTAGAATATGGATTTTTCTCAAGTCTTCTTTAGATGTCTTGCCAAGGTACAGTTTACTAGTGTCACAGTTTTTTAGCATTTTCTATATGTTTTGCAATTTGAAATTAGGTTTTCTTTTAAAGCAAGATTCAGTAAGACATTTGTTTTGTTTCTATTACGGTATTTGTTTCATTTACAAGAAGCAGTGATTTTCTTATCACTATAAGATGTTCTTATTTTTGCTATCAAGATCTAGCACTTTATTTTCAAATTGAAATATTTCAAAAAATTTTTTAAATTGACACTTCAATGCATTAATATTTTGGATTGTTTATATGGTCTATTTTTATCACTGTTTTAGGAGTAGGTGAAGGGAATACAAGGTTGTTAGTTAAAATATTTGATATTTTAAAATATGTATCTAAATATGTATCTAAATATGTATCTAAAATATGTATTTAAAAATATGTATCTCCCTAATTATGCCACTCAGCTCTTTGATATTTTAACATAACTTTTGTTATCATCTGTCATGGACTAAAATTTATGAACTAAAAAATTTTGTGTCTAATTATATTGTTCATTTCTCCTTGTAGCTCCTGTAATGTTACTTTGTATATAATGATGTCAGCTTTGTTCATTCACAGATATTTCTAACTTACTTTTTCAATCTCAGTTACAGATCTCAGCATTGCATTTCTTTGACACAAATAATTAAGTGATGGTATTATAAATACGACTGAAAGCAGAACCATAACTCTTCTCCTTTTTGCTTGTATTTGCCTGAGATATTCCTGCCCATATTTTTAATTTTCAACCTTTTTAAATTGTTTTAGAGATCAAGTCCTTGTAAACAGCTTGATGTAAAGTTTTACTTAAAACCTTATCTGAAGGTCTTCTTCATTAAAATGTCCTCTTAAATTTCTTGATAAGATTATCTGGTTTTAATTGTCATTTTAGTTTCTGCTATATTTGATGGTTTTATTACTTTAAATTCACTCCAATATGTCATCTTTAAAAGACATCTGTTTACATATTCTGGCATTTAGGCACATGACAATGTATAAGATAATACACTTAATATTCAATTTTTTAGATAAGGCATATGAATTCTATGTCATAGTCAATGATAAATTTAGTGTTTACTTTTTCTTTTCTTCCTTTGCTTCTACTCCCATTTTATTTTATTTTATATAAAGAGGAAGGAAGCAGACAGGAATTCAAGCAGAGAGAGAGAGGAAGAGAGTTGTTCTTTTGGTTGTGAGCTCCCCAGTTCAGGTTCACTCACTCGGGTCCTTAGACTTTGTATGGGCTTTGCCACCACAGTCACAGACTTAACACCTGAGCCAGCAGAGCAGGCCATGACTCCCATGGTAATTAATTCATATTTACCATGTTCCTGAAGATTTAGCTGTATTTCTCTTTCCTGATTGTAGTTTTAAATTATTTCCCTGAATTTTCAATTAACAGATATAAGGATATCACCACACTTACTCTGTATCCTACCTACTTTTCTCTACCCTCTTAATTTTTGCTTTCCACATTACTAGTGCATTTGGTGTTTATATTTTATGCTGTCACCCCATCCTCACATCTTTTAATATTAGTAGAACATTAAGCTGTAGTAAGGATTGCTAGTGGTACCCCACTAACTCCCTTATTTTCTATTTTAATAATGAGTTCCTTCAGTGTTAGCTGGATTCACAGTGGTCCAACCATCAGTTAAATTTCCCTGTCTTTAATACTCACAGGTGTATCTTTGACAAAGTTCAAGCCTGTTTTGTATGAACTGAATTGATGTGTCTATTTCCAGGATGTTCCTTAAAGAATAAACTTTTTCTTGGCTTCCATATGACTCTGGGAATGCAAATTGTGAATAAGCCAATGTACGCTATTTAGATAAAGACTATATCCTGCAAGATGGTGAAGAAATAAAATGTAAAAGCCAAGATCTCTGAGTGGTTTCCTAAATTAAAGCCACCACAGCAGCCCTGGACCATTTGCCCTGGGTTATTTCATGAAAACAGATAAAATACAAAACATTCATCTAATTAAGCTCAGTGAATCTTGGGTCATTTTCCTACAGAGATAACTACTACTACAAATAGAACTAAAATAAATCCAATGATTATCACTGATATTTTTGCTATATATATTTTTGCCATATCTTGCTCCAATAAATTTCTCAAAAATAACTCAGTCCCTTACATTTTGGGGACTTATAAACTTTGATAAGCCCTAAACCTAACTGCCAGCTCACAAAGTAATAGGAGTGATAAAGGATCAGGTTAAACAACATCAAATAAAGTCAATCAGAAAAATGCAGAATGGAAAAAATAGGTATGTTACTTGTCCCAAATTCTTTGAAACGTGAATGTGATGAAAAAAATGTTAAGCATGGCAACTTTATTACCAAAAGACACTGAACAGACAAAATTTCCATTTGCAAAGTTTCAAACTTGATAGATCTTAGTTCCTCAAAATATCAACTGTAAGATATGTAATTGTGATAATTTTCAAAAAATGTAATATGAACTGAATATTAAATAAGATTATGGTATCCTTTTCTTTTCTTAGGTGTAATAACAGCATAATGGTTGTGTAGGGAATTGTCCTTGTTCTTGAAAAATGATTAGGTAGCTAAGGACTTCATCATTTCTATCATTTGTTTTTATTTTTTTCTTTTTCTTGATAGAGGGTTCCAACTACAGGGATGATTTTCAAATCAGTCATTTTTAAACAAACCATGCTTTTCTCAATTGTATAATTCTTGTATTAATGCATTTTTCTATTCAACCTCATTTATTTTTTTTTCTACTGTTCTTTTATCTTCAGTGAACTTTTATAAGTGCAGTTTAATTTGTTGTTTCTACACGTCTCTCTGGAGCTCTGTCAGTTGAACAATTTTATTGTCTCAACATGTCTTCCCAGAGCATTTGCATTTTTGCTGCATTTTTGCTTTGTACTTTTTCTTGACAGAAGAGTTGATTTATTAATATATTTTATATGTAAAGTGACAAACTTCCCTCTTTTTTTTCCAGCTTTGTCTTTGAACAGAAGATATTCTGCAGCCTTCTTGTACTAGTTATTGTTGAATATGAGTTTTTCCCACACCAAACGTTTGCCATGGTTATGTGCTAGAGAGAAAAAACAATAAGTAGTATTTCACAAACTTGAATCTTCCTTTGGTCAAAGATTCTGGGCATGACTTTTTCCCATGTATTGCAGATAGGCATCACTAGACCTTTTCTCATTTCAATGTCAACCTCTCTATGATGCAACAAAAACAGTATGCTTGCACATATGGACTGTCCATAGGATTGCTCATTTAGTCCCAATTCCTCTGCTTCCTGGAACCATACTGAGTCAAGTAAAACTCATGCCAAGTATATCACTATATCTGCTGTGGAACTAGGGAACCTGGGTTTATCACCTGGTGTAATTTCATTTTTGTTACTATATTTTTGCTGGTTCTTTCTCTGACTAAAACTCTCTTATGCCATCTCTACATCCTTATTTATTAAATTGTTTCTATTCATTTCACTGTAAGACACTCTTGCAGATATTTTTAAGCACTTTCTGAAGGCATAATTGACATATAAAAGTTGTAAATATTTAATATATACAATGTAATGAGCTTGGGTATAAGAATACATCTGTGACACCATCATTACTGTCTATGCCAGAAGTAATCGTCATCTCTAAACTCCTCTCCTGTCTTCTTTATTATTAATTTTTATTTATGTCTTGTGATCTGTGATTTTAACTGTCTACCAGTTTCAGCATACATGTTGTTTTTGTCTTTTATTGGTTGTTCTTAGTGCTTTTGGATGACTTCTTGCAGATACAGGGGAAATGCTGATTTTTTATTCTGATATTCAAACAAAAATATCTATTCATGATTTTTTATTTTGAATTTTTATTCTATTTTTAATGTGAGTAGGTTTACTCTTCAGGAAGATTTTGCATAAAGGTTAATAGATAATATAAACTTAAGTCTTTATATATTTAAAAATAACTCTCCCTGTCATCTTATACATGAAACTCATGGGTACAAACTAGATAAATTTATTGGGAAAAAGTCTTCTTTTTTTTTTTTTTTTTTTTTTTTTTTTCTCAGAACTCCACGGAAAGTGTTCCATAATTTCCTGTTCTAGAACATTGCTCTATGGAAATCTATAGCAGCCTGAATTTCCCCTTATATGTGATTACCCCTTACAGAATTTTATATTACTCTTTCCTGAACCTTTTAGTTCAAAATCCTCACCATGTCATTTCTGCCCATTATTCTCTATTAAGTCTTTATTAATTCCTATGATACTTACAGTAACCCCTTTCAATTTGCGTGACAGATTGTGTTTTCAAAACATTATCAATTATCCCACATGTGCTTCTTTAAGTGTGAGATGGTCACACCTTAAGAGGTGGGGCCATGGTCTCTCTCTCTCATCTGAAATGGAATCTGGCTTGTGACTATCGGTGGGTGGACGTGGCTTTAAGCAGCATTGAGAGTAGGGGATAGAAACCAGATACTTCTGCCCCTTTCCATGAAAACATTAGCTCTTAGAAGTGTTCAGTCGCCCAGAAAATAATGCAAGTATCATGACATCCTGACTCTCTAAGGAGCTGCAAACTAGCCCAGGAGGAGACCACAGGGAGAGGCCCTAAGACTTTTCCAGGAAAAGAGATGCCTGATGAGACCCTGCTGTTCAATTTCGAGCAACCTCTTGAGTGCCCCTGAGCCAGAACCACTCAGGAAACCATGAGAGATTTTTCTAAAAGAGAAGTTCTTTTTTGTTGTTGTTTAAAATATTTGTTTTAGACCCACTCCTTACATGACCCTAAACAAATAAGACAACATGTGTATTTCAGCTCTTCCTTTACTTCAGGAAACTTTCTTCTACATTTCTTTAATTTCTTCTATATTTCTTTAACTTTTTATAATCCAATTGCTAAAACCCATAGTATCCATTATATATGTATATAAGTTTAGATATATAGATGTCTAGATATATAGAGAGAAATAATGAAGGCCGAATGAAGCAGGATGTGACCCTAAGCCTATTGTCGCCTTTATACAATCTCATCCCAAATTCAGGCACCAGTGACAATCTCTCTCAAGGCTCCAGGTCCTGAGCATCGGGTAGAATCTGGCCTCACAACAAAAGGGGGCGGGGACACATCTTGTTTCTGTAGCCAGCCACAAGATCTTTGCTAGAGCACTAAACTCAGTTCTAATCTAAGTTTGATAATCAGTAGTTAATCAGCTATGACAATCTTCTTCAATATAACCACCCAAGGTCCCAGGCATCTTGGTGGAATCTTTTCCTACCTTTCCTACTAACCAGTCAATCAATTGTTGGGTTCACAATGAAATTCATACTTCACTTTGCTGAGTCTGAGTGACTTCTTTGGGGTCAGAAAGCAGGATGTTCAGGCCTTGGGCGACTAGGGTCTGCAGCAGTAGCAAGGCAATTGGCACAATCTGGAGGATTCCAGTCTCAGGAATTCACCTGGAGCAGCTGCAGCTGTGCATTGAAATGGGGAAGAAATGTCTCTCTGGGGAACCTCAGAGTCAGTCACTGGGTCAATGTGTTTGGAATCGTGTGAGTACGGGGAGGCTCTAAAAATGCTGATAGAATTGTTAGAAATTTTAGAAGCATGAAAACCTACAGCTCTGGAAAGAGAAGGGTGGGCAGGCAGTGGCTTCAATGGGCTGGCCCTTGCTGTTTGCCCTCCAGCTCACAAGGGACAGAGAGAATTGCAGGCATCTTCTGGGAGAGGAACTTAAAACAGGAGGCTAGGCTCACCCAGACTGACAGTAGGGAGCTCATGGCAAGGCAATTGGCAGAGTCTTTCTCTAAAGTAACTTCCTGCTGGGCCTCCAAGTACTTTCTTGGTCTGAGAAAAACTGATGCTCAGGCATAATGTCGCCTTGACCAACTTGGGCCTATGGCAATATATCAATTGATATATTCATTTCTACATTTCTATCACTTTCTCCAATTATTTTATTAATGAATGTGGTTGAAGGAACACTGCATTCTAACATTAGAGTTTCTTGTTGGATCATTATTAATCAACATCTTTATGTAACACCTTAGATTCAACACCGACAGTCTAGCTTTTCCTTCGCCATATAATCGACCCCATTTATGCAATTTCTGCACCCCCCATTTTTGTTCTTGTCATTTTTCTCTTTATCATTTATCATTTTTTCTTTTTTCCTTATCTGTTGTACTTCCCATATAACTTCTTTGTTTTTCAGTATTTATTATTGTTCATTTTCCTGATTTTTATAGTACTAGTTCTAGTTTCTTTCTTAAAAACTAATGGTTTCAAAATATGTTTATATTTGATATTTGATGTTTCACCTAAATTTCCTTCCCTGGATTTGTTAATAGCAAAGTATTCTTAGCTTCATAGCAATTTCATACCCTTTTACTTGAGAAAACAAATAGCTTTTTTCTAAAATTTTCTTTTCCATCCTAAATTTCTCTTCTAAAACTCACTGCAATGTTCATGAAGATAGTTTGGTAGACTCTGCCTGGTCTATTTCTCTAAATAAAGTTCTTAGAATCATTCTTCTATGTCTGCAGCTGGAGAACTACTGTTTGCCTCCTTTGTTTCTCTGTTTCACTCTTGAACTGCTTTTGAGTATTGGGCTTCAGAAGACAATAGGCCTGATGACTGCCTGGGGAAAGCTATTTTAACTTTATCTCTAAATTCCAAGTCATCTCTAGCTTCTGCACAGAGGGTGTGGCCAATGCCTTGGGGTTAGTTCCTTCATCTTTTCTTTTGTTTTTTTTAATTTACTTCATTTTATTGAAAGGGCATTTCATCATACCTTATATAGGTTTAAGGTGTGTATCATTGTACATCAACACGATTATGTAACACATTTAAGTTTACCACCACCATTTCAGTTTTTCTGACATCCTTATCTTCCAGTCATTACATTTTTCACTTGCTACAGTAATTCTATCTTCTCAGATGGCTAATTATTCTTTCACCAACGCCTGCTCTCTATTTCCCTTCCTCTAAAATATCATTTGGCACTGGGCCACTTCTCTATTTAAAAAGCCCTATGTGGAATTAAGTTGATGTGAATCTAGTTATCTGTTGCGGGCCCATTTCCACTCTCCCTAGCAAATTGAGACCAGGTCACAAGCAGTGTGCCTGACTGCACTTCAGCTCAGCTCCCCCATGTTCCTGCTTCCTGCTTTCTCAAGATAAAGAGTATTGTCAGGGTGAGTCACAACTCTGGTCTTTTCTTTGGTGAAGACGTCATAGGCACCATTTTTGAAGTAATTGTTGAATGTGTCTTTGATTTTGTTCAAAATTTCCTTGTTATCAGTCAGATATTATAATGTATGTCAAGACGGTATTCAAGAGTCATGGTTTCATTATAGATGTATCCATCCCCCCCTTTATTTTATGTTTAAGATACTATGCACAATATTAAGGGACTAGTAAACATATTCAATATTTATGGAAGAAAGCTATGCTGGTATTTAGTAACTCCTCCTTGTCCCCAAAAAACCCCAAGTAGCCCATTTTAACATGATAGATTTGTGATTATTTCTTTCTCCCAAATTCACATATGTTGCCAAGGAGCTCATAGGCTTCCAGGAATTTTTATTAAGAATTTCACATATTCCAACAAGGAATTTTATCTCTGCTAACAAGATGAAGTGTATAACTGAAACTAACCATGCCCCATTTCATGCTAGCTTGCTGCTCTGGAGACAAATGTGAAACATCCCTTTGTGGCCAGATGTACAATTTAATGGAATTGTGTTGCCTCAGTTCTTTAAGTGCTTCATGAGGGGCAAGTGGGGAGAGTAGGCCTTTCCTGATTGACATATGTCAACCCTCATGAGCTTCGGACATACAGATTGATTAAAAAGATAGTAACTGCTGGGACCATGAACAAAAGCCATTTACTGTTGTATCTAGAGCAACAGACTCAGTGTTCACCCTTCTGAGTTGTGGCCTATCTCTGGCCTTAAAAATCTGCATTAAGACAGGCTGTCAGAGATAAGACAGGATGTGAGAGAGGACCTGCTACAGGGCACCTCAGGTAAGGTTTTAATAGCTATCCATGCTTGAATAAGAATCCTCCTGATGCCTAGTTTTTCCTCCTAGTACAATGAAGTAATATCTTCATATTTCTTAAATGACATTTTCATCTGGTAGAAATAATAGTTCAGAGCATTAATTGATGCCAATTTCACATGGAACAATTTTATGGAAAGCACTTAGTTCTGATTTTCTAGGTATATAAGAATGATGTAACTGTTCCTGTTTTACTAGTTAGAGATGTCTGCCCTGTCTAGTTGTGACAGAAAGAAGGAAATGACCTTGGCTTCTGTATAATAGGATGTATGTAAACAGTTAAAATCGGTGTTTAGTTTTCCCTCCTGTTTATAAAAAATATTTAGTTGGTGATACTGAAATAAAATATATGCCACTGCATTAGACTAATGCAATGATTGGTGATGGGAAAAGAAATGATGGGTACAGGGAGACTGGGACTATAATAAATCAGTGATAAATTTTAAGATAAATAAGCCTAAGGGATGGATCTTTCTCCTTTTCATTTTCCTTTTTTTCTACAGCTGTTCTCATATGTTTTCTATAAGGCACAGTAACTTCCCTGCAATATAATACTGAGTATTTATATCTGTGCTCTAAACCAATTCTTTTTATTCATTGCTTAGTCTTGACACTGAGCAATATCTCAGTGGTGTCCCAAGGATTACCAGTCAATCACAAATATTCATTGAACACACAGTATGTGTGTTGAGAATGATTCTGTCCATTCTGAAGTGATTCTGAGAAGCAGGAAACCAGTCGTAGACAGTTATACATAAAGATAAGAACAAGAACAGAGAGATGAAATAAAATACAATAAAGGAGAAAATGATGGGAATTTCCAAAGTCTAATTTCAGGTTTCTCTTTTCTGTTTCTCCCTGAATTATAGGGAGCTTATTTACAGGAGCATTTTAGTTCATTCACTACGCAAACATGTACTGAGTGTTTTTGATGAGTGCATGTACTTGGTAAGAAAGAATTCAAAAAAATAGGAAGGATTCTCTGTCCTCACTGAGCTTGCTGTATCCTGGTACAGATACACATAAATGATACATTAAGTGTCCTTAGATAGTAAGTGCATTAAAATATATGGGGCACAAAATAAAACCATCTAACCCTGCCTGGATGAGCGTAGCAAGCATTCTTGGAAGAGTGTATGTTTGTGTAGTTTTAAAGGATGAAGAGTCAATATGGGTGTGCCCTGGTGGCTCAGGTACCAAGCTGGTGACTTGGGCATAGATCATGTAAAGCTCAAGTTGCTGTGTCAGAGACCTGAGGCTGAAAGAGCAACCAAAAATAAACGAAAAAGTAAAAGTGCTTCTTCCTCCTTCCTTCTTAAATTTGTGTCTTCCTCCTCTCCCTTCCTCTCAAAAAAAAAAAAAAAAAAAAAGTCAATGTGAATTGGAGAAAAACTATATTCCAAACAGACAGGACATCAAAAGCAAATATATGAACAAGAGAAATTGCACAAGTGTTCTGTGTTTCTGAAGCAGAGAATGAAAGTGAAGTCCTGGAACAGGAGAGTCCATTATTCAGAGGTGTGATCTCTGTGTGATGAAATTTAGACTTGAAATGAGTCAGAAGAAGAAAGACAAATACCAGATGATCTCACTCATATGTGGAACATAAAGAAGTAACGCAAATGAACAGGCAGAACAGAGACTAACCCTGGGACACTGACAGTAGAACTGAGGTTACCAGCAGGGGTTAGGAGTGAGGGTGGGGATAAATATATTAGAAATTTGGTGGTGGGCATAACATGTTATCATATATTTGATAGAGAATCTGCACATCTAAACATATTTTTTCTGTAAATCAAAGTTTTCTCAATAAAAAAAGAAGAGAAACTAGACTGTGTCCTCTGGGCAACCAGTCAAGTGTTTAAATTAAAGAATTAATAATTTAATTAAATAAATAATTTATATTATAGATCCATCTGATGTTTCATTGAAAGACTTGTTTGAAGGGGATAAGAATAAAGTTGAAAAAAACGGTAAATGGACTGTTCCAGTGGTCAGGTTTCAAGAAAGATAAGCGTGCCATATAAGAGAGTATTCCCAAATGGAGAAGGGAACAGATTTGAAAAAATGTTTAGAAGAGATAATTAACAAGACTATGTATTATTGGAGCTGGCAAAGGGAGACAGGAGAGTAAAAGAAATTCCAAGCTCCCTGATATGCTCTAAAAAAGAAACAATACTCATATTGCTATTCAAGGACCCTCGGTTGGTGCCATAGTCCTTTTTGGTGAACAACTTAGAAGTGGGAGGAATTGCTTGGCTCTCATTAGTGTTTGTTTAGAAATACTAAGGATACATGTCATCAATGTGAATCCAAGATACAGCCATTGGAGATGCCTGATCAAATTGTTTCTTGATTTTTCCTACCTTCTCTGAAGAAGTCTGGCCAGCTGTCTTTTATCATGCACAAGTTTGGGGGGTCTCTGCATATGGTCCTCAAGAATGTCTTATAGGCACATACTCTGGTGGAGTTGTGGTTGAGTACGATCCACATACATCTTAAGGACCCAGGTTCATGTCCTGGGGCCAGTGGGAAACAACCAAGATAAGCAACTGAACAACAACAAAAAAATTAAAATACTTAAAAAAGAGTGTGTTATAAGCAAAGAAGGCAGATGTGTAGGAGCAAACATCAGAGTTCGCTTTATCCTCTGCGCAGCAGACTTTTCTTCCCGTTTCCTAATGCAGCAACAATTATTCACTTCACATCAAAAAATGTGCATAAAAAAAAAGATCTGTATCTTCCACGAAAAGAACAAAATACAACTCCTGATGTCAACTGATTCATCAAACTCAGCTCAGATGGCAACTGACTCACTTATAAACCAGCCATTTGGAGGAATAATACCTAACCACGAAATGTAGCAGATTCTTCTCTACACATCTCCAAAAACTTCATATTCTCAGCTAAATGGAAAAAAAAAGTACAGTGTTTTCTTCTCATTATTATCTGACTGTAACAGGGTATTATCTCCTTCCATATGTTCTATAATATCCAATGTTCTGACACTTCATTAATATCTTGCTAGTAATATTAATGATGATGGCAACATTTAATGCCTAGAAAATATATTTGCAATATTTAAATGATAAATTAAAGAATAGTTCTTCCCACAGAAAATGTATGTAACCTTTAAAAACATCATTAATGAAGTGTAGACTAACAGTCTGAGACATAAAGCCATAAAACATCTTTAATACAAAGCGATGACACAAATTAGGTCAAGTAATTAAACCCAATTCAATAAAGTTGTAAGAAATAGCTCCCTGAACATGGAGAAGAGCTTCAAAAACTTATGTAGAAAAATTAAAAAATTCCCTTTATAGTATCTTCTCAAAGCCACTATGTAATTGGGAGTATCTAATTCAAATATTGAAAAGGGAAAATAAGGCTAGTAATGCATGACAATAATAACAAATGTGAAAGCAGCAAAGCCACAAGCAAGAAAAAGTTTCTATTAAATTTCTGTGAGTACAGAAATTTAAGTGTAAAATTACAGCTCTGTCTTCCAAATTAAGTAAACATGGCTACTTGTGTGGTGCTAAAATTTGCCATATGCACAGCATGCTTCTAGCTTGTATCTTGATGATTACTAAACTATTGTAAACAAGTATTACAGGAAGAGTATGTCAAAAATGAAGTACTCATTTTATAGGGCTAACCAAAAAAGTGTGTTGCTAATGAAAATAACATTGCAAAAGACAAATTCAGTTCTCATTGATATGTTGATGGACTCTATTGTATTTTAGTTCTTTATTCAGAATTGTCATGTAAACATATAACCATTTTAAAATAGTTCTGTCCCTCACCTTTTAAAAACTATGTCAATACTGGAAAGTATCAGAGATCAGCTTAAGACTATACTGTGTGCAAAAGCCAGTATGTACTGATTTGGATCAATGACATCGGAAAAAATCTGCATCAAAGATTTTAACAAACTCATATTTTGGTCAGGTAAAGTAAAATGAGTTTTAAATATTAGTTTTTCCTTATTTTTTTTCCAACCTAAGTACAGAAATAGATTAGACATGAACTAAATATTGGTCTCCTGGTGCCTGAAGGCAGCAAGACAGAATCTATGGAGGCTGAAGTCACTGAATGCAGTCACCAGCAATGAACAGCCTCACCTTTTTATCCTAGTGTGCTATGTCAATATTTTATTCTTCTATGTGTGTTATAATGTGAAAAATTCAGGAGAGATTATTTGAGGAAACATCTTATGTTTTGATGTGTGTTTGTGTCTATCTCTCTGTCTATATCTCTGAATGTGCACACTGACTTTGATATTTGGGTTTATCTGTTTGTTTCCAACTAGTATTTTGATCTTACAGAGTCATAGCTGGAAAGAGAGTTCTTTGATAGGGCAGAGTCTCAAACAGCATGCATGGGTAGACAAAGTCATTTCCATGCTAAAATATAATAGTAATCTACTTAAAAGAATCTTATTGCCTGGATCTTAGTGGGAACATCAGGTGAAAACTTGAGTCTTTGTGACTTCCACTGCTTTTATACTTAGGAATATAATCACAAATTTTTCCTACAGTAAATATATCCACTCATTTGTGTTCTCCTTAGGTACTTGCCACAGGGAAAAAAGTGTGGTGTAAAATGAAGTGTTCTATTTGATGATTGTAATGCATCATCCCTTTAGTCTGGAGTTCACATCTTGTGTCTCCTAGGTCGACTCTATAGGAAATTTTTATTTATTCAGGTAACATGAGGACACTAGGCTGGAAGCAACCTTTGCTAAGCAATGAGCCTTCTGACACTACTCCTAGCAGCCACATTTGTCAATGAAAGAAAAAACAATGAGTAACATGAAGAAGAACATTCAGGTATAAACATTTTCAACCATAAATACCATTTGAGGACCACCATTATTGAAACCTCAGAGGAGTTTACCCTAGAAAAGTTCTCTTTCCTGATTAAAACCCTCCAATGTTTAGAATACAATACTAATTCTTTGACCTGCAAGCTGAATATAATCTGCATCCCCTGAAGCGCCCACTGCACCAAACATTCCCCATCCTGGATCACTTCAGGGAGGCCATATTGGCTTTCTTTACCATGCTCAAATGTGCACACTCATCCCAACCCTAAATTTTGATGTAAGTGTTACTTTGCCTGGAATACTCTTTCCCCAATGGTTCATTGTTACTGCTCTTGTTTCTTAACCTTATTATTACTTAATATTGTTTATGCTGTTTCTTTGTCTTTTATATTTGCAGACTCATTGTCAACACCCCCCAGCCCCCACCACATGCAAGCAGTAAATTCAGTTCTATTAGGGACTATGGTAGATGTAAAAATAGTCACAATTACTTTCTTTAGTATACACATTCTCCTTTTCCATGTAATTTAGTAATCACTCCAATTAAGTAAAGTCTGTTTATCCACCTCTGGAATCTAAGTTAGTCTTGAGTTCATAAAATGAAGAGGCAATAAACTTGGGCATGTCCCAATTCCGGTCTAATACACTTTGCACAATGACAGGTATCTCAGAGTCCTACCCAGTGGGCAAACGAAGAAACCCTCATGAATCAGAGTTGGTTTATCTATTTTTTTGCCAGCAAAGATATATGAAAATGCATGATCAAAGTCACAAAGTTGATTAAGCTCTTTGCATGTATTGGATCAGAGATGCCCAATGGAGCTCAGCCAAGATCAGTCCAAGATCAGTAGAAATGCTCCACTGAACTATGAATTTGAGTTTGTAATCTCTTAGTAACAAATAATGCTGAATGTTCAATCTGTCATAATAGATTTATCAACTATCAATAAAACTACAAGAGCACAATAAACTTATAGCTAAGCCCTGGATTCCCCAGGAAATTGTAAAAGGTCTTAGTAGTCCTATTTAATTTAGAGCTTATATGTGTATATCATTGCCATCATCATGGATTTTCTCATTTTCTCAATTCACTGAGATGATTATTCTGTTTGATTACTTGCTTCTTTCCCACATTTTTCTTCATTTCAAGATTAGCTTAGTTTTGGTTTCCCTGTGTTTACATGTATAAATATCTGGAAATTCTTCATTGGACATAAATCTAGAGCCAGTATCCATGGCCAGAAACCTCTACCAAATGAGTGCTTTATGCATATTGGTTCAGGCTACTCAAGGACCAGTTGTTTTTTCTAACAGACTCTGACTAATACTTCTAGGGACCTACATATTTGATTCCAAGGAAATTATAAATATATAATGTAAGTTTGTATTAATTGGAAGATTCGTATTTCTATAATTTCTTCTAAATATTATTTTTCTTATTTTACAGACAATGGCCAAATATCTCATTTGAATTCTTTAAATACAATAGGAGGAGTTTTTAAGGTAAAAAGCAATATCTAAAACAGAAAATCTTCAGTGAATATAAAGTCTTTATTTTCTTTTTCCATAAAGATGAATTCCATTTTTATCTATTTATTCCTAATGTCTTGTTTTAAACAGTGATAATCACATTTTTTTTCTGACTCACACTTTTAAACAGGTTTAAGGTTCATCGGGTGTTACAGATTGTATTTTAAAAGAGGGCATAACACTGTTACTGTGTACTCTTTCTATAATGTGAATTTGCTGGTCCTTTTTCAAAACATAGAGTATATATTCTCTCTGCTTGAAACTGGGCAGAACTGTGTGACTGTTTTAATCAATAGAGTGTATCAGAAGTGACACTACATTACTTCCAAGCACAAGTTTTAGAACCAAACTGGAGAACATTAAAATGGCATGAACCCAACAAATCAACTAAAGGAAGTACAAAATGTTAAGAAGAACACCCTAAGATAGTGATTCTCACCCTTTAGTGCTCATCCCCAGAATCACCAGGAGGACTTGGTTAAACCTATTTCTAGATCCACCTCCTTAATTTCTGATTCAATTAATCTGGGTTGGAGTCTGAGAAATGGCATTTCTAACACATTTTCAGATGATGCTGGCTGCCAGTCTAAAAACATGCTGTGAGAGGTTCTAATTAAATAAAATACAAATCAACTTGTCAGTAAACATACAGTAGCCAACAATAATTAATTTTTTAAAAGTACACAAAACTGGAGAAAATAAAAAATAAGTAAAAAGGCACCAAGGAAATGTTGGAACCAGGTTCTTTTGACTTATTAAGTTTCCCATTACCACCTCAATAAATATGATTAATATATAGTAATTTAACACCTGAAATGGATTAAATTTTTATATTCCCCCAAACTTACATATAGAAATGACAGCCCCAATGTGGTGGGCTTGAGGGGGTGGGGCCTTTGGGAGGTGACTGAGTTATAAGAGTGGGACCCTCTTGAACTGGGGAGAAATCCCTCAGTCTTTCCCTTATGTGAGGACAGGAAGACAATCATTATGTACAGGTAGCGGCCCCTCATCAGACACCAAATCGTCTGATCCTTGATCTTTGACTTCCTCGTCCCCCTGCTGTGAGTGATAGATGTAGTTAAGCCTCACCTGTGCTGTTGTTTATAGCTGCACTAACCTAAAACATTTACACTTGGTCACACACCGACAAACACCTTTAGAGCACTGGTACTACAAAAGAGCAAAGAAATTCGACAAAGATGGAGTTTAGAGGCATATAAAGGCATGAAAGCAATAAAAGAAAACACACTTTTACTTGTCACTTATTCAAAAGATTCCAAATGCAACAACTCATGTTAAGATAACTTGGCCTATGTCCCTAAATTATACTGTTTGCGGATTAGCCTTTTTCTGGACAATTTAAAGATTATTAGCTCAACTCTGTGACTAATACAGTTAAAGTTACCATGAAAAACTAGAATTAAGCCCAAATTATTCATGCTACCACAGTTGCAAGCCAAAGTAGCAGAACTCATTGCTGACCTACAGGAGTGGTCTTCTAAATGCTTAGTAAGGATAGTATGATTCTATGTTACCTAAAGGGTAACAGTGTCCACAGAAATTTTTTTAATAATTAATTTTATTGAAGGAACACTTAACCATAACATTTTAAGTTTTAAGATGTGCATCTTAAGTCAACATCTGAATATAATAAGTTTACCACCCCCATTGCATTCTTCCATCACCATAGAATTGATTCCTTCTACCAAATTTGCTTGTCCTTGCCCCCTTTCCCTTGTAGCCATTAATTTGATTTTAATGACTAAAAATTCATTTGTTTGCTTGCTTTTTCTATATACCACATATGAATAAAAGCATACAAAGCCTCTCTTTCTCCTTCTGGTTTAGCTCACTTAGCATAATTTCTTCTAGGTCCATTCACGCTGTTGCAAATTTCAGGATTTTATCATTTTTGATACTTAAATAGTATTCCATTGTATGCATGTACCACATTTTCTTTATCCACTCATCTGTTGATAGATACTTAAGTGTTTTCTTTTTTGACTATTGTTAAAAATGCTGTAAAGAACATAGATGGGAATTCTCATACAGATACCAAAATATAGATAGATAGATATAGACATAGATATAGATATCTAGATATATATGTTAGTGCTGTTCTGTTTTTAGGGTAAATACCCTAAGTGGGATAACTTGATCAGATGGAATTTCCATTCTCATATATTTTATAAATCTCCATACTACTGTCCATAATGATTACACTAATTTGCACTCCTATCATCCATGTTGAAGAGTTCCCCTTTCTCTATATAATCACCAACACTTGCTACATCTAGATTTTTAAATAGCCATTCTCACAGGTGTGACATGGTATTTTCTTGTTTTGATTTGTATTTCCCTAAGAGCAAGAGATATAGAATATCTTTCTATGTACTTGTTGGTCATCTATATGTCTTCTTTGCAGAAGTGTCTATTAAGATATTCATTTTATTTTTAAATTGATTTTATTGAAGGGATATTGCATTATGACGTTAACTAGGTTTAAGTTATACATGATAGTTTATCTACATTTATGTATCATACAGTAAGTTTACCACTATTTCTGTTTTTCTGCCCATTTTTAGATTGGATTATTTTTCTGTTGTTTAGTTTCAGTTCCTTACATATTTTGTATATTAGCACCTTGCAGTATGTATGATGTACAGTTTTCTTTTATGTATATTATAATGTTTCAGACTTTACATCTAAGTCTTTAATATTTGTGTATGATGTTATGTAGTGATCTAGTTTCATCTTTTTCATTTGATTGTCCAGTTTTCCCAGTACAATTTATTGAAGACACTTTCCTTGTCCCATTGTATGCTTTTGACTCATTTGTTGTAAATTAGTTACCCATATATTTTGGGTTTATTTCCAAGCTCAGAATTCTATTCCATTAATCCATGTGTCTGTTTTTTGTTCTACAAATCATGCTTATTTGATTACTATTGTGTTGTATAGTTTGAAGTCAGGAGTGTGACATCTCTGTTGTGTTCTTTTTTCTCAGAATTGTTTTCACTATTTAGGGTCTTTTGTAGTTCTAGCTACATGATTTAGGTAATATGGTCATTTTGGCATGAAATAGCTATGTTTTTATTTGTGTCTTCTATTTCTTTTAAAATGTCTTGTAGTTTTCAGAGTTCTGACATTTTACTTCTTTGATTAAGCTTATTCCAAGTTATTTCATTTTTGATGCAGTTATAAATGAAATTGATTTTTTTTAATTCTCTTTCAGCTAGTTTGCTATTTCCATGCAGTTTTTTTTCTTTTCCTTTAAGAGGAACAATGTTTAGTTACAGAAGGGACATTCATTACTGTCTGCTAATAAAATGTTTCAAAATTATTAGACATTTTTTCAGACTAGAAAAACTCTATTACACATCTTTCTATTGTTATTCCATGTATTCTGACAAAAACGTTAATAGTTTTCTGTCATTTTATAGATTTACTTTCCTTATGTATATACTATTTCTCAATAATACTAGGTATTTTTTCTTCCCACGAGGAAATGTTAAATCAAAACAAATATGAGTTGTATATATAAGGTACCATTGGAGTATTGATTGTATTTAGTATTCTTCTCAAACATCTAGATAAAGTCCTCGTGTCATTATCCTACAAGGAACTGACAGGAAACAAAATATTTCAGCTCTTTTACCAATATTAAATACTGACAACAAAGTTAAGCCCAGAAATCAGTACCTTTGCTATGATTTGTAAGTATACAAGGGGGAAGCATTGTTTCTAGATAAAAATTTATATCTAAGAAGAAGTAATTCCTTTAGGAATCTTATTTTCCCTTAATCAAACTGTTGTTTTCTTGTAGTTGACACACTAATTATCCAAACTATTAGTAAAAACGTTTTTTTAATTCAACAAAATATTTTGAGATCACTTAGTGACTTGGTAGGGATTAGGTACCTGCTAATATAGTAAGATATTTGTTTTTAATTCCCTAAAAATCTGTATTTCTAGTGAGATGTTAAACATGAAAATAGTCACAGTATCTTTTGATGAGTATTATTCTAGAGAAAAGCAATGAACAGTTGAGACACAAAGGAGACTTAATAAATCAATGTGCTTGATTTTCTCTAGAAACTCTTCAAAGAGGTGTGAATTTGTTATTTAAATGTCTAGGTATTTGCCTTATAGAAAACAGAATTTATAAGGAGAAATAATGTAAACATCTATCTGGCATAACCTAGTAAGGAACAGGAGGTGAGCAATAATTGAAAGTAAACATCCTAAATTTAGTCACAAGAGATGAAGTTTAAGAAACAAGCATGTCACACCCTGGTGGAGTAGCAGTTAGGTCCACTGCCTCTGGCTGAGTGCAGTCCACGTGCATCCCAAGGACCCACATTCACATTCTGGGGTCTGGGGAAACAAAGCGGATGGACAACGAAACAAAAATAAATAAAAATTCTTCTTATTCCTCCTCCCTTCCTGCCTGCTTGCCCAGTTGCCTTCATTTCCACCTGCACATTTCCTTCAAAAAAAAAAAAAAAAAAGCAAGCATAACTGTAACTGTCCTCATAATCTTCATAACCTTAACTGCAAGTGTGAGGACTTCAGTAAGTCGTTAGGCCAACACCTAGAGTCAAGACGATGACATCAAGGAAGTGGCAATATCCATTTAATTTCAGATGAATGTATTTTCCTGTGTTCAGTGTACAGGGCCTGAAAGAACACTTTACACATAAGAAATGGATTAATTTTCGTTACAGAAAAGGAAATAATATTCTAGTATTTTTTTACATTGCCTTACATCACTAGAGAGGTTGGGTTTCAACAGTGTTACTAAAGAGTAAGCAATATGGAAAGTCTTCCCTGGGTCCCTGGCAGGACTGGAGGCTTGAAGTTACCTAAGGCAAACCACTGACTATCTCCACTCCACACTAGTGTCCCCCAAGTCCTTTTGACGCTATGTCGAGAGAGTTCTTGAGCATTATGAAAAGAAGAGGTGTTTGACTGCTGAATGAATTATAACCAACATTGACTTAGATGAGTCACTTATGGTATCCTGAAAATAAAGTGATTAAAAACACATTTAGGCCAATCTCATTTGTGGAAGATAAAGACTCCCAGAGTTGGCAGTTGTGTGATCTAAGCAAATATGGTTTTAATAATGAATTAAGGTTTAATTTATGGATTTTCTACATTGAGTTGTTTGGAAATTAGTGCTCATTTGGGAAAGATCCTGCTGCACTGAAATTAGTGTATGGGGACTGATATATAAGGTTAATGAATTTGGGTGTTTAAAACACATTTGTTCACTCAGTTCATCAGAAAGACAGTCTGATATCTTGAAATAAAACTATCGCCATCTGCACAGTATTTATCAAAATATATAGTCAAAACAACCAGTTAAGTCCTATCAAATCTACAAAGAGTTCTGTGAGACTCTTAACCCAATTCCAAACAGTTTACATGTTTTGTCTAATAACATGCTTCTAGTATTAACACAACTAATATCAGGTTTGCATTTTGACTTTAAATCTAATATTAGCCACACCAAGGGTCACTGACATGGCTATTTATATAAAATGGAACATCTTTCTCCTCTCACTTGTAATCATTCATCCCACTTGGCAAGGAACTTATCAGTCCTCTTGGGCATTGTGGTTGGTTAGCATATAAATCTTACAGTTGCCATCTGGTTTGTCATCTCCCTTTATCCTGGCAGTTTCCCTCCCATTTCAGAGCAGTAGAGCTCCTGCAGCCATGCTTGTACTATACAGCAGAACCCTCCAGTTAACAAGAAGACATGGGCCTTAGACTCAGACCAATACGATGCTAACTCTAAGAGAGCACCGATGGGACCAGAAGTTCTCCTTCAGTCTGAGTGCTTGAACGGAAGTAAAAACAACTCTAGAATTACAGGGAAGCCAGCAGAAGACCAACTACAAGTATCAGCAGAAAACAAGAATAAAGTTGTCCTGCAGAGAAAGAAGCAGAGGCAAGATCAGGTAGCCCCAGGGAAGGAGAGCCATGGTGCCTCATTATTTTCCAATTCCTGATGGCTTTCCAGTTTCAAGGCTCATCTGTATGTTCTACTTCTGCATTCTGTAAAATATATCAGAATTCCCAGAATGAATTTATACCAAGAATGTCAACTCTAGTAACAAACTGTAAAAGAATGTATGGGATGTGGCTGAGACCCAGGAACGGAGTTATGAGTGTTCAGCCTGTACAGGACTTGTAGTTAGCAGTCTCTGGACACATAATGCAAGAAAGTGAGAATGCACTGGGTATATCTCAATATTTTGTGTGTATGAAACTGGGGAAAAAAACCAACTTTCAGGTTTTCACACTGAAAGTAGAGAAAATTAGGGCATATGCATAGAGGTGGCTGCTATCTATATCAAGAAATTTATAAGAAAGTACTTAGACTTCATCCTTTGAATCGGTAAAAAAAAAATAGCTGTGACACACACCATCTGTATTTCAAAAGCATGGCATATAAATAGTATATTTCCTGCTCAAGCAAAAGTTCTGTTTAACCAACAACCTTGGACAGAGACTCCACAAAAGAGTGAAAAAGGAACACAAGCTCAATCCATGTGTGGTTGCACTGGTCCTAGTTCTTCAAATTCTTTGTTGAGTCCTCACTCTATGGGCAATAGATGGAGGAAGAGAGAGACTCCAGAAGGAAAAACATCGCCTGCTTCAGACTCCAAATAAGAACTAAATCTGATGAAAGAAACTGAGCTACAAAAGCTCATTAATGTTCAGTCCCACAAAAATGACCACATCTGGAGTTCGCCATTCCTTCCATCTATTCACAAAATTCTGTTACTGTGAAGAAGCATGTGAGCAAGAAAGAAAAAGATATAAATTAAGCCTGAGATGATAACTAGGAGAGAATTTGGCTGGTGAGCACTGGTATATGATGCCTGCTACAAACAAATGGATCAGCAGCTTACAGATTAAGGGAATCGTTTTAGCAAAATAAGATCCCGTACTTAATATACCTTTGTCTGTAGCAACCTTAATATAATTTGGGGGTTTCTGAATTTGCAGCAGCAGCAATGGACTCTGAAATCCATATAGGCGCCACCAGGAGAGCAGTCTCCCATGTCATGTCAGTGGTGACTAGGGAGGATAAGAATAAAAGGTAGCATCTCCCAAAAGGTGCAGGCTGAATCCACAGAGCACAACAAATGCAGCAGTTTCTCCAAAAGAGCAGAATCAGATTCTGAAATCAGCTTCTTACCCTCTTTGGGTAAGATTTTATCAATGTTATGGGTCATTTTTGCCCCTTCTCTGCCATGTGATGTCTCTGTGTGGGACTTTGATTGCTATTACCTGTTATTATCTGCCGCTGATTCACATTTGTGTGGGGAAAAGATGTTTGCTTTTTCAGTTCTGAGATTTCTGAAAGAAGATGCCACACTTTAGTCTGATAGAGATGAATAAGCAACATCTAAAAATGGTGGATTTAAAGCAAGTGTATTGATCCGCTGTGATGTTGCATTATCTCTGTGTGTGGGGTAAAAGAATGAAATATATTTGGTTACCAAGAGAAGGAACTATTACAGTTTCAGAAAGCAGCTTGCTCTTCACCAAATTAATACCATTGTTTACCCAGGGAACATGGCTAGACTTTTCTTCTCTTGCAATTAGATGTAGCCACGTGACTGAGTTCTGCTCAGTGGGAAAGAGACTTCTACATCTGGGCTTTAGCAATGCAAAGTCCTCTCTTCTCAGGACTAGTAAATGGAGGTCAAATCTCACTAAGTCTTTGTAAGCTAATTTCTAAAGAAGTAGCAGAGTCAGTCTGCCCTTGAATGGCTGTCCTCTCCCTTGGTAGGCTACCAGACTTTGGGAGTAAATCTTTGCTAAACTGCGATTTGAGCAGGCATCTATCAACCCCTGGAATTACCTTTGCTATTAACTCCTTCCATTCACTGGAAAAAATAAACAAATAAATGATGATCTTAATGAGAGAATGTAGGTTTCCGGAAATTATATAAGACTATATAAGAAATCATTTAAGATGATCTGATCACGGGAACGTGACTCAGCTTCCTCCAAAGACTATAGGATACTGTGGCCCATAGTTCAGTACCAGGGGAGTGAAAATAGCTTGTCAATAAAAAAAAAAAAAGTTGACAATAAAGAGAAAACCAAACACCTTGATCTCTAAAGATGGAATGTAAATGGAGTCTTCCTTCTCTCCACACGTTTATTCTTCGTGATGCCCTGAGGTTCAGGTGATTTAAAAGGGAATAAGGCAGATGGAATAGCATCCAGATATGCTGCTAAGAAATGTCTCACACTATCTGACTCAAATCTATTTTTTTATTAAAATAAGCAAGAATATTCCCAGATCATAAGCTCTCAAGAATTCTCAAGAGATCTTAGAGTAAACCTACAGCCCCAGAGTGAAACTGAAATGTTTTTCTAGTAGTTGTAGTGCCAGAAAAAACTGAGCTAGCCAAAGAGGAGGGCTGCAGGTACAGGTGCTGTGTACTCTCTAGAGCTGGTTATAAAGAAATGGTTAACTAAGGCCACATATAATCCCCAAAGAGTGACCTACCTCCATACTCTCACAGTATTCCCATGAGTGTCCTGAGCAAGGAAGTCTTTTTGAAGGAAAAACAAAAATCAAAAAAAATCAAAACTGCCATTATTTATAAACCACCTAGCACACACTGCTATGTAGTCAATGGGTGATCATGTCACTTACTTTTTGTACCTCTTTTGGGTACTGTTTGTCCTTTGGACGCATGAATGCAAAAGCTCTTTTGTTGAGGTTGCTTCTGCTGCATTTGCTAAATGCTCTTTTTGTTTGTTTGCTGCTGCTGTGGTAAAAAAGCAGGCTGTTGTAAGGTGACAACATCTTTGAGCATTTCTTCTGAACGTTAGCTGTGTGGACCTGTGGATTTGCAAGCAATAGAAAATGACGGTGTGCTTTTGCAGACAAGGACGTGCTCAGGAAGATCTGTGACTACATGGAAAGAAGGAAGGTGTTTGCTTGTTGAGCCATCAAGGAATAAAACTAGGGAGACACCTCAAAAAGATGCCTCCTTGACCATGACAACTTTCTTAAATACCATTGACCTTGTCGCCCATATCGGGAAGCAGTGTATCTAGCTGTCTATTTAAACAACGTGACCAGGCAAACACCCTGTCCTGGCCATAGTGGGTACACAAGAAATGGCAGAGAATTGAAGCTCAGTAAATACAATTATTTTTTTGGAAATCTGGAGTTTGAGAGTCTAAGTTAGCCTGGCAGTGCACTTAAACTGAGCTCATACAAAAACTGCAGGGATGAGGTTAGCACTGTCTACTAAGGTCATACAGAGAGTAAAGCTATACTGTGAAGAGCTGGTAATGATGCAAACACACAGGGAAAAGCAGAAGCAAGAGCTCATGAAAATCTGAAAACATGAAGATAAATACGACTACATGGATTGAGGGATTTCTGAGTAATTCTGCTAAGACCAAACTCTGCTCCTTCTGTTTTGCCAAAGATAGCATTGCTTCTTCCAATAAATGTTTTTGTTTGTTTCCATCTTTTTGTTTGTGTGTTCCTTTGGGGAGGAGGGAGTGGTTAGCTTAAACTAGTCCAAGTGGGTTTTCCTCCCTAGTGTCAGTAGCATAGGGCAACAATTAGTTCTCTTTTTGAGGTCAGCCCCCCACACTGTGGTCTCACCATGTTGACATGTCTCATTCTACTCATTGTCAGTCTGTTGCGGTGCCAGCCTTCCCTGTGGCTGTGTCTTGTGAGGGTTATCAAAAGATTCGTAATAGTCCTCACTAGGTTTTTGTTGTTGTTGCTTGTTTTTTAATTTTGCTGACTGCAAAAATTCCTTTCCCTTTGCTTTATGGAAGTCAGATTTCCAATAGATACGATGTCTCGTTGCTAGGCTTTGACAACTGCTCTTCTGCATCTAGTTTTATTTATCTCTTATCTGTTTCACATGTGGTATTAGTCAAATAGGAGATACTTTTTCTGTCGGGTCGAAAATTAGTGATGTTTTATTATTATTTGCTTTTAATGTATTGCATTTATTTGTGTTCAATTTAACTTTACATTCTTTTTCCAAGGTCTCCGCCAAGGACAAGTCACATTCACTAGATCACCTTGCCCACCGGTTAGTAACCACACTGATAAGAAGCAGTCCAGAGGAGGACATCACAGTCACTTCTCTTTCTCTAACAATCGTCTCTTCTCTATTCTCCTCCTCGTGTAGGAAGACATGGCACCCGGCTTGTGCTAAATGAATAACTTCTAGGGGAAATGACATCAAGCATTTTCTTCTCTCTGGACTTTATTCTTTTTCAATTTACTTCCTATTTCCCCACATCTTTAGGGCCAGTTACCATATCCTCTTATTCTACAGTAGAGGAGTTATACTTCTAGCTCTTCTGTCCCCAGAATAAAGCATTTGAATACCTGGAAAATCTTAGTTCTTGGAAGATTAGCATCAAAGCAAATTTTGTTTTCTTTATGTCTTTGCTTTGGGCCTTGTATGCCTTTATATGTGGGTACAAGTCTATTCTCCAATTAATGGCGATACACTGGACCTCACTGAGAACTTCTTACCTCATGCCCTGTATTATACCAGCTCTTACCAGCTCTGACTTCCCACAGATAAGTTATTGTATTAGACATTAGAAAACATTGTGAAGACATGGCTTCTGCAAGTTGCCTGGGGATCTGCTATCACAGGCTTGGCTTAGAGAAAGAGTTCAGGTGGGTCAGCTCTGCTCCAGCAGTCACGCCCTCTTCCCTGGACCACTAAGGTGACCCAGGCATGTTCATTCTGTGGTGATAACAGAACATAAGAGAACCACTCTGAATCCACTCAAGGCTTTGCAATGATACAGTGTCAATTCTGCCATATTTTATTAGCCAAAGCAAGTCATTTGATCAAACTCGAATGCCAAATATTAGGGAACGCACACCACTTCCATGTGGAGAACCATAGAAATAGGGCCTAGGTTGAGAAAAGGATTAAAACTAAAGGACCATAATGCAATCTGCTACCTCCTAACTAGCTGTTTAGTTATTTGAAATGAAGAAATTGGATTAAATATTTTCAGGTCCTTTCTAATTCAACATTTCTGTTCTGTATATATCTTTCACTCTATTGCCTTGTAATGCCAACTTATTTGTAAGACTCCACTAATCATAAATATCTACTCAGATTGAATTTGTATCAGTCCACAGAAGCTTCAAGATATGAGATCCATTCATTGCTCTGTTTCTAGGGAGCACCACTATTAAATTACATTAGAAAATCTATTAACTACTGTTTTTTAAACTTAAGAAAAATATAATTTTATCCCCTTGGATTCAATTCATGTAAGTCCAGACATTACCAGTCTGCAGAAATGAATGAGATCACATCAAGATTTTTACCACATTGTGTTTTATTGGCTCTGTAATCCACCTGTGTAAGTTGTCAAAGTTCCAACACACACACACACACACACACACACACACACACACACACACACACACACACCAAGTAGTGAATCATTTTAAAGAGTCTCCAGGTTACGTACATACTTATAAATAAAGCTACTATATCTCTAATTCTAGAGTATAGATGCTATCTTCCTGCAAATACACCTTCAGACAGTACCTTTATGGAAATATTCCTAACATAAAAACAAAATACACCAATTATAAGTATCCATTTCAGTAAGTTTTGACTAATTTACCCAACTGTGTAACTATCACCAGAACCTAAATAGAGACCATCTCTAGAACCACCAAAAGGCTCTGTGATAACCTATCCAAAATGCTTCTCCTTCTACCACCAGCCCCAAGTAAACACTGAGATGCTTTCTTTCACTTTATATTTAAATGCCTTTTTAAAGATTCATGTAAATAGAATTTTACATCAGGCTTTGTATCTGACTTCTTTAGCTTAGCAGGATTTTATTCTGATTTTCACGTAGTTGCTTATATAAATATGCTTATTCCTTTACATTGCCGAAAAGTATTCTATTGCACATATACACAACCATTTGCCTATTCATCCTACTACTGAAGGATAGTTCACATTTTTCTAATTCAATGTATCATTAATGAAGCTGATATAACATCTGTATACAAATTTTTCTATAGATATTTGGTTAGTTTTTAATTTAGTCATTTATAATTTTGTACTAGCATTTAATTGGGGCTTCAATTTGCATTTTTTTCAGAAGGCTAATAACGTGAACAACTTTTTATGTGAATTTGCCCATCATGTACAAACCATTCTATGTCATATATGTTCACACTTTTTGACCAAGCTTAATTGGTTTATTTTATTATTGAGTAATAAGAGTTTTACATATATTCTGGACATTGCCTCACAATATATAGATTTAATGTGTCATCATGGTAAATCAACACCTAAATTCTCTACCAACAGTTTTTCCTTCACCATAAAATTGATCCCTTCTACCCAATTTATCACCTCCCTTCCCTGCCATTTTTATAAAGACTAATTTGATTTTGTTGACTAAAAGTCTATTTTTATTTGCTTTAGTTGATTCTTTTTTTTCCTATATGTCACATATGACTGAGATCACATAAAATCTATCTTTCTTCTCTGACTTATCTTGCTAAGCATAAATGCCTCTAGGTCCATGCATGTTGTAAATGACAGAATTTCATCTTTTTGATAGCTGAATAGTATTCCATTATGTATATGTACTACATCTTTTTTATCCATTCATCTATCAATGGATGCTTAGGTTGTTTTCAGTTTTCAGCAATTTTGCAATGAACAATGGGCTGCATGTGTCTGTTCAAATTAATGTTGTTGTATTTTTAGGGTAAATACCCAGCAGTGTGATAACTGAATCACATGGAATTCCATTCTAATTTTTTTAGTAACTCCATACATTCCTGCCAATAGTGATTAAGAGTTCCCTTTCTCTGCATCCTTTACAATACTTGTTTTCAGACTTTGGATAAGAGCCATTCTCACAAATATGAGTTGGTATCTCATTAGTTCTTTGATTTACATTTCCCTGATAACAAGAGAGGTAGAACATCTTTTCATGTGCCTATTGGTCATTTAGAGGTATTTTTTGAAGAAGTATCTATTAAGATATTCTGGGCATATTTTTAAAGACCTTCCTTTAATCTTTATGATAGTTGGTTTAGTGATGATGAATTCCTTTAACATGTGTTTGTAAAGATTTTAATCATAATTCTAAGTGATAATCTAGAAGAGCCCTTTTCTTTAGCACTTTGGATTACCATTTCCTTCTGGCATGTAAGGTTCCAGCTGAGGTATCTGCCAAGTCTTATAGGGTCTCCTTTATATGTAATTCTTTTTCACTAGCTATTTTAAAGATTATCTGCTTTGTACTTTTGTCACTTTAATGACAATGTGTATTGGGTGCATTACGTTACCCAGTATTCTAGCACACTGATTTGTTGGAAATTTCTTCCTGCCTATTGCCTGCTGCCTACTTGAGTTCTTTAACTCCAGAAACTCTGTTTGGTACTACCTCACATATTCTCTATCTTCATTATAGTTCTCTTTTTGCTCCTTCATTGTTTTCCTGATTTCAGAATCATTAAACTGTTGTTAAAGTCTTCATTGGTTAGTTTACTTAATTCTGTTGCATTCAGATTTTGGCGTTTGTTTTGGTCCATCATTTTGTGTACATTTCTCTGCCTCTTCAATCTGCTTTGTATTTTGTGTTTATGTCTATGAGTTATGCCTCCCTGGTGTAATGTCCTTTTGTTTGGATATCAAGTTGCACAATATTGTCCTGGGCATTGGTCTGGAATGATAGGCTTCCTTTAGTTGTTGCTTTTAGCACTTGTAAGAATTATGGAAACTCTAGAGTCTGCCCTTTGTTGAGATTTGAGAATCCAGCCTTCAGGGTTGGAATTGGTGTAGGGAATGCAAAAGTTCCTCCTAGAATCATAGGCATAGGGAGAGAGACACAAGGGTTGTGTGCCCAGTTTGCAAGCAGGCCACAGTCCCAAGAGACGCCACAGGAAAGAGAGTCAGAGTCTGCTTGCAGCAAAGCACAATTCCTGTGAAAATCCCTCAGAGGTCCAGATGAGCAGGAGTTCTACAAACCAGCCTTAGGGTCTGGTGTGAAAGTTTTAGGAAGTACCAAGCAGATAGTGAATCCCTTTAGCTGTTGTTCCAGACTGGTAGAAACTGCCATTTTGATAGAGTCCTCCAATTGTTTTCTAGTGAGTGAGGTAGAATGGAATGCTCCTTGCCAGGAACCTTTTACAGGTGCTGCTGACAGTCTGCCTCTGAAGCCCACAGAAAAGCAGCTCTGAGTACCAACAACCTGTGCAAGTGTGTTAATGGTGGAGAGGACAGGCATTTCCCCTGAGGGGATTTCAATTGTTCATTTTAGTAAACAAAGATAAATTTAATTTTTGTACATTGACCTGTTATCTTGTAACTTTGTTAAATTCATCTACTAAACATAATAATTTTGGTACATATTTCTTATCATTCTATAAATAACAATTAGGTAATCTGCAAACATAAAAACTTTTGATCCTTCCTGTAAAAACTGTCTTTACTTTTTACTTTTTATACTTTATTGTTGATACTTAATGAGTTATGAGAGGACAATCTTGCCTTATTCCCAATTTTAAAGCAAAAGCATTCAGTATGATGATTAAGCATAGCATCAGTACCTATACTTTTCTGTACATGATCTTTATTTGTAGAAGTTCTCTACTTGTAATTTAGTGGCAGATTTATTCATGAATAATTGTTAAATTTTTGTCAAATGCTGTTCCTGATTCTATTTACATGTTCGAATGGACACCTAGTTTATTATGTTCATATGGTGAAATCCATTTCTAAATGTGAAACCAAATACATTCCTGGGATAAATGCTACTGGTCAAATTATTTGATATTAACCTTTTAAAATATAATTCTGGATTTTACTGAGAAATATTTAAGAGTTTTTGCATATACTTTTGAGAGATTATGAGATATGATTTTGTTATTTAGAAATGTCTGGTAGGTTTTTACTTCAGTGTAATAGTATTCTCATAAAGTGAACTAGTAGAATTGTTTTCTACTCTGTTTTCTGAGTTTGTTAGAATTTACATTACTGTTTTATTAAATGATTTATAGAATTCACCAACAATGATTCTTAGCCTGGAATTTTCTTTGTGGGAAATAGGTGTAAGACTGTTCATACTTTTTATTATTTCTTAAGTCAGTATTGATAATTTGTGTCTGTTGAGGACTAGGTCCATTTCATATAAATGGTATAACTTATTAATACATAGTTGCTCATAATATTTCCTTGCTATCGCTTTAATGGCTGTTGAATCTGTGTTGAGATCCTATCTTTCATTCATGATATTGGTATTTTGTGGCTTCTCTCCTTCTCCCTTTTCTCTTGAGTAATCTAATTAGATGTTTTGGATTGCTCTATTCAATATATAAGATTCTGGTTTCACAGTCTTTATTTTTTTTTTTCTTATTCATTGACTTCTCATTATGCCCTTCCTTTCATTTAATTTGGTTTTACTTTTCTTACTTCTTAAGGCCCAAACAAAGATTATTGATATAGTACCTTGCTTTTGATCCATTATAAACAGCCAAAATTACAATATTTTTCCCTATATGCTATAGTAATTGAATTGTATCATTTCCATTTGCTGTATTTTCTTTCATCTTTTAAATATTTTCTGATTTTCCTTTTGAGTTTTTCTTTTATCTATTAATCATTTAGCTAATGTTGCTTAATTTCCAAATATTTTTTATTTATCTCGCACTCTTATGTTTTATTCTTAATTTATTTATGATGTGACCAAAGAATGTGCTTTGTATGAGTTAAGCCCTTTCTATTTACTAAGACTTGTTTTATGGCAGCATATGCTCTAACTTTAAGAATGTTTACAGGTGTACTTGAAATTAATGCATATTGTACAGTTGCTAAGAGAAATGCTCTATAATATCTATCAGGTCAAGTTTGTTGACAACGTTCTGCTAGTCTCTACTATACTTACTGATTTTCTGTTTACTTGTTAAATTGATTACTGCCAGAAGAATATTGTGCTTTCCAAACTTAATTGTGAATTTAACTGTTTCTCCACTTAGTTCTGTCAGTATTTGATCCATATACTTTAGGGTTTGCATGTACATTTAAAATTACTAATCTAGTTAATAAGTTGGTCTTTATCTTTACAAATGTATCTCTTTATCCTTTTGTGAAGTTAATGTTTTTAGGATTATTGCTTACATGGTCTATCTTTTTTAATCTTCTAATTTTAATCTTCTTATAATAGTAAGAGTTCTGGAGTACAATGTACAGTTTGGCTGCTTTAAAATTAAATTTAATAATATCTGATTAAATTGAAGTGTTTAGATTATTTTTATCTAAAGCGATTGCTTGTATAATAGGGTTTGTCTACATCGTATTATTCAACATACTTCTGTGGAAGAAACATTTAAGTTCACAAGTTGTTGTAGGTGGTAGTGCTTAAAATGCACTTTACACAAATTCTATTCTATCATCTTCTCTTTTGCTTTATTTCTGATGAAAAGTTTATAGACCTTTATAACCCTTTTATCTTCATTGTACCACATATAATGTATCTTTTCTTTCTCTAGTTACTGTTAATGCAAGTATATTCATCATAATTTTTCTTCAATTTCATTATGTTTGAGTTTGGAGATTTTTTTTTAACTATTGGATCCATAATCACTTGTATCAAATTTTAAATAATTTTGCCATTATTTCTTTAAGCATTTTTCCAGATCCTTGTCCTCTGTAGATTCTTATTACACATATGTTAGAATACTTTATGTGGTCACACAAGCAATAGGAGTACAATCATTTTAATCATTATAATTCAGAATATTTTTCATACTGTTCTTTTTTACACTGTTCTGGATTTTGCATAGTTTTTATTAATTTTCTTCAGAGATTTCTAATCTTCTGCTAGTCTCAGTGACTGTTTCATTTTAACTGTTTCTCTCTTAGAAGTTTGATTTTGTTTTTTCTTTATATCTTCCATTTTTCACCTTATGGTGTTCCTTATTCTTTTATGTAGTTGAGCAATTTACAGTAACATTTGTCATCACATCACTTCCTTCATATGTGGATCTTCTATTTGCTGATCCTTATTTTGATTTTGTGTCAAAATTTCTTGCTTATTTGCAAATCTTGTTGTTTCATTGAAACCCAGGCAACGTGAAATTTTTGTTGTGGTCTGCTTCTTGTGTTCACTTCCTTTAAGGAGTATTGATCTTGATCCTCTAGGCAGATAAATATTTAAAGTTAAGGGTGATCCTTTCAATATGTATTTTAACTTTGATAGAATACTTACATTGTAGCATCTATTCTGTAGATTTAGCCCCATTTTTAAGGCACATCCTTTTTGCAGTGTCTGGTGAATGTTCTTTGTGATCAATGAGGACTTTCGACTCTGGCTAGTAGAAGATAAAATACTCTTCAATTCTCCTATACAAGATCTTGAAACCACTTAGCTCACAGATTACTCATATTTCTTTGGTCAACACTGTGGAAGGTTATCCTACACATACCCAACTGTGCTCAGACAAGAATCAATAGGGCACCTTGAGTTCTTTTTCTATGTGATGCTCATTTCCAAACTTTACCAAAATAAATTTCAACTATAATCTGCTTGGGACCTTCCTCCCTGATGTGAGATCTGGTATAGATCTCTTGGGAGGAAGCTTGTTTTCTTAACCTTTCTCAAGAATCACAGTACTACCATGCCAATTTTCTAAATCATGAAAACAATTCCTACTTTTTATATTCTACTGTTATATGATGGTATGCTAAATGTTGCCTCTTTTTTCTATTGTTAAACAAAAACAAAATAGTCTCACAATTACAATTTCATCTGACCAGTGTGCAGAGAATTTTAAGAGAGGACATTGCTTTTTATTAACTGAACAAAAAGCCAACAAAGGAAAATTCATCAGGCACACCTGAACTTTATAAAGGTTTTACTAAAATAACATTGGTCTATACCATTATATATATTTCAAGTGTACAGCATTATAACTTGATATCTGTATTACTACTTTATGGTCATAAGAAAGAGTTTAGTTTTGATAAACTATCCTCTGATTGAGCCCCTTTATGCAGTTTACCCTCCCCCTTCTTCTTCCACTCTGGTGGGCACTTTATCCTTCAAATCTGACATATGTTCACTTTGTTTGTATTTTTGTTTTGCTTATTTATCTTCCACATGAGTTAAATCACATGGTATTTGTTTCTCCCAATCTGACTTATTTCACCTATCACAATTTCATTTGGTTCTATCCATATTGTTACATGGCAAAATTTCATGTTTTTATAATTGAGTAGTTATTTTTTTGTGTGTGTGTATATATATATACATATATATATGTCACGTTTTACCCATTCATCCACTGATGGACAACTTGGCTACTGAATATCTTGAATATTGAATATAATGCTGCAGTCAACATAGGATGTATATATCCCTTTGAGGTAGTCTTTTCATTAAATACCCAGAAATAGTATAACTAGATCACAGGGTATTTCTATTCTTAATATTTTAAGGAATTTTCACACTGTTTGTTATAATGACCATACCAGTTTACATTCCTACCAACAGTTTACAAGGGTTCCTTTTCCTCACATCTGATACGTAATGATGAATATCTTTTCATGGGCCAGTTGACCAATCTTTAGAGAAACATCTACTCATGTCCTATGCCCATTTTTTAATCAGATTGTGCTTTTGTGTGGGTCCAACCCAACTTCCTTTCTGGGGACATACTATATTTTTTATACACCTCTCTCTTCCTGTAGGGACAACTTACTCTTCTGTGTTAGAGTTTACTTTCACTTTGCTAATTGACTCAGTCCCTGGGTCAGCTACATTGGGAACATCCCATTCCTTATCCTTGAGAGTATTCTCTTGCTTTGTCAATAAAGTTTCATTAATTGCTTTATCTCACCTGAGTCTTGGTGAAACCATAAGTTGCCAGGAGTGTCTCGGGGTAAATCTACTCCCCAGGAACATGAGAATCTGAAGACAAGACTTCCCCCATGGTAGCAGTTTATTTTGGAGTCAGAAAGCATGATACTTCTATTTTCTTTATCCTTTCATTAGGATAACTTTGGTTTTTCAGGGTCTTCTGTTTTTCCACACAAGTTTTGTGTCATTTATTTCTGTGAAAAATGTCATTAGAATTTTAATAGGTTTTGAATCATTTTTTTAAACTCCATACATTCATAAGGCTACCAGTGTGGGCAGTATGATTGAATAGAGGTATTTTAAGAATACTTTAAGAGCCTTTCTCTGATTCAAAATTGTATGCCAACAATTTCTTAAATCAGAAGATTTCAGAGATGCACATAGATAAATATCTCCAAATAACAATTCACAGTTCAAAGTATTGTTCTAATATCTGACACAGATGAGTGTTTGAACAAGTGATATAAACTGTCAAATTCCAACTCTGTCTAAGAGAAGGATTTAGGTAACAAGGAAGTGGGATATGTAACATTTCTAACTGATCTGTGTTAGCAAATATATAAAGATGTAACTCTGAAACAAAAAATTCAGAATGAGTTTTTAGGTAAGAAAACAAGATGAAACAGTTATATATTGAGCAAATAGTTATTGACTGACAAAGAAATTCAATAAAAATGCAATTGCAGACTTAACTTGGGATTGAAACATAATAGAGAGGAAGAGAATATACAATACAATTTGATGGGAAAGACATCTTGAGAAAAATCACAGAAAATGAAAAGTGAGAGACAAGAAAGAAAGTAGAAGAAAGGTGATGGATATGGAGGGCAAACAAATAGGTGCTAACATAAAGCTATTTGATGTGTCTAAAGGAGAGGTGTAAAAAAAGAAAAATAGAGCAAACGGCACTTTAAATAAAGAAAGAAAAGTTAGAGAATGTTGAGGACCTGAATCTGTAATTGAGCAGAACTGCCCCATCAGAAAAACAGTCGACCAATAGCAAGATAAAACGTTATGCTTGTTAGATTTTTTAACTCTTAGTTTCAAAAACAAAAGTTATGCGAAAAAAATGAAAGAGATCATTCATCAGTGAGAAAAGAAAACTGTGACTGGTCTGAACACTCTCAGAAACCACCGGTAAGAGTATAACAACCTCATTTAGAGAGAAAAAGTTCCTGTCAAAATTACATATCCAATCACTCCAGTTATTAATCATGTCTGAAGTGATAAAAAAAACAATGTTGAATATTCATAGACTATGGAGACAGATAAGTAGATAGGTAGATACACAGATAGTAAGACAGATAGATGATAGATAGTAAGACAGATAATAGAATAATAGATGTTTACTGGGGAAAAAAATCTAGACCAATCCAGGTAACATATTCAAATAAAAACATCACAAATGAAGAATTTATATTATTGGCATACTAATGGGAAAAGAAAGGAATAACCATAAAAATATATTTATATTAAATGTAGTTAGTGCTTTTTTTTACCAAATAGCTATACTATAAATGTTAAAAATTATTATAGAGAAAAATCTTTAAATAATGACAGTAATGAAATTTTAAAATATAGACACCTATTAACTCAAAAGTGAATATTACAAGATGCTGAATAGGATACCTTTTTAATATATATTTTCTCAGAGGGAAATTGTTTACCTACATTGTGTTACAGAGATGGTGGGCTCATTGGTTACTATGAAATTCTAAATAACATGCTCATCTTAATATGTTTGCTTTTATGACATCAAGGAATTTATTTTTTTACTGTTTTCACATTTCATCTATAATCAAGTGTATATGATGGCTTTTTTGTTGTAAAAAATGAATAATAGATTGGTACCAAAACCCAAGATCATGTTGCCAATTAAAAAAAGAAGAAACAAACAAAAGAAAAATGAAATAGAGAATTTAATCATCTTTTAGAATAATGGAAGCGTCGACTATTGGAAATGGATTTAATTTTTATTCCATTTAATAATGGAAATGTCGACTATTAAATCAGCAATTTGTCATTCAGGAAACCTATAAAGTGTACCTTTAAGTTTATTATTTGAATTTTTATAAGTAATAAATAATTGAACTAAAAACACGTAGCGCACCTAACAAATGTACTCAAAGTAGAGTAATAGGGGATGAGAACAGACCAAACAGAAAAATTTAGAAAACAGTGAAATCAATAAAAAAAATTCCTAGAGCAATTGTGAGCAAGATGGAAAACAATCAAACATTTATTATGACAATAATATATTTTGACAATAAATGTAAAGAGGATTGATTTCCATAATAGTAATTATTTTAACAAAATTTGAGATTATTTTATGTTCTTGGCCCTAGAAAAAAGATAAGCAATATAGATCTAGTTCATACCTTTATTTAGCTAGCAGTGTAATGGAAGATGGATAAGTAATAAAATTCCTATGAGCACCATCAAAGGGAAATACAGAATGCTAAATTTATAGATAACATTTAAATATATAACAGAGAGAAACAAGTTGGTCTCAGAAATAGGTAGGGCTTCTTAAGAGTGGCATTTAAATTCAGAGTAGGATTATCTAGGCCAATTCTGACGACGTTCTGTACATTCAAACTTTGACAAATGAGAAGGTAAGTTTTATACAACCAAATCTGGCAGGTAGGTCCACAGACCACGGAAAACTTTGAATGCAAATTTTACAACAATGAGAAGACTTGAAAGGTTTCATAAAGGAAATTGTCCTAATAAAATTTGCACGTCTGCTAAGTATTTCTGGACGCAGTGATGTAAACGTATTGAAACAGTGTTTCTTAATCTCAGCACTTGAATCTTTGGTCCCAGATAATTCTTTGCTGTGAAGGGATGACTGGGAATTGCAGACTGATTAAAGTCGACCTGATCTCCTTATACCAATTGCCAGCAGCACCCACCTTTGGTTGTAACCACAAAAATGACAAATGTCCTCTTGGATTTTGCCTGGGACAATTTAAAGATTCGAACCACTGGTTCAGAGAGAAGGATTTAAAGAGAAGGTAGACGGAAAACTGCAGAATAAGATAGAGAATAATAATGTTTACTTAAAGTGAAGGCAGGCGCATAAATGGGGGATGGTGAATAAATCTGAATATTCGTGAGAGCAGAATTGAGCTTGAAACATGACATATTGGAAGCCAGGGAGAAGGAGGAGCAGTACATTAATGCTGGGCTTATTTATTGAGCTGGGTGGGTTAGTACTTCTAAAATGGAGAATTCAGGACAACAAGCAGAACTTTGGGAAAAGAGTTCAATTTCGTTTTGAGTTTGCGGCCCTTAAAGTGTTTATAAAATAGTCAAGGACCTGTAGGTGAAAATGATGATTATCTCTGAGTTGTGGGATTTTCTTTCTTTTTTTCCTATTTTCTCTATTGTTTTATTCATTAAAGTATTGGTTTTATGAGTATGTATAATTCATATAATCAGAAAGCCATTACAGCTTTTTGCTCTTTGAAAAGGTTAGTACGTAATTAATCTTAGGATCATAAATAATGCATTTTAAAAGGTACACCTCCTTAACCTTGTATTATTTGCTATTGTTTATTAGATATTGATAGATCTTTTACATTTGTTACATGCAACCTATGTAAATATATGTCTTTCCATTTCTTCTTTTTCTGGAAACCTAATAGTAACCTAATCAATGTACTACTAATGACTGCTGAGAAAATATCATTCAAAATAGATTATTTGGTTAATATGGATGCCCTGTAAGAACAGACTGATTTTAACCATACATATATATATATTTTTTTTTTAACTCAATTCAATCACCTTAGGTTTAAGTTTTCATCCTTTATCTATAGAACCACAGGAAAGAGAACTTATGCTTAGAATGAAATGCAGAAATGCTCATGTTTTCATGTTATTTTAAGAAATAAGGAACTAATAGATATGAGATTTTCCTTTCTAGAATTCAGGACACTACAGAGTACAACAAAACCACCTCTCCAACTTGGCCTAAGTGGAATAAATTCCAGGGATAAGAAGGAAAAGTTCTCATGAGTCCATAATTCAAATTCTTTTGAATTTTCTGCATGGTAAGCACAAGGCTCTCCAGTCAGGGGGGGAAAAACAAACAACTTTTTTTTTTTTTAACTTCCTTTATTTTCACAGACTTAGGTCAGAAGTAAATATTTCTGACAAGGACTCGGTTGGTGGGTACTGGGTAGCTGTTTCCATTATACTTTTCTCCAAGGAGGAGAGGGGCTCCTTCAGTTACCAGGGTCTGCAGCGCTGACAAGATAATTAATGAAAAGTCACTGAATTGTGAAAAGGTACCCAAAGGCCCCAAATCTAACAATCCCACCTGCAGTCCACGTTCTTTCCTAAGACTTTCCTCATTGCAACTATGATCTAATTCACATTGGCACCGAGAAGTGCTAATGGTAGGTTCAGAGTCAAAACCATTATATTTCCTCTGAGACGTGTGTCATCGCATCTTCTTACACACACTTTGTTTTTAACTATAAATATCCAAGTGTCTTTGGATCGTACCAAGGACCTGTTCATTGCTTTGGCTAGCTCCACATGTGAATACATACAGTGCAGATATGTTTTCTTAAGCGAGTCCTTTGATCAAGGCTCAGTGCAGACACATTTCAGCATGTGCCTGGTACCAGAGGCTAAGATGCAGTAATTGCCAAGATATATTAGGGAGATCGTTTTCTCTGCCAAATTTTATATCTCTAAACTAAAAATTTAAGAGCAAGTGCAAACTCTAAGGCAGATTTATCTTTAACTGTTTCATATAATGCATAGGTTTAACAACACTCATGTCAGCAGATAAACACAAACATGGCAATGAAATAAAACCTTTTAAGAAATGACAGCCTTCAAAGTCTCAGATAGCTTTCAGCTCTATTTTTAAAAGCAGGTATTATTTCATAAATATGTTCCATTATTCCAATTTAATGTAACATTTGGGGAAAAAAAGAACGAAGAAGGAAGAGACAGAAAGAGGGTGAAAAGGAGGATATTTGCACATGAAAAGAATTTGACTTATTTTAATTTAATAATGGGTAAAGAAAATGTTGACAACAGATGAGATGTGGCCATAGCTCAATGAGAAGGACGTGGACAATTAACTATTGGCCTGTGGTGCTGAGATGGGGAAATTTAGTTATAAGAAAGTACGTTCTTCTTTAGAAACAATACCATTAAGGTTCATATGTGGTTACTCAAGATGACAAGACAGGATCTACTCTAACTTCTCAAATATTTAGTATTGCAAAGTCAGTCAGCTGTTTGGTCTTGCTTCCCCAGCACAGGGTCTGGGATATTTGTTCATTGACTTGATAAATATTTATTGAGCTACCATATGAAAGACACTATGCTAGATTATAGACATGGTGTGTTGGAACTTCCTTGATAGAACTCATAGTCTATCATTGAACAAGAGACTGACACTATAAGATGTTCAGTAATGGATAGCTAGGTGTCTGGCTGGATGAATGCATGGGTGGATGGGTGGATGGGTGGATGGATGGATGGATGGATGGATGGACGAATGTATGAATGGAATATATACTAAAATGGATGACCATCAGAGAAGCTGCATGAGGCTCTTTAACCCTAGTCTCTAATATAATAGTATCTGATATCAAATGCTGAAGAATACTTGTTCATTGTATAGTTATTTGGCTGTATTTTACATACAACTTCTAAATGACTTTAAATGCTCTTCTCTTCATCTGTTTTGTTTTATATAACCACAAACAGGTCTTCAATTAGTCTAATATAACACTTAAAATCTTGCTACTAGATATAACCATTTCAATGACTGTGCCAAAGAGAGCTTATCTTCTGTGGCTAACTTATTAGAGCCATTACTGAATAATGATAGTCTGAGAAGTGAGGTAGCAATCCTCAGGAAAAGTAAGACTCTCCATACTGAGGAAATGGAAGGAGTATGTCTGCCACATTTACAAGGTAGCATGTCAAAAGGCCTTAAACCCAAAATTCACTCTTGGTGGCCAACAATGCTGAAAAAATTAAGAGTTTAAATTGTTATTAAATGATAACTGAAAAAATGGTCAATTTATTTAAATGGCATCTCACTAACTGAAAATTCATTAAGTAAAAGACAATAGGATATGTATGAAGCCATTTAAACAGCATACCCATGTCGTGTTATTTTGCCGTAAATTTATATTCCAAGCAATAGAATGTGAACACTAAAATCTTAGAAATCTAAGAAATATATACAGTATCTACATATATATATATATATATATATCTGAATATATAGATGCATATATATGTCTGATATATAACCATACTGAATTATCTAAACTCTTTAAAATATTTTGGTTGTCTTCAAACTTTAAATCAACAATATTAGTGAGAAAAACCAAACAATCACTTTTTTCTTAAATTTATGTTGTTCTTTACATTTGAAGTCTCTATAAACAGTAAATAATGCATACAATTAGATTCTTATTATTTCTAAAACCAATCATTTTCTAATTGGTACTAAAAAAGGTCAAATAATACTTCAAGGTTTCTGCTAAAAATTCTTTGTTGAGTCCATGGCTTACCCATACTGGGGAAGAGTTTATTCATTTAGACCTGGAATGGTTTTAAAACCACATTTACAAATTATAGAATGGACACGGCAACATTCTCCTATTCTCCACTTTCAGTACAATTGAAAATACCCAAAAGACAAAGGCTATGCTGTATAGTATCATTGCAGGAAGTTTGTTTGATGGAAAAGCTGGAAGGGAAAAGAAATGACTGGGTTTAAGGATATAAATGTGCATGTCTGAGACAGACAGACAGAGAGACAGATGGACAGATTCTTCTACACTAAACCATTAGGGAGATCTTCTTCCCACTCAAAAGTAATATAGACAAACTAAAGTTCACAAAGGAACCAAAGGCTCTGGCATTCAACATTTACACAGAATGAGAGCATAGATTGAAGACTACCTCTTTCATAAAGAAAATCAACTGCTAAAGCTAAGAACCCAGCAGATTCTATTACATGATTTAACTTTAATTAAAATATTATAGGCACACATACCGATTCAGATTTTAGATACATGTGAATGTTAATATCATATATTATAGCCACATTTAACAGGAAATGGCCTGATGTTGAAAATATCTTGGAAAATAATACCATTATTTATGTTTACTTTTTTCCCTCCTAATCCTATACCTCATACTTACTACGTACGATATGGAAAAGTGATTTGCTGTAAGGTTAAAAATATTGATGGGGAAAGTGCTATTTTAAAATTTTTAGATTGCTTTATAATTTTGTCCTGCTCTAGTTTCCCCTTTCCCCATACCACACGTTTCATCTGCTTTCTTTCTTCTGGCCAACTCATTGCTAGTTCAGGGTAGATAACAGGGCTGACACTATAAGTAATCCATGAGTCTTTCTCGTTTTTGATTCCAAAACTACACTCTTAGAATTCGACCAGCTTGTTGAAAAGGTACAAATAAAAACAATAACAAGGAAACAGAGAAAAAGTAGATTAAAATAAAGACTGGTTGATAAAAAGAGAGAGACTTCCATGACCAAGTTTTTGACCCAAACACAAACTGTATAACTGTATGTATATGTATATGTATATGTATATATATACATATACATATATATATACACACACATACATATACACATATACAGATATACATATATCTATCTCACCATGTTACTTAGTACTGGGAAGAAGCGAAGACAATGGTATTGTGGATCCTTTCGACTTCATGCAGACAAAACCACAGAGAAGAATATCTTTGTGGGTCATTTGCATAAAACCACAACAATCATAGACTTAAAGGGGTCATGTGGTCAGGAATAATGGTTGTCTCTGGGTAACTTGTGGAGAAATATGACTTGGTGACCCTCCCTTGGAAAATCTAACACTATGATGTCTCAGGCCCTTATAATCCCTTGAAAAAGAAGGGAATGCCACGAATTACTGAGATCACATTTTCCTGCCTTCTAGGTAGGATAGTGAGTTCAATGTGGAAATCAACTGATTTATGCAAAATAAAGAAATACATTGTTTCTTATTTACCTGAATTTGAGGCTGGCACTTATGCCCACACAAAATCCTAGATGTTCATTTTTCATTATGGTACCAGACAACATGCAATTTGTAGAAATTGAATTAAGTATGTATGTATATGGGCAATCAACAGAAAGTGTTTAATGTTCATTTATGCAACAGCATAGCAGAGAGAGCAGTGTACAAAGAAAAAACAACTATGTTTAAGTCACATCACCCAAAGTTGACTATATTACTTTGGTTAAATCACACCTTCTCATGTTTAATAATTCTTAGCCAACTAACTTAATGACTTGTTTTAAGGGAAAAAATTTTCTAAGTAGTTCAAAAACCATACCAGCTCCAGGTATTATTGTAATGAATATGATAAGGTCATCAGATCATATATAGGTATAATTGGAGGTAGATGATAATAAGATAAATTCTTACATGAGACAGAAGAAGACTGAGTCTCAAACACACAATACTAGACAATATAGACAAGCCTCTTGATCAATCAGTGTTCAAACTTGGGAATTTTATCTGATGTTCAGAGGAGATCCATTTTAGTTATAATCTCTCTGAGCTTCAGTTTCCACATCTATGATATGAGGCTAATAATATCAACTGCAGACAAGATAAGAAACAAAGCAATTTGTACCAGGTGTTACGGGAAGTGAGAAGAGAAGAATTACTCAGCTCCACTGCCATAATCAGCGATGCCTTCCAGGAGGAGTGACACTTGATGGGTAGTCCTACTATGGGACAAGAGGAAGGGTGGGTAGTTGCAGTCAGAAGGAACAGGTTGCATGACATCTTAGACGACAGAAGAATGCATCTTCAAGACATTGTAATGCTTTAGAGTAGCTAGTGATCAAGGTGGGGTGCCTGGAGTTGAGTCAAGAACAATGATTAGAGCTGAATATTATGTTTCCTCTAGATTTTGACATACTTGAGTTTTTAACTGGTCCTGTAGGGGATTGATTCTGAAGGATTTTTCAAAGCAGAATCTATAATATTGACAGAAGTTTTCTAAAAAACTGAGCAAATATGGTTCTTAAAGATTTTATGTTCCTTCACTACCCTCTAAAATTTACATTAAGCTCCTTTTTAAAAGTTCAACTACAGAATCCAGGATGCCCAACTTGGAAATTAGTTCTTACCCTGATAGAAACATAAATGTAACAAGAGTGACACAGTAGATGATTCAATGCAGAGCTGCCTGTTACATTTATAAATTGACAACTTGTCTTGGTTCCTTTACCACTATACTCAATTGATAATCCACATGTCAAGCTCATTTTCAACTTTAGTGTTTACCAGGTCCTCCAAGTCCTATCTGTTCTGACTCACTGTCTGATTCTGATATCCCACCTTTCTGGTCAGTTCATCTGATTCCAGGAAACTGGTTCTGATTTGATTATTTTCTCAGAATAAACAGCTCTTGAATTCATCACCTCCCTATATGTGCATTCCACGTTTTACCTGCAGCTTCTTACTCAAAGCACATTTTTTGGATTTCAAACCTCTTCTGCCCTCCAGATCTTCCTATAATGAGCAGTTTTATCAAGCTCTCTCCTTCCACTAAAGACAGTCAAATTTTTTCACTCTTTCAGGCACAAAAGTCAAATGAAGGAAATGTCAAAATTCAAGTCAAATATCAGTTGCAAATCCTACTTGGGTTTTTGCTGAAAACAAGTCAGAGTGCCTTGATCAAAAGTGGTGCCAACACATACTCCTTTTCTCACAGTTATAAATAATCCTACAAACCTCAGTAGGTGAACTACAATAGTTGCAAGGCCATCCTATGTCTTCTTCCACATTTTCATCTGACAGGAAGGCTATGTAGCTATCTTTCTTGGACAGCCATGGAATTCACATTACTATTCTCCAGAACCAATAAGTCTGCTGCCGAAAGACGCATGGCGGACTGGGAAGTTACCATAGCAGCCTGAGTGTTTGACACCTTTGAACCTGTCCTCACTTATTTATTACCAGGTGCTATCTGAAGCACTTTTGATTTTATATATATATATGATATATATTTATATATATATATATATATGATTCCTTCTTAAAAGAATGTTATACTTTTATTATTAAAAGATGATATTTGCTTACAAAAATCTGGAGAGCACCATTTTGGTGGAGTAATTTTATGATTTAAAAAGTAGCAAAACTCAAGGAAAAATATCAGTTAAGATGAAAAAATCTCCATCAACAAGTTGATTAAACCCATTTTGTTGTCTCCATAAGTGAAATAAAAGGTAACTATTTAAAAGAATGAGGCAACTATTTGATGAAGGATAGAACTGGACCATTGGTGGTGAACTGATGTATTGTATACAGATGTCGATTTACTGTGATACATAGCTTCAACCTCTATAAAATTATGAGGCAGTGCTCCTTCATTAAAAATAATACTTACAATAATGGGACAACACTCTGTGTATCATTAGGAGAGATTGCCAAGGTCTATTGAGAAGAAAATTAATTTTTATTTATTCAGATTTCACATTTGCAAATTCACCTACTCTCTAAATTTTCTTTGTAACCCCCAAACAAACCTCCGACACCTTTTGTGTTCATTTGCAGTTATACACATAGAAGAAAAAAACTGATTCATTCCTAGCTGAGGTCAAATAAAGCGATTGTCTTCTTGTTTCATTGATCATACTCTAAGAAAGTACTCATTGGAGGATCTGTTTAATAGCACTTTTTTTTTCACACATTCGTGCTTTTCGTTGGTGATTTTGCTACTTACCATAACCCTCAAGCATAGTGCTAACATGCTGGTTAGCATTAGTAAGCATAGGAAGGCTTTGTTATGCCTCGTAGAGAAAATAGGTGTCCTCGCTAAGCTTCATTCAGACATTAACTCTAGCATGTTTGGCCATAAGTTTAAGGTTAATGAATGAATCAACATATGCTAATAAGGTGTCTATAAACAGAAAGCTAATGTAAAACAAGGTAATGCATTAATCAGTTGGTGAATATGTGACCAAAGGCTCACAGAAACCTAATTCTATATTTTCTCTATATTTGCAAATCCAATGTTAGTGTCAAAGTCCAGAAAGATAAGTAATGGGAATAATGAAAATTGACTATCCATATATACAGTGTTATATATGATATCCATATGACAACAGGAATTTATATATAAATATATTTGCAAAGATACAGGAATGGTTATAGTGGCAATCTCATTGGGAGGCAATGAGGTGGTTGGAAAACAGGCTTTTATACATTGGGGGATTTTATATCAATTGCATATCAATCAGTTACTAAGTCAAAAATAACAGCACTTTTATAGAAGAAGAACAAATTTTCTTTCTGAAGTTCGTAGTGTTTTGGGGGAATAAATGATCTGATGTATGAACAGGACAAAAGGCAAACTGATGGAAAAGGATGATAATTGCCAACATCTTTTGCATCTATTGTGCCCAGAGTGACCTGCGCCTGCCTGGTCTGAATAGTCAGCCTTGGTGCTGTCCATTCTCAATGCTTACGTGGTAACTTTCTCCTGGAGAAGCAAAGACATATGCTTCCCAAATTTCATTTAGGATGCAGAAGGGTCAGAGGAGAGACTGAGAATTTGCTTTTTTTAGCAGGAACCTGTGACTCTTGATGATTGTACTTTCACAAGCTAATCTGAGTATTAATAGTATGAGTAGTATTAATACGGACACTATTGCTGAAAATAATTTTCGCTACCTCTATAGGAATTTATATTACACCAGAAACTTGCTGAAGAAAACAAAATTATACATGCTCATTAATACCACTTACCTTTTAGAACTATTTTTATTTTATGTATTATATATATATATATTGTTTATGCAATTAGAAATCAAAGAAAAGGAGAAGAGGTGGTCCAGAAATCAAAGTAAATATTTGGTGAGCTGTCAGATTCTCTAAATCTGTTTTCATAAATATATGTCAGAGTTAAAAGAATGTACCAGCAGCATATGTAAATATAGAGTAGGATCTATGGAATGAATTATCTTTTTCTAGCATTTTTAAGATACGGTTGAAATCCAGAATGTTTTATAGAGTCAGGAGATAATGGAAGATAGTTGTAGACTATCAGAGCAAGGAGCGCAGAGGTGATGGGAGTAGTTTCACAGAACCCTGAGAGCACTGGGCATCAACATTCTTAGAACTATTCAGCGAGTCTTTCTTGTAGCATCATGAGTCTACAAAAATATAACATCATAAAAAACCAAAGACTAATCCTTTGTAAGTTCAGTTTATCATGCACCCTCTTCCTGCCTGACGTGGCTAAGGGTGAAAACTTGCCTGCTAACCAGAAGGACCAGAAAGAGAAAACATAATAAAACAAATTTTCTGTGGATGATTACTTTCATTTCAATCACATTAAATTTAGCAATAGTTTTTCTGACATGAATAGAGATGCAAAGCAATTAAGAGTAAAGGGACTTTACAAAAGAGAAGATTTCTGGAGTGTTGGATGTCATGGGTAGTGACTGCTTCATTTGAGTACTTTTTATTTCTAATGATCTTCCTAGTTAAGTACTTTGAATAGAATCGGATAAAACCAAAGTTTACTTGAGAGTGTTATTGTTTTTTGTTTTATTTTAAATAAAACCATTCCCTCACTACACTGCCTGTCCTGACTATGACACCACCTACACACACGTGCGCGCGCACATGTACACGCACACATACTCTTTTTTTTTAATCGATTTTTACTCTTGGATTCCTAGTTCCTTATGTTGGTTTTCACTTTTGTTTTCATTCCTTGGGGTTGTGTAAGTTTTGTTTGTTTGCTGCTTTAGGTTTTGGAAAGCTATCTGGGCTAGCTGAAAATGATGTTTTTAGCATCTGACAAGAAATATGCCTGCTTCAATATTTACTAGTTACATTCCTTTCTTACTGCCCTAATAAATGATCACAAACTGAGTAGTCTGAAACAATGTAGGTTTTAATCTACTTTTCTGGAAGTCGGAAACCAAAATGGGTTTCACTGGGCTAAAATCAAGGTGTCAGAAAAGCTGCATTATTCTTTGATGCTCTCAGAATAAATCTGTCCCCTTGCTGTTTTTAGATTCTCAAGATCACATGCATACCTTGGTTGTGTCCCCTCTCCATCTTCAAAGCCAACAATGTAGTGCCTTCAGATCTCTCTTGGCCTCTTACTCTCCTACCTTACTCACTTTTAAGGACCTCTTTTATTAAATTGTGTCTATCCAGATAATGAAAAATAATATCACCATCTCAAGATCTTAATTCCATCTGTGCATTTCCTTCTAACAGGTAAAGGAACATAATCAGGGGTTTGGAGAGGAGGACAGCAGCTATCTCTGGGTTGAGGAGAGGAAGCTCATTTATCTCATTAACCACACTAACAATGTCATTGAACACATTATTTATTCCTTAAGCTTGTTTCCTCATCTACCAATTCAAAATTTATCTCATTAGACTCAGGTATTGATTTGGGAGGAGGAAAATAAATCTAGTTTTCAATTGTACACATGTTTAATTTGTCCTACCAGAAAAAATATTTTTAGGGAAGTAAATTTGGAGTCTCACTGCATTATGAAGAAAATTACCAAACAAGATTAAAGGTGATTTAATACTTGGAATTTTATTCCCTTTTCATATGTTGACACTTCACAAATGAATTTTGTTCATATCAAAAGATCACTGAAAGCAGTTTCTGTAATTCTAAGTGATCCTTGGTGAGTTGGTACCATTAAAAAAAACAGCAACATAAAGAAATGGAGTAGGGCAAGTGTAACTATACGTAAGGAGTACAGTCCAGAGGAAGAATAAATTTAGTTTTAGACTAAGCTCACCTCAAGTACATGACCATGAAAGAGAGCTGAGTGTACAACTTCCTGTCTCTGGAATTTAGCCAACAGACTCATAATCACTGACTGAGAATCTGACAAAACTCCAGACTGGATAGATTGGACTAGACGAAGGAAAGGAGAATGCTATAATGTCTGGATAAGGAAAAATGTGTACATGGGTATGTCCAAAAGACTTTCTGCACTTATTTTCCAGGACAGATTTATCAAGTCTCTACCCCACAAACTCACTCTTATAAAACTAAAACCGACAGTGACAAAGAAAAAAAAATTAAAACAGGGACAAATAAAACAGTTTCATTAGTCACAAGAAAAGTTTATATCAAAGATGATATTCCATAAATCAAATTAGTTATCAACAGACTCCTAAAAGGGAAATCATGTTCTAGGGAGAAATATAAACTTAACCACTTGTGACTCAAAGAAAAGTAACTGGAGTTCAAGACCTGTCCACCAATCTAATTAGGAAAGTCTCAAGGGGCTCAGGCTGTGGCAATAAGAGGGAATTCATTTGAATCCTGGAGAACCTGGAGATAGTTGACATTTCTAAAATATAACTAGCTTTATTCAAGGAAAAACTAAGATTACTTAACTCACTTCAGTAAGGGAGAATAAAACACTACCTGACAAACTTGTAATATATAAGTCAGGGGAATTTAGAAGTGAGCTATTTATAGGGCTTGGATTCAGGATTTAGTTGGTTTAAAGCAGGCTTTCATGACAGGGAACTGATTGGATATGGACAAAGTTCAAGACATAATCGCTCAGAATTGTGGGACATCGTAAGACCCAGATCTAGAAATAGATGTTAAGTTGTAAGCTTTCGTTTGAAAAACAGCCTGCTTACACAGATGACCAGATAGCCGTTCTCTTAGATAAATCAATTTATAAAGAATTTTGTGAACCAAATACTGAAGTTTCTTTTGCTGATTTGTAGTTTTACCTTTTCCTAGCTATAACAAATGACACAGATGCCCACAGTACTCAGTCCTATCAGTTATGTCATATTGTAGATGGCCATAGTTGTGACACGATAAACCATAGGAAGGAGATACAATGTGGAAGACAGCAGAAGAACAAAACCTAAAATTGAAGAATCCCAGGACTCCACCTTCCACTGTCACCTCGGGCCTGAAATACGCACTTTCCAACTTCTTCAAAGAAATAAAGGTCTGCTTCTAGAAGCCTCCAATATTTCTGGATGCCTTCCAGTAGTCCAACAAGTATCCTCGCTAAATCGACATTTCAAAATTGCTACATCCATCTCTCTGGTTATTTGACTTTTCTTTTGCTTAAAAATCATACTCAATCCTTTGATACACTCTATCAGTCATTCTTCAAATTTCATCCCAAACCTCCCATTTCTTTCTGCTTACAGGCTCATGACGCTGACTCAAGCCATCAGAATACCTAGCCTCTAGCACCGCAGTAGACACCCACTCAGTATTTGTCTCCACATTTGACCCCCTTCACAAACCATTCATTCTCTATCTAACTAAAGAATGCAAACAGATCATGAGATTCCCGTCAAAACCTTTCCTTTATATCTAAAATAAAACCTAAACTCTTTCCATAGCTTGTAAGCCACACTGTGATCTAACCCTTGCCTTCCTGGCCGTGGCCAACTCTCAGCTCTCTCAACTTCACTCACCAGCTTCTTGAGATTCCTTGACAAGGTACTCTCTCTTCCATTGGTCTTCTACTCCTGAGGTTTTCTCTCCTGGGACACTGTCTTCCTCTGATCTCTAAGATGTTTGGCTTATTTGCATTCAAGTCTCATTCCAAATGTGACTTTGCTTTCAGACCGTCTCTGCCTCTTGAACTCTTTCATCTTACCTGCATTGTTTTCTTTAGCATTTTATGAAATAATGCTATCTTTGTTTCCTTCTTGTATAATATCTGTCTTTCCTACTCAAATGAAGCTTTCTGAAAGTAGGGACTAGTCTCCCTTGCTCACCAACACCGTCTTAATACCCAGAACAATAAATACCTGGAACATGATACACATTGAAACATGTACTAAGTGAGCAAATGAAATGGAACACATATGCTAATTCTTTTCTGCAGTGTCTGGCATGTAACTGAAGATGACAAAATCACAGGTAATGTGCAGGTTTTGTTGTGTGTTGATGACTTGAATTCCCACCTGGACTCTTAGTTCTACAGTAATGAACCCTGAGATGACCCATTCCTCCCTAGTCCAGCAGACCCCACTTCTCTTCTCTTCCATAAACCCAGACCACAGGAGAGGACACTGATGCCAACTCATCTGGCCGTTCTAACTGAGTCACAAAACACTTGTCCATTGAATTGATTACACTTTATGCACTGACAATGACCACACATAGCTAAATCAGCGACTTCATTCCTCTATTTCACTTGAATTGTGCTTTCTTGTTTGTAACAAAATTTTATGTGTGGTATATATTACATTCTCTAAACAACCTCCGGAGATAAAGTTCAGAGACACCTAATCCTGTAGGGTCACAAAGCAAAAAAGTATCAGACATTAACTAGCATTTGACCTTTGGTTTGTAATTCAACACTCCCTCCCCCTCACCGTGGAGGATCTCTGTTTAGAATGAACTTCCAGTTTTTAAGAGTGGGGAAGCATAGTAAAAATGGTTTCCTTTTCTAACCCCTGGAATAGAATCTCCCAGGTTTTAAGATGTAAACCTGACAAAATTGAGTGGTAAAATAACATATACATATAGAAGAGTCTAAGAATAAAGTTTCTATATGCAGTGTTTAAAACTGGGGATTTAGTTCCCTTTTTTCTGAGGCTCAGAATGTGGAAACTACACAGAGTAAACACAAAGGTTTTTTTTGGTTTGTTTTTTTTTCCCCTCTTTCATTTCATGTCCTTCTCATCTTTGTGCCAACAGGAGCCAGAATAGAGCAGAAAGCATAGATTTTTTTATTAATATGTCATGGTTTAGAATGCTATATGTTTTAAGAAAAGTGAATTTAACCTTGATTATTGAATGCGTGTCTCACTGTGCCCACCATCAGAGTTGTAAGGCCATACACCACTATCTATTCTGAATCTAGCGATTTAATCTCTTAAAACTCATCCAGCACAAACATGGTAATATTCTTCTTGGATTAATAAAAATTACAGCAATTCAATGGAATGAAAAAGAGTGACTGAGAGCATTTATATACATTATGTGTTCCCTGAATCACAAAGAAGTGAATTACATTACTTTGCTATTGGTAATAGAGCTGATGGCTTTTAATGTTATGCCAGGGATCTTTAGCCATTTCTCTATTTTCATTCCCAGGGTGTAACTATTAGGGAGAGAACTATTGATCAATTAGAGAGAAAATAAGACAAAGGAAAACAAGGTAGAGTGTCTAAAGGGGCATGAAAACATGATATAACAGAAAGCATGAAATCCAGATCTCACCTCCACTAGTCTTGAGCTGTGTGTTCTGAGACATGATTCTTTATTTAATTGAAGGAATATTGCATTACAGCATCAGATACATTTAAGGTATACATCATAGTAAATCAACATCTGTATATAATACTATGAAGTTCACCACTATTTCATCTTTTTCCTTCACTGTGTAATTAATCCCCATTACCCCCTTCTCCCCCTGCAACCACTGATTTGCTTTGGTTTGGTTTGGTTTTTGGCTAAAAGTCTATTGTTGTTTGATTTAGTTCATTCTGTTTTAAGTCTACTTTTGTTTAATTGATTTTTTTGCTTAATATTTCTTTATGGCTCATATGCATGCTATCTTACGATGTCTGTCTTTCTCCTTCTGGCTTATCTCACTGAGCATAATTCCCACTGGGGCCTTCCATGTTGTAGCCAATGACAGGATTCACGTTTTTTTCCATAACTGAATATGATTCCACTCTACCACATCTTCTTCACCCACTCTTCTCTCAGTGGGTATTTTGGTTGTTTCCAGCTTTTGGTTATTTATTATAAAATGCTGCAGTGAACATGGGAGTGCACATGTCAATGCAAATTAGTGTTGTGTTTTTAGGTTAAATAGCCAACAGAAGAATAATTGGATTAGATGGGATTTTCATTCTCGATTTTTGGAGAACTCTTCATATTGCTTTCCAAAAATGGGTGCACCCATTTACACTCCCACCAGCACCATATTAAAGTCCCCTTTTTGCGCCAGCCTCTACAACATGTGTTTCCAATCTTCCAGGTAATAGCCATATTCACTGGTGTGTGGTGGAATCTCATTGTTGTTTTGATTTGCATTTCTCAAATGACAAGTGAGGTAGAAACTCTTTCCATTCTTCTTAATCTCTCCAAATTTCCTTCTCAACATCTGTAAATATGAGTTTGTTAAGTATTCTGTGCATGGCATGTATTCAGAAAATTTTATAGTTCCCTACTTAAGCAAACTTGACCACAGCTTCTCTTGACCTTTTGCGAGTTTCACGTGCTAAAACTCCATTTCAATGTATAAAGATTCTGGAACAGAACAACCCAGAGTACTATCAATAAATAAAAACAATAGCATATTGTGTTATTTTTAGTAAGTATTTGTCTATTATATTTTCACTTTTTAAATTGCCTTGTCTGCTTTTAAGTCATTTAAATTTGTTTTCTTTTGTTCATATATCACCTAGACAAATACAACTTGCCTCTTTTACATCTGGCTAAAATATACCATAATAGTATTGGATTATAAAACACTAGCACCCTGAAAAGCAACACTATATTCCTTACATTTCTAGCCTTGAAATTAATTGCTGAATCTTAGCTTAAGAACAGAGCTGAAATTATGATTTCGTCAGCTTGGATGACATACAAAACACCATAGACTGGATGATTTAAATAAATGACATTTATTTCTCATCATGTGGAGGGCTGGAAAGTCCAAGATCAAGGAGTATGCAGATTTGATGTCTAATGAGAGCTCTTGGCCTGGCTTGCAGAAGCTTTGCTGCCTTCCTGCTGTTGAGAGAGGAAGTTCTGGTGTTGATTTGTCCTGACAAAAGCAGAGGTACCTTAATAGAGCCCTACCCTAATGGCTACAGTTAAATCTAATTACCTCCCAATGGCCCTTCTCCTTATATGATCACATTGGGGCTTAGGGCTTCCACAAATGAACTGTGGGGTCCATAACAAATGGCCTGGCCAGAAAGAGGAGAGCCCAGTAAATATGCATGCTACTATCTAACTGTGTTAAAACAAGGCAAAGTCTCTTTGCAAAATAAAAAGCAAATTAAGACATCATTATATAACTCATTCAAAATCATGTAAATAAATACTTCTAAAATCATATACTGCTTAATCACTGGAATAAATAAATAGAAACAACAATGATGAAAGAACAAATAGAAAGCTATCTTTTGGCATGTTTCATAAATAAAAGTACTACTTCTGAGATCATATTTTCACTGAATAATCATAGAATTAGAATTAATTCTTTAGGAACAATTGATCAAAGGTTGTAAGGATGTCTGGAATTAATTTGGGGTTAAAGTTATATTTTTAAAAACTTTAAAAAAAAATACTCTATTTTTAAACTTTAAATATTTAGTTGAAGGATCAGGATAACAAGAAAACAGAAACTTGAAAGTTAAAATTTTCCATAACACTTCATTTACTGTCAAAAATCCTCCAGGATATTTTGGGAGAAACAAATGCCTAAGTTGCTCAAAAATCTACATTTTCTCATGCATATAAAACAGCCAGATGTTTTTTTCTTGAGTAAAAATCATCTTTCTTTTTTTAATGTTTGCTCTCTTACCTAAATTTCATTAATTGTGGAATAACAATTATTTCCTGGTAGTGAATTAATTCTTTTTTCCTCAAAACATCCAGAAAATTCATTTCTGCAAAGCATTGATTATGAAGATTATTTCATATGAAAAAGTTATAATGTAAAGAAATAAAGTATTATACAATTTTCCACGGTTACAAAATTCAAAGAAATGTAAAGGAGGAGAAAAAAACATGTAAAAATCATCTCTCTTCTTTGATCCTATATAACACTCATGGTTTGTTCTACCCTATGATTTTTATATTAGTTATAAAAATAGAAATTGACCTATTAATGCTTTTGAACACATTTTTATATTTTTCTATAAAGTATAAACATGTATAAATATAATGTATAATAAAAGAGAAATTAAGAAACTTCGAGATTTATTTGTTTTATCAGATAATTATAAATTATTATATTGCACATTAATATACTAAGTATGATATAAAGCAAATATTAGTATTTTATGATGATAAAACACTTCCCCTTCTATGAAAATAAGTCATTTTCCTTGATAATAAAAATTATTTAAATACATGTAGTATAATTCATAATAATAATGACAGGATTCAAATTTCATTGTTTATCAGAATTATATTAGACAAAGCCACAATAAATTAGACAAAAATGATTACATAATCAGAGAGTTTTATAAAAAAAAACACACTATTTTTAAAATCCAGAGCAGCATTGCCTTGTTCATATGTTCAGAGAGTTTTTGTAGAATATAATACCCTGGGCTCTCTCTGTATCAACAAATGCTGATGTCAGCCATATGAGAACACCGGATTCTCATGTAGGTAAAAACATAGTTGGTGGTTTCTGTATCTGTTTTGTTTTTTTTATCTTTCCATTCCTCTAGGAATAATTGTGGCTTTTCACACACCCAAAATAGCACAACTTCCTATATTTTCAGTTTTGTCCAAAAGATAAAGAGTATGTAACTCAGTACAGATAGAGTATTAGCATTAAATGAAATTGCTACACTGGTTCTCTGTGTTTTTTCTATTAATAATTGTGCTACTCCATTGTTCCTTGGCTAGAACTTTTAAGTAGATTTAGTGGGATTTTTTGTATGCCATATAAAATATAATCATAACCTTTAGAATCTAATTTCTCCTTCAACTAATAGCCTTTAGAGTGGATCATTCAAGAGCTTTTTCCCTAAGCTCCTGTACTCCTATTTAAATCATTATTTAGCACCTCTTAGAATTCTTTACCTGATCATCCTTTCTCAAACTTCTTAAGTATGACAGCCTTTTGAAATCCCTACCGAAAGCCATGAAGTTAATTTCTGCATGGGGACCAGATACCAGATTATTCTACTATAAATTGTCAGCCTCATCCTCCCAGGCTTCTAAAGAGCACACACGATGATGTTGTTCACTTAAAAGTCCACGTTTATTTTAATGTTCTACTTGTCATTATTCAGGAAGTTGATAGTCTCCTGTCAAAAGACAGCAGTGTCAAAGTCAGCACACTCAGGGCTGTTAAAGCAACATCAGCTTTGGTTCATAGGCATCCCTTTGTACTTAGGAACCTAACCCCAAATGTGTTCATCTGCAAAGCCAGAAAAGAGATGTAATGGAGTTTCCTAATGTACTCATAAGCATGTAGCAGACACATGACTGAACTAAGTCATATCACTTTTCATTGAATCAAATACTCAGAGACATGATTTAAGGACAGCAATAAACTGAGGAATAGCCACTTCACAAGCATTTATTGGGTGTCATTTGTAGTTTTCATCGGCAAATTAAGCAAAACTAGTTTTTTGCACAACATTTACCTTGGAGGTCACTATCATTTTCTTAATACACAGGGCTCTTGTGAGGAATAAAGAAGACTCATTTGGGTCACCCTATTTAGTGTTATATGAAACACATTTAAAACGCACTTACGTACAATAATTAAAATTAATCTGGGAGAAAAATGCAAAGAGTTTCCCTCATAGTTCTATTGTGATCTGCTTTGAGCCAGAGTCCTTTCAAGATATATTCTCCATAACTATTACTTTATGTGATTCAATTCTGGACATTCATGGAAAGCCCATTATCTAAAATTCATAATGCCCAACTTAAAGTAATTTAAGCAAACATGATTGTCTTCTGAGTCATTAGAAATTAGAGACATTTAGTTATCAGGAATAGGAAAAGAAAAGGTCAAGAATAACAGTAAATATAGGATTCCATTTATTGTTAAAGACTAAAGTTAAAGATATCATTATCATCCTGCTGCAATAATAAAACCCAGCAATATTTACCCCAAAAGGAAAATAAGAAATTTATCACGCAGCAGCTACTTGAAAATCCCATAATGAATTCCTGAAATAAAAAAAATTTTCTACTGTAAATTATTGTATTACAGAAAAATTAAGACAAAGATTTTGATGGAAATAAAAGTAAGGACATACAAAATTAATGTCTTTCATAAAAGCAATAAGAAAACTGGCCAAGTTATTGGGATTAAGCTTTTTTAGGACAGTGGAAATTAATTAAAGGTTTACATCAGTTCTAGAAGTATTTATTCAAGAAAATCAGCAGATTCTTCATAGGACTTCTGGGTTTCCTGACGTTTTAACTTACTGACATCCTATTCCCAGCTCTGCATCTCAACTAAACCTTGAAAACCAACAACCTATTACATTGTGGAAACCAGCAGCCTGGGAATCTTTGTGTGATGGAGTAGAATGATAACTTTCTCTAAGTGTCTTTTCTTAGAGAACTGTCAGAATTTGACCTGTTTGCAGTTCTTGGAAGAGATGACTTACAAGGCTATTCTCATTGAATCAGAATTAGAAACCCG
>RJWH01000117.1:0-41631 GCA_004363575.1 Solenodon paradoxus | reverse complement strand
CTTGGAACTCTCGAGCATCATTTGCATACACAAGACAGCGACATTCAAGACTGTTTAAAATAAAAAAAAGACTTGAATGGTTTCTACGTGCTCTCTTCAGTCTGGACTTGAAATTCTTCACAAAGAAGTGATGACTTAGGCAAAGGTGTTTGCTGAAAGTTCAATGTTATAGGCAATTCCTAAAATGCACAAAGTGCCGCTTAGATGAAACTGGGAGACTTACTGGTTCTGGGTTTATAAGAAAATTGCTGCTGAATTATTAATAGACCACAAAGCTCACTGATCAGAGGCTTCAGTGGCCACACATGACAAAAAATACACTCTAAATAATCAATTTAGAAACTTACTACGCAGGCAAAAAATGTTTACGAAATAACGTTGCAAAAATATCAAACCAGGGAGGAGGGAAGGAAAATCTGATTTTATGTATTACCACTTCTGATATACAAAATGTTCAGTTTTCAATATGACATTATAAAACATACAAAGAAACTTGAAAATGTGATGCAAATACGAGAAAAGCGGCAATAAAAAGAAACCGTGCCTAAGAAAACCCATACGTGGATCTTACCATATGACAACTTTAAGTCAGCTGTTTAAAGTATGTTCAAAACAACTAAAAGAAACTCTGTCTAAAAAGCTAACATACAAGAATGCTATTTTACCATGTAGAGAATATCAAAAAGGAGATTGAAAAGTTTTGTAGCTTAAAAGTACAATTAATTAAAAAATCATTGGAGAAGCTCAGTGATGGATTGAGAGGGTAAAGAAAGACAACTGGAGTTATCAGTTTGAAGAGCAGGAATATAAACAGCTCCTAAGAGAAAACTGAGACACAACCAAGTATACCAAAATCTAATGATATGATTAAAAAACATAAGAACACTTAAAGAAATAAGACCTATAAACTTTGCAAAGTATATATATATATTTTAAAACAACCTGCTTGTCCAAGAATCACAAGAAAATCTAAATAGGCTAAACTGGAGATTCTCACATACACCCATCATAATCAACTATAAAGGACCAATAAGAGAGAGAGAGAGTTTTGAAAGCAGCAACTGACTCATTTAAAAAGATCATTAAAAATTTAATTTCTAATTTCTCATCAGAAACTATGGAGGCAATATGACATAATCAAAGTACTGATAGAAAACAAATAAAAACAAAGGTCAGCTAAGATTTCTTTATTAAGTAAAACTATCCTTTAAAAATGAGGAAAAATTTTAAAGTCCCAAATAAACGAAAGCATAATATTAATCACTTGGCAAACATGTCTTAAAAAAACACTAGAGTAATATACAGGCTTAAATGAAAGGACCCTAAAAAATAACTTATATCTACACTCTGAATAAGATCAAATTATCTATAACACCTTGTATAAACTATGGCACTAACATATTCTCTACTAGTGAAACTTTTTCTTTCCTATCTGAATTAAGAAACCACTATATAAAGCAATATTTATAAATCTATGTGGAAGATATATGACATTTTTTATCTGTGTGTAAAGATGTCATTAATGTGACAAGAATGGCACCAAAGAGTAGAAGAGAAATGGAGCTATATATAGGAGCAGTTTTTGACTACTATGAAATTAAGTTGGTATTAATCGTCACTAGATTGTTAAAAGATATTGTGATTTGCATGATAATTAATAACGAAATAAAATAGTAAAGGAAAATAAAACAAGGAAAGTCTAGATAGTTAAAATCATTCCGTCTTTATATAAAGCAACAAGAAGAAGGAATAGAAAAGGAGGAAGACAGCAGTTATTGGCCGCTACCAGAGGCTCAGAAGTTCTACACAGCACCTCTACTAACATATTCTCATGACCACTTTCTGGCTGCAGTGAAGGCTAGGAACTATATCTATTAGCTGGATATAATGTTACACTTGATAGTAAAGGAGTCTGTAAGGAAGGGAGATGGAAAAACAGATTTTGTGTAAACAATCAGCAACTGCTCTGATAATTATGAATTGATTTCAAGAAATCAACATCTACTTAAACTAGCTTAAATTAGTATTTATTGGAAGAATTCAAAGGAAACTGGTAGAATTCAAGGACAAACATGTTGTCTGGCCTTACCAAGGACAGGAACCAGAAATTAGAAAGAAAAAGTTCCCCTTTCCATCTTGCCTCATCTTTCCCAGACCACGTGACCAATCTGATCTTTTTGCAGTTTCTTTAACATTTCTCTCTCTGAATGTCAGATTTATATACACATCAGATAAAAAGCCTAAATGTATATGCTTTTCTTTGGCTAGGGCAACAAAAGCCCTTAGCTCTCATTTTCAGTGTTACCACATGTCCTGGTTGACTGGGATTGCCCCATTTTAGCAATGTTGTTCCTGGGTCTTGCCGGCTTTGAAATTCATTCCTGGCTCCAATCACAATTTGCTGAAAGTTAATTTGTGCCATCTGCAATGTAAGCTTTTTCATAAATACAATATCAGAATTGTAGTAGTTGTCAGATAGAAAATTTAAGGTAACAAAGATAAAATGCAACATTTAAACATGGAGATGCGCTGAGCTTCACATTACTCAACCTATAATTGTTTATCTTTATATCCACACACAGTGACGGTACCTACCCATGATACTCCAACTGGTCTCAATTTCAACTCTAAAAATTGTGGTAAGTCTACTGATTTTGCATTTTTCCCCTTGAGCTAAATCCTGAATGTCATGATTAGATTCTTGGAGACCCAAATAAAAATTCATGCAGAAAGAATCTCACTGACATATCTTAGGTCAATTTTCTACCTGTGAGTAGATCAGGTGTGGCCTGAATGACAGTTTTATGTGGCTGGCAGAGTTCCAGTCCACAGCAGGGAAATTATTTGTGAGAGACATGAAGATAATGGGCACCTGATGAGTAACTTCTGAAGACTTTCATGCTTATAATAATACTGGGCCAAAAATACCTTCTATGTTGGTTGTATTTTTAATCTTTATGAGTGATTCCTGTTGAGTTTTCTTTAGCTCAATTCCTATGGAACAGAGACGGCACTGAAAAATGTATAATACACTCTGCTTACTTTTCTGGTATTTTCTAAAGCAGCAATAAGCTATTATATTTTTCCCACATTGTCTTCTAGGTATTTTAAGGTTTTGTTTCTGATGTCCAGGTCTTTGATGCATCATGAGTCAACTTTTGTGTATAGTGAAAATGAATAGTCTAGTTTCTTTCATTCTTTCTTTCTTTTTTGCAGAGTTCTTTCCAGTATTCCCAGCACCCTTTGTTAAATACTTTCCTTACTCCATTGCTCCATTATATGCTCTTAACACCTTGTCGTAGATTACCTGCCCATAGAGGTGTGGCTTTATTTCTGCGCTGTCAGCATGATAGCACTGATCAGTGTGTCTGCTTTGTTCTAGTGTCAAACTGTTTTGATAATGATCGCTTTGTAATATAATTGGAGGTCAGGGAGTATGATTCTACCATGGTTCTTTTTTCTCTTAAGAGAGCTTTGACTATTCAAGGCCTTTTGTGATTCCATACAAACTTCAGTATTGTTTGCTCCATTTCCTTAAAGAATGCCCCTGGAATATTGATGGAAATTACATCAGACCTATATATTGCTTTGGGTAGAGTGACCATGTTTACTATGTTAGTTCTTCCAATCAATGGGCATGGAATATTTTTTCAACTGTGTCTTATTCTCATTGTGTTTTTTTCTATTTCTTTTGTTAAGTTCCTGTAGTTTTCATTTCTTTCACCTCCTTTGTTAAGTTTATTACCAGGTATTTGATTTTTCTTGGTGCTGTTGTGAATGAAATTTCTCTCTTCTTTTTCCTCTACTTCATTTCTTGTATAAAGGACTGATATTTGAGTGTTGATTTTATATCCTGACACTTTCCTGTATTCATTTATTGTTTCAAATAGCTTTTTTTTAATGGAATCTTTAGGGTTTTCTAGGTATAATATCATATCATCTGCAATTAATTGACAGTTGTATTTCTTCTTTTCCAATTTGGATTCCTTTAATGTGCTTTTCTTGTCTTACTTTTCTGGTAAAAACTTCCAGAACTATGTTGAATAATAGTGGTGACAGTGCACAACTTTGTCTTCTCCAGATCTTGGGGGGAAAGGTTCTCAGTTTTTCCCTGTTGATTATGATGTTGACTGTAGGTTTACCATATATTGTTTTATTACCTTGAGTTATGTGTCTTCTTTTCCTGTTTTGGGAAGCGTTTTGTTTTTGTTTTGTTTTTTTATCATGAATAGGTGCTGAATCTTGTCAAATGCTTTTTCTGCATCTATTGACATGACCCTATGGTTTTCTGATTATCACTTTGTTGATGTGGTCTAGTACATTTATTGATTTGCACATGTTGAACCATTCTTGTATTCCTGGAATAAAACCCACTTGATAGTAATATATAACTTTTTTGACGCGCTCTTGAATTCTATTTGCCAGGATTTTTTTTGAGACCTTTTCATTTATATTCATCAGTGATAATTGTGCCTAGTTTTCTTTTTGGCACAGTCTTTCTCTAATTTTTAAATCCTGGTAATATTGATCTAACAGAATGTGTTTGGGAGTTTTCCCTTCTCTTCAACTTTGTGGAAGAACTTAAGGAGGATGGGGATTCAATCTTCTTCGAAGTTTTTGATAGTGAATCCATCTGAATCTGGGCTATTGTTTTTAGCGAGATTTTTTATTACTGCTTCAATTTCTGCACTTGTGATTGATCTGTTTGCATTGTCTGTGTCTTGGTTCCATTTCTGGAGGCTGTGAGCTCCTAGAAATCTGTCCATTTCTTCATGTTTGATGAACTTGTTAGCGTGTAAGTGTTGATAATAGTCTCACGTGGTCCTTTGTGTTCTATGATGTCAGTTGTAACTTCACCTCTTTCACTTCTGCTTTGTGTTATTAGGTTCTCTTCTTTTTTCTTAGAGTCTAGCTAGGGGTGTATCAACTTTTTTGTTTGTTTTTTTAAAAAAAAAAACAGCTCTTGGATTAATTGACCCTTTGAATGTGCTTTTTGTTTTCAATTTCACTGAACTTTTCACTTGGAAACTTTAAAAAAAGTACTAATTTTTACCCAAATAGTGCACCTCATTGTATAAAGCTTAAGAAAACAGAAAGTGCAAAAGGAAAATTAAATTCAATCCAAAATAATGCCTTCCCCAGAAAGGCTAATACTTTGAGTCATAATCTCCTAAAATATTTCTCACACACATATATTTGAATTTATATTATTTTTTGAAACTAAGTTCATGTTGCATATGCTATAGGCTAACCAGTTTCTTTTTTTAGGAAAAAGCATTTATTGTATTTAGTTGTTCATTTTGGTTATTCCCCCCAGTCCTAGAACTCAAATCTGGTGAATTATGTCTGGTGGCCCTATTCACTAGGTCACCATAACCTGTTTTTTAAAAATGGTATAAATATCTTACATTGATAAACATATGTTCCCATTATCACTTTTTTAAAAAACTTTTTTAGGTAACCTAATTGTCCTCCCTATGGAAACTAATATTATTTAGTCGAAGTTCAGGTTCAAGCACTGGATCATGACAAGTCTTGCTATAAGCAAAACCCTTTGGCCCACTCTTGTTTTTAATGGTTGCATAATATCCTACAATATGGGCGTATTTGTCTAATTTGTTTTCATTTACTAAATAGATTGCTTCCAATGTTATGATTAAAATAAATAACCATATTACTATCTTTTTTGCATCTTTGCCCATTAAGTCATTCTTTTGTAAAATTGCTAGAGGTGAAAGTGCTAGATCAAAAGTGCACAGTTGTGAAGGTTTGATTCTTCAGAAAGGTTATATTAATGTCAACAGTAATGTTCTATAATATGACTGTGTCCCTCTCCCATTTCCTTGCCAACACTGGTGCTTTCATTTTCTTTGTTGTTTGCCGTGCCGATAGAGGCAACTGGCATCTTATTTTAGTTTTCATTCCTGGAGCACAAGTGAGGATAAACTTTTTTTTTCCCACAGTTTTTGTTCATTTGCATTTTTTCACTAATGAATTAGAGTGGATATTTATCAGATGCATGTTTATTTCAATTACTCAGCAATGTAACCATTTACATGTAAGCAAAATTACTATAAATTAAAAAAATAATAATAGTATGTCACATATACTATGGAGTTTGATTTTGGAAAGCCCTTAACATTAATGACATGTTAGAAATAGATAAATTAAATAGATAATACATGTGCAAAAACAAGTGTTCTCTATTCTACATCATGGATGTGGTTCACTCCTAACATCACTGACAATGGCCCTGTCTTGATGACATCATATAGATTACTTTGATCCTGACAATGCATAAGAAACACTTCCATCATTGACAGTGATTTGTTATTCCTGTGACTTTTGATGAAATAGAGGGACAAATCCCCCCTTGTTCTATTAATGTGATGACATGGCATTATAAATTACAAGTCTGTTTTCTAGTAAAATATAAATAACACTAGAGAAAGCAATTTATTTTAAAATCATAGTATAAACTCTTGTATGCTCAAAGAACTGATGTAATCAAGTTGATAAACCATGAACCAAGCTTATTTAAATGAGTTGTCTTTTGGCATATGGAGAGAATTATTTCCTGTTCAAAAATCCAACAAGCTGTTAGTGAATCACAGAAGACAAACACAGAAAATTGCCTTGTGGAGTCACATTTCAGGAGGATCAATTACCCATTACAATGATAAAAGAACAACTGGAATATTAGAAAGAAATGTGTCTGCCTTAGTAGTAACAAAGAAACAGAATATCCTTTCATAATATTCTTCTAAACAAATTAAATATTAATCTTGCCAATAACATAAATGTTTGCTAACTGAAATATATATAGTACTGACAAAACCCTACAAAATTAAAACTGGTGAAATGGTAGATTAGCTACTCTGGATGCTTCTGTCATTGCAAACAATAAAATATCATGGATAAAATATGTTTACAGTCTTTTAACACATATTAATGAACAAACAAAAGCATTGAGAAATATAAAGAGGTTAAAAAAGATGTAGAATTTGTATCTCACAGAAGTTAGGAGAAACTTATAGGAGAGAGTATTTGCTGCAAAGCTACATTCAGCTTTAATTTTCATAAGCTTTAAGGAAATGGACAGATACCTAGAGAAAAGTCCAAGAAACATTCAAGGTATAACAACTACTAGGAAGTTTCTAGGAAATCCCTAGAAACTCAGAGTCCTACACCTTCAATATATAAGTGAAATAGAAATAATTCTGGACTCTGATTATCTGCTCTGGAAGAGTAAGAGAAAACTGCTCAAGAAAAAAACTTAAGTTTGAATCGTTCTCCCCCTGGAGATTTGTAATCATTCATGTGTCTTCCCTATGTAATCAGTACAGTTCAAAAAGCTTCAAGTTAGAGCTTGATTGAAAGTGATCACGAATGAGAATTTCCTCAGAACCCCAGCAGGAACAAATGTAAGTTATTACTGTAGAAAAACTTTCATATAAGATCTCAATATTCAACCCAAAATGATTTCATGAAAGAGGAGCTAGGTCAAAAATAACGAATATTAAAAAAAAACAAGATACCATAAGAGACAACATTATCCAGCTTTCAAAAGACTTGACATGTCTTCATGATGGTTTTACACAATTGAAAAACATATATAATGTTAACAGTTGAAATTTTAAAAAGAAAGAATTATTTTGTCAAATCGATTTGACATGTAAACAAATAGGAATTCTGAAAGTAAAAAAACTATTAAAATAGATATTAAAAAGTCAATGAATGAAATAAAAATAGATTAGAATAGTTAATGGTAAAAGGACACAATATGTACCTGAAAGATACAATCCAGCGGGTAACGTGTATATCAACACAAAAAAATACAAAGATAGAGATATAAAAATGGAGTCCTAAAGCCAAAGACCAAGTGATAAAGTCCAATTTATATCCCACTGGAGTTGCTTAAGTAAAGAATCCAAAATAAACCATTTTAAAGTACTGACAGAAATATCAAGAACAGTTGAAAATCACCAAGTCAGATTCAGAAAGGTATTCTAAAGAGAATAAGTAAAATCATAATCAATCATAGCACAGTGAATACAGAGAACACAAAAAAAAGAAAAAATGTAAAGTCAAACAGAAGATGCAAATTTTTTCAGAGAATAAGACTTACAGCTAACTAACTTGTCAACAGTAAAAACAGAAAGAACACAGCAAAATAATGTCAAAGTGTTGAAAGCAAGCATCAACTTCAAAGAGATACCTTAGAAAAACATTCTAAAGGCTGTATTTTAGGTAAAGGGGAAGTGACCCATATTAAGTATGTGAGTCACAAAAAGGAATTTAATTAAATGGTAAGCTTATGTACAGTTAAACAAATATCACTGTATACATCATTAATAATTATATCTTGATATTTTAATACAGAAGATTATGTACAAAGCAAAATAATCCATACATTCAGAGAACTTGACAAAGAAAACCTTTTTTCAGTTTTTAAAAAATTTTTGAAGCTAATGATATCAATTAATTTTAAATTTTGATTAATTAAAAATCAGTAATAGCAACACTAATAGAAAGTCAATTATCTTATAATTCCATAGGTCTTACATCAATCAAGATCCCAGCATATTAGCATCATGTATGAAAACCTACAGGATATGTTTAATTTGTTGGGCTATTAACACCTCTAGAACCAATGGGATATGGGAAGAAAGGTGTTTTAAAAATCCTCAAGGAGAAAACCCACGGAGATGACTTTCTTGGGAGAAATTATAAGGCAAAAAGTCAGATGAGATGATCATATAAAGTGCCCTAATCCCTCTCCTCTCCGCCATCTTTGTCCTGTGAGGGTTCACTGTGAGTTCAGCACTACTTAGGTGAAGGTGGCAAGGAATAACATATTGATATATCCACAAGACTATATGGCACTCTTCGGAGGCAGAGATATTGATGGAGACAGGTGGAGAAAAAATAGAATTCTAGAGTTTGTATAGGGATAAAATTCACTGCGGTATTATTTGTAGCAGCAGACTATTAGAAGAACGGATAGTTAAAATGTGAATGTCACCATGAAATTCTAAGCAATATTTTGAAGTCAGACTAGATGTACTGTAAACAAAAAGGTAGATCTTAAATGATAATGCTGACTCGGGAAAAGAATGATACCTAGCATAATAACATTACCTAATTTAAAAATACAAAGCAACAATACACAGTAAGATTATGTGAAAACAAAAAGATTCATAGGGATTTAGTATAAGATGAGGAAAATATGATAAAAGGAGATAAGAAAATTACAAATATGCATGTCATAAAAGAGAGCCTTTCATACCAATACAACTGTTAATGATAATTCGGTAAGAAAATAAAGTTGATTATATTTTTAAAATGCATTTATATATTTATAAATCCAAAAGAGGAAGAAAAGAGAAAAAACAATATTTTATAAGTAAATCCATTATTACAATATACATAAGAACATACCTAACATATATAGTATTATTAACTATAAAAGGAAGATACTAAATAATGATGAAAGGTATAACTTCAATTCTCCAGGAAAGTGTAATAATCCTAACATTATATATTGAGCAATATAGCTTCTGAATATACAAGCAAAAAATGATAGAACAAGAGAAATTGATGTATCCACAATCATATTGGTAGAATTTGATCCATCTAAATTTACTGATTAATCAGACATAATTAATGCAATTTTAATATGAAGAAGTAAACACAAACATATATAATAATACACTCCAGAATTACAGACTATATTATTTTCAAGTTTACATAGAAGATTTCCCATTCTGGTAATGATTCTTTCCAGCAGATCAATCCAGACAAACTATAAGAACAATCAGTATAAAATAGTCAAGACACCCTGATGTAGTGAAGATTTAAGGGACAGATATCTGTGAGGAAGGAGAAAATGAACTACTTCAGCCTCATTCATTCTCACTCACTTTCCCTCAAATTGTTTGCTGATTTGCTTAGACTACTTACAGTAGTATTAATGAGTTATGGAACAATTAGTGTCCTGCGTATTCCATGGAGGAAAAAGCCCTAATAAATAGCTCTTGCTTTCCTGGAACTCTTAAAAGAGCAGAGCTGAACCAGAAGTAGACAGAATCTCATAACACTGAAGTCCATGTCTAGTTAGTTCCTTTTTAGAGGACAATAAAGGCCAGAGACTCATATTATCCCAACAACATTTCATATACCATGTTTGACATTACCCAAATCACCCAAAATATCAGGACAATAGATCAAATGGTTAACCACCAAGAAGCAAAAAAAGCAGAAAAATATTTCCAGGTAGCCCATATATTGGAGTTATCAGAAACAAGTAAAATATATCTATTTAATCTATTAAATACATAAAAGAATAATTCAGAAAATATTATTTTATAACTAGAAATTACGAGAAAGAATCAAATATGTATTTTAGAAGGTATACAAATGTATAATAAACCGTTATGGGTGGCGTTAAAAGCAGGTTAGAAACAGCTGAAGATAGGTCAGAAGACAATAAACAGGCTGACTCTTGAAGGGATAAAAAGGTAAAAATATGAAGAGAATCCTAGGAGACATAGTCAAAAGTATACCATTATGTCATTAGAATCTCAAGAAAGAGAGGTAATGAAATAAAGGCTATATCTTAAGAGATATTCTTCAAGAATTAAAAATTTACCAAGGCTTAGATTCAAGAAATTTTACAAACCACTATAAAGAAAGAACTACAAATGCACAATTATGTAAATCATATTAGAACTGTTGAAAATAAAAGAAAAAATATTATAATTTGTCAAGAGACGATAAATATCTAAAGGAATAATAATTTAAGACTGCAAATTGATTTCTCAACAACAAAAATGGAAATCAGAAATCAATATACTAATTCTTTCATTTTCCCACTAAAGAATAAATACCAAACTAGTGCACATCTTCAAAAAAAATGAAGGCATAATAAGGATATTTTCAGAGAAATAGACACTGAGAAAATACATCATCAATATACCCACACTAATGGAATCACTAAAAGAAGTACTTTTAGCAGAAGGAAAATGATCCACAGAAAGTATAAACAAGCAAAAATGACTTAATAGTAAAGAAAAGGCAAAAATATGAGCAAACCTAAACAAAAATAAATAATTTTGAAGTATTTCCTTTTGAAAATAAATTTACAATCATAATATATCAAATATTATACATTAAAGCAAAAAAAATTTCTAGAAATAGAGAACAATATATGATAAAAAAGGATATGTTATTTAATATATATACTTATCAAGATATAGATTTAAGAAGTTTAAATGTGTATATACATATACTGTGCATATATTTCAACAACAACCAAAAAGTTGACATCCCTAGAAATAAATCTAATAGAAGCTGTGTATGGTATTTATAGAGAAACTTATAAAATATTACCAAAAGCCATTAATTAAATAATCTGGGAAAAGTAATATATTCATGGGTTAGTGACTCAATATTATAAACATGGCACTTTTCTCCAAATTAATCAATATATGTCAAAGAAATTTCCAATTAAGTTATTTCTAATCAAAATCACAAGTTTGTATGAAATGAATGGATGTCACAAACTATTCTTCTAATGTATATTGAAGAACAAAGAGCTAAGAACAGCCAAGATATTTTGAAAGAGAGCAAAGTTAGAAGAGGTTCACAAGACAAAAAATCTTGGAATTTTGTTGGTGGAATTTTAATATTGGTGGACACATTGTCTATTTAGGAAACCCAGCAATAAATCTATACATTTATGACAGAGCAGATTATATAGATACCTGGGAAAAAGAAGCAGGTAACTTGAAAAATGCTACCTGGAAATTTAGGTATCCATATAAGAAATAAATATGAAATTGTATCCCTATTTCACAACATCCTCCAATACAGTTTGCAGGAAAGGTAAAGCAAATATAAAAGGTAAAACTGTGAAAGTTAGTAGTCTATTCATATCAAGGAAGGGAGGGATTTATTAACAAAACATTAAAAAGGGAAAGGGAAAAACTGAGAGATATATGGCTAAGAAAGTCTTCATCAAGAAATAAATTAAGAAATGACCCACAAATTGGGAGAAGCTTGTTACAATACATTACTATTCAGAATATATAAGAACACCTACAGATGAATGAGAAAAAAAGAAATACACACACAAGTAATGAAACAGCACTTAACACACCACTTCACATGTTGGGAAGGATGAACAACAGAACTATTAAAAAATAACAACAACAAAACTATAAAACAAACACATAAAGAATAATATCACTTATACAAAGTAAAGAAAACTCATACAACAAAGTCACATATTAGTTTGGGAAATTAAGCGTATGTTGTAAAACCATAAGGAAAAATCGAAGTATAAGGTATTGAATAAAAACTATTCAGGTAGTGATTACCTCTGACACACTGGGAAACTGGATGATAATGGTAACATTCTTGTCCTTAAATTTGGTTCAATGTATCTTTATTCTTGATATCTGACACCTACTTTTATTATAATCCTTTGTAAATATTCAAATAATAAACATAATTTCAAGAGAAATTTAAATACCCTCCTAGACTAGAAACAGTAAGAGTTTCCCAATAAAGTCTCTAAAACAATACTTTGGCTCTGCAGCCTGGACAGAGTATTTTATATTTTGGACTGAGAAACTTCTCACAACTCCAGGCCTTTTTAACCTGAGTTAGTATATTGTTGGCATGTTATCAAGAAGTCATTCTGATGGATCTTGGAACATCCAATAATTAATCATGGCATCATAGTTTTGGGTTTTTTTTTTTTTTTTTTTTTTTTTTTAAGTTGCAGGCAGGAATGAAGGTGAATAGAGAAGGCAGAAAGGAAGAGCGAGGAGAAGGAAGAATTTTTTGGTCTTATTTAGTTGTTCATCCTGCCTGTCCCAGGATGCGAACCCCAGACCCTGGCATATATATGGACTGCATCCAATCACTACTCCACCAGGGAGCGCCGACATGATAGATTTTTAAAGAAATGTATCCATGAAGGAGAAAACCCTCTCTGCATGGAGTAAATAGAACAGGACCCCTAGAACCCAAATCTATTATGGATGGGTGGCATGGATTAAATGAACTAAAGAAATTTTCCTTTTAGCTATCTTCTTAACAGTGGACATACCTTAACTTTTCAATGCGCTACATCAAAACTCGGATAAAAAGAAAAGCAATCCTTTCTATATCCAAGCTCCTGCACCAGCGATTGGGGTGCCTCAAATAGATTCTTCATTGCCTGCTGCTACCAGAAAGTCTCATCCCACATTCAATATCTCTAGTAAATGTGACAGTCATCTTTTAGAGTAAAAGAGTCTATCACACTCTTTCCTAAGAGATGAAAATCAACTGGTGAGTTCAATGAGTAGAAAAAGGGACGACTCAATTCAAAATCCCTGGAACTCAGGACTAAGTACTGTAGGAAAACTTAGGGTGTTTAAGGAATTGTCACGGAAGAAATACCCAGGTGAGGAAAAGTTTATTTGAGCTCACAGGGGAAATTTCACTGATCTCGAGATTTTCCACACTGAAACATTTCATGAAGATCCTGAGTAACTGTACACACCCTGAAAGGCTGCACACCTACAAAGGGTGAATAGTACTGAAGGAGAGAAAAACTAGTTTCACCTTAAACAAAAACCAGTGAAAACCAATGCCAAAAGCAAGGCTTTAAGGGGATGGTAAGAAAAATGAGTTGTATTTCTAAAATGCTGTTTTCTGATTGACCTAGGAAGTGCTGTGTTTTTTTTTGTTTTGTTTTGTTTTCCCTTTAGGTCCAAGAGTTTTCATGATCAATATACGTCATTACTGCTTTGAACATGTTATCTCTTTCCTACTAATTCATGTATGTGAAAAAAGAAAGAAGCAATGCAAAAGGAACTTTAAACTCTAGTGCTTAATACACAGTCAGAAATGACAAACTTTCTCTGTCTAAATCCAGCAGTAGCATGTGAGGTGACTGAGTCCTTCACATGGAGCTCACACCACTGAAGAGCCGGATTTTAAATCTAAATTTTAGTTAAACTTTCACTTGCAAACGAGTACTGAATTCAACGATTGGAAAACACAAGTATTTCACAATGAGTATGTGAATCTGCTTTTCTATTTTCAATTTTCTAAAATTTTGATGCAAACTATTTCTGGTGACAATTTAACATCTAAATCATGATGGACTTCAAGTACACAGTGGCATTCAAAGACTTGGCACAAACTAACAAATATACAATATGTCATTAGTAATGTGTAAATTGATTACATATTGGAATAATAATAGTTTAATATTTTGAAGTAAGTAAAATCTGTTCTCAAAATTAACTCCACCTGCTTCTCTTTACCTTTTATCATGCTGCCATGAGAAAAATGGAAATGCCATCTGGGGCTTCCATTTCAAGTGGGAAGTACTGCTCGCGAAGGCAACTTTGAAAACATGGAGTCTGGAGAAATCTGGCATTGAATCACACTCAAGCCTGAGCTTCTCCCATTTATCCTTGTGTGACTATGAACACTTCACTTACACACTGAATGTTCATTTTCTTTTATGTAAATTGAGGTAATGATGTAGAGCTAACAAGGTTTCTGTAAGAAATAATATACCTAGTGAAAAGGACTTCAGAATACTCCAGAGTACTGGGCCGATGTCTGCTATCTTCAGATATTTTATTTTTAATCAAGTGTACATTTGAATCATAGGCAAAGAGAAGTCCAGAAACAATCATGCTTCTATTTAATCATTGTGAATAGCAATTAGGTCCTAAATTGTAAAACTGTATGCCTGGAGTTTCCAGAAGGTCAGGAAGCAATTTAATAGCAGACGTTCCAAGTACTGATTTCCTAGATGGGAAAGGTCTTTAGTATTGGGCTTCCCTACTAGTACCTTTAGCAGTCTAAAACCATTGCCTGCTCTCCACTTAGGAGATTGTTTTATTAGGGAATTGAGCAGAAAAATGATGAAGTAGAGTATAAAGCAATACCTGAGGTTCAGTCCCAGGTACCAAAGTGAATTGGATCCTGTTTTCTTCTCAGAACTCTATGTTCAATAAATAAAATTAACTAGTGATTTCATTCATCTTATTTAATGCATTAATCTCCACCATAACAGTAGACTGAAAACCATCTGTGTAGATTGGAAAGTCTGAGAAGCATTAAGACTTAACTCTGAAAATAATGACTAGGCAGCCTGCATTCAGAAAACCTCACTTGAAAAGTGATCTGGAATCGCCTGCACCTTTTCATACTTTCACCATTTAAATTTTGAGAGTCTCAGTTAGTCAATGGCATGCCAATAAACTGATTTCAATGGACTCTTTTGGGATGGAAAAACCTCAGTCCTAATAACAATAAAACCCCAGCTAAACAGCTTTATTTAAAGCGACTTCATCAGTGAATGTATTCTGGGGCCTTGTCAGAAGTCTACCCTGGAGATTTAAATTATTTATTAAAGAAAAATGTGTTGCCCTTTTGGCTTATACTCTGTCTTCTGATAAGTGCTTCTTTCCAGGAATTGTTAAGTGTTACCAATAGTAAAAGTCAAAGCAAAAATCCTTCTAGAATGGTAACCTTATTCTGTTTTATCCTATTTTTTAAAGTTTCTAAGTTACAACTAGATTTGAATTACACAATCTCAGCAAAGAACTTCCTTGCTCTTTGGTATTATTGGAGACATAACTCTTGACCACTCACTTCTGATTTCCTAGAACATCATAAACCCCACAAGACCCAACTATAATTCTCTTTTCTGGCCTTTTCTGCTGGTCACCCCTGGGTGAAGAGTATGAGACCATATTTTTGTGCGTTACCTAGCTTCCTGTTGAAGAAGATGGTTAATATGGTCTTTATGTGAAGCATATGGGGTGACTCTGTGACTGTTGGATAGTAACACTTTTTTGGGAGCAATTAACAATGTAAGAAAAAAGGAATACCTTACAAAAATAATAGATGTAAACAATGCACTTTCAGATTGATCACTTAGAAAAACATACAACTTCTGGGGAAAAAAAATCTTTCAAGCATTTTATTATTGATTTTTTAATTTTAACATAAAATTTAAATTGGTAGTTAGTATTTTTGACTGGCATATGAAGGGCCAAAATGAATTAACTTTGAGTCACACAATGATTCTATAATATAGGTACTATTGTTATATCAAATTTGCAAGCTCTCTGTCACTTAATGAGATGTTAAGTCAATTTAAAGCTCATAGGATTTCTCTGTGGGTGAATCCGTTCATCAGTCACTTGGGATGACAGGGCTTCCATCTTTTCTTGTGTTTCTGTAATGCTAGACTTGGGAAACATACATATCATGAACTGGTATGTTTCCAGCTTCTACACTGAAATGAGACAATTCAAATCACATTTCTTTGACCAAAAGACATTATATGGCCGCATCCAACTACAAAAAGAGATATAAAATTCTACCTTGAGCCCACAATGAGAACTAGAATGATTATGATCGGCCCTAATAACCTCCACACATAGCAAAGATACCCTTTGTAAGTAATTTTGTTCTGGTCTAGCTAGGAGCTATGTGAACACAATTTAATATTATATGCTTTTTGCTTTAGTTGCCCTGTCACTGCATCTCAATTCCTACCATTTTCTTGCTATAATATTTTATACTTTTAAAGAGGTCAGCTGCTCTTAAAAAAAAAAAAAATGCCACCTATAACTTGAGGTTCAGTAATAAACACCTACCTTCAAAATCCTTCTTTGTTTTTCTAATTGAGTAATTGAACAAAATATTTGGAAATGCTTATAACAATCATTATTACCCCACTTTTCTCCCTGAATATCCTTTCCAAATAGACATTTCTCCATCACAAGTAGTAAGGTTAATGTTTTTATGTTTCAACTGAAATCATATATATAATAAACTAAAGATGCTCAAGCCCTCGCTTCAGTTTCTTTTCTCCCTTTTTCTTTAGACAGCAATAAATAAATAACATGCTTCTTATTTTTTCCTCTACTTTCGTTGGGGGGTAGTTGGCATCATTCTTGGAATTTCTGCTGAAGGGGTGCAAAAATGTCTGTGAACGATATTTACGGGTGGTCCTGACTAGAATGTGACATATTAAATCATATTACTAGTTTCAAAGATTCGGTTTCCTAGTGAATTTTTATTCACTCATTAAATATTTTCCTGTTCTATAACACCATAATTTTTTTACATCCTACAGTATTTGGATGGCATTATCAAATCCTTCTCTCTACCTTCTTCCCACTATCAAACCATAAAATAAAATTTTAAGTGTCTTCTGTGATATTTTGTTCATTTTCTTGAAACCTGAGAGACTATGAATTTAACATTTAGAAAATGACTGGAATGGTTATAGAATAAAAAATTCAAAAAGTAAATATTAAAATCCTTTAAGGTTAAACTTTGTTCTTTTGTGTGGTGAAATATTGAAAGCAGTTTAAGTTATTTTGTACAGTGCCTGAATGCAATAAAAAGTACACAAAAGGAGGAAAGAAATATGAAAGAAAAACAACCAAGAGAAACTTCTTAAAATATTATTACTTCCAACAAGTTTTCTCAGCATTTATTCTGGTTTCATGATCATTATTCTATTCTTTTGATTAAAAAAACATGATTTAGTCAACAAATTTTTTATTATTTTCCTACTATATGCTGCACATAGATCTTTTCTACCCCAAAATTATTTAAAACATGATGTGAACTTTAGCAAATTTTAAGGATATGGTTCTTTATACTTAGTTGCATTTTAAAATGCAGCAAATGATTTCACCACTTATCTAAAAACATGATAAAAACTTCTTGTGGTGAAATTATTTTGATGGCATATATCTTAATTGGAAAGCTGTTCCAGAGCATCATACTGATATTTACTTTTATTGCTCTTCTTTATCATCAGAAGTGATGTCAATATAATAGTATGAGTTTACTTTAGTACTATATTAATTCTTTTATTAGTTTGAGTCACTGCACCTGAAAAAAATCTGCTTAACCTATTCAATCACAAGAATAAAATATAAGCATATAAGTAGACATGTAAAAGTATTTAATCTTTAACATCATTTCATTACTTTGATTACATTCTAAAATTGATCATAGTGTATATTGAAGTGTTAATTTAAAATAATAGGGTGATCTACTTTAAACCAAGGCTTTAAAGCTATAATAACTTTCATATTCCTCTTCATATTTGTCTATGTACCCTTTTCCCCCCTCACCTGAAAAGTCTGGGGCTAGTGGCCCTCTAGGAATAGTTTTGTGAGACTCACAGCTTCCAGGGCATTCATTATGGTACATAACTAAAAATGACTAGAGGCAAGTTCCACCGAAGGCCAACAAAGCATTTAGAGGCTATAACCTGTAGCAGTATCCCCCCAAAATCAAAAGTGAATATACCCCCAAAACATTTCCACCCAAGTGTTTTAATATGTTCCATTCTCTTTTGTTGGTGAAATGCTTTTCAAAAAAAGAAAGAAAAGTACCACCATCCTATAACAGTGTCCATCCATAACTATATGGTGGGTGGTGTTCTAAGACCTAGACTTACACTATTTCACTTAAAAATTATGTCAAGCCTGAAAGGTAAGGATTCTTACCTAAATTTAAGACATGATCAAAATACATTCAGAGAAAGAAGCTTGTCCAAGCTGAAAATACTGACTCTGAATAGTTATTATAATAATGATAATTCCATTTATAATTTTTCCACATAGCTTTGCAATGTTTAAAACATACTGAATTTAAATTGTGTTTTCCATTAATTTTTTTCTTTCCAAAATACATTTGTCCTCTGCTCTGTCCAGTGATTAAATCATTTATAAAACTGAATACACAGAGACCACATAGGATTTGAGGAAATATCCTTAGCAATATTACAGAAGGAGTCACTCATTTCCCCTTCTAGGAATTAATGGGACTATACTTTCGTGATCCAGGATTTCCAGTGTTTACTAATAGCTCAGAAGTATCCTTCAAATGCTTAGTAAATCTCCACTAATTCAGTAGGTTCCATATGAACTATTAGAACTATGGATGCCTCAGGGTACCCTAGGGATATTATTATTTACTGAATTGAAAGCAAACTTCCAAGATGACATCAGGCAAATGGTTATTTATATCCAAAGCCTTGAATTGGAATCCTAGAGCCCTAGGAAAACTAATGCTAAACTCTGCAAATATTTTTTAAATAAAAGAATCATACAGTTTGGAACTTGCGTAATTAAGAATTGGACCAGATAAAACATATTGTATTTCACAAGCAATCTTTTTATAATCAGGAGATTTAGTGTTGTATCTTTAGTTGTATATTTATAATTATATCATTATAAGAAAAGTTCAGAATTTTACTGAGATTTAAATAATTTATAGGGAATAAGTGAAAAAAGCTAGTCATTTAAAAATAGCAAATATATATGTTATTGTATATTCCTTTTGTTAGACATTCTTTAATAGCATAAAAATAGATAAATGATAGCAAGATGTACTTAAACACGTGGACAAATTTATTTTTTGGTTCTTGACAAGTGAGATATTTATATAAATTATGAATTCAAGAACTCATAAAACGTTATTTTACATTTCTGAATTAAAATAATAAGATCAACAGGAACTTCACTGGATACCAAAAATAATTGACTCTTTCAATTCATCGTGGTTAACTAAGTTATCTATCCAACAAAATCCACATCTACTATTAACCCACATCTATATGTAGGGAACTTGAAATAAGATACTCCTCAAGAAGTGTAACAAAGTCTCGCTTCTATGAGACAGAGGTCAGAGCTTTTAGAGATTTCAGAAAAATCAATAAATAACTGGAATATCTGCTGTAAATATGTGTCTCAATATAAAATAGATGGGTGAGCAAGAATATTATTTCAATTAGGATGTTGATATATTAGTTTCAGATACCCCTGAGAGACAACAACATGGATGAATGGATGGATGGATGGATGGATGGATGGATGGATGATTAGATTAATAGACAGATAATACATAGATGGAAAAAATGATCCTTCTTAAAATTCCCAAAGATTCATTAAAAACAATGTCCAAGGTATAAGAATGATGAGAGTGGGTGTGAATTTTTAAAATTTCAACAGTGACAGACCAAAAGTTGTTAATATCTTGCTGATGACTATTTGATAGTAAAATTTCTGGAAGAAATGACAGGGCAAACCCACAAGAAAGTCACTAGAACTGATTTCTACCTAAAACCACAGAAAGTCCAAGAGATTCAAAAGAAACTAGCTTCACAGAAAAATAAAATAGAGATGGTAATGAGTCAATAAACCCTAGACAGATAAAGAACAACCATGAAACTGGGATTTTCTAAAGGGGATGCTTATTGATTTACTTGTTGCCTTTTCAATATTTTTATAATGAGTTTTTATAAAATAGTGTACTAAGACAATAGGAAAATATCAACTTCAGTTTATCAAGGGTTTTCTACCATCTTTGGGACTTTCTAGAATTTTCGCATCCCATCCCCACTGTAACTCCATAAATTGAGATTTATGTCCACTCTGTTGTTAAAAAAGAGATCTTTGGAGAGTTCTCCAAATAGAAGTGTATTTCAAATTTGTCAGCATATAAGAACTAACCTGGTTACTTGATAAAAATCCAATTTCTAGACCTCCTCCCTTCTGCAGTCTTGAATTCAGTAGGTCCGAGATAGGGATTGGCAATTTATACAATGAACAACCACAGAGAATTTGTTAGATGCAGCAAATTTAGAGAACACAGCTGTCCACCTCGCTGTCCTATGAAAGAGATGAGTGGATCTTGTGTTTAAGAGGCTATCAAGATGAGCTAAGAGAAAATAAACTGCATATATCTGTCTCAGGAGACAAATTTACCATGATAAGAATAAAAAGATACCTTTTTGTTTAATTTCACAGGAATATAGGACGATGTCCTCTTGAGGTTGGTGTTACAATATGCCAAACTGCAGCAAAGTAGAGACAACCAGTGCATCCAGTGCATCCATCAAGTATGATTTAAAATACATTTATTTCTCACTTTTTAAGCACATATAATTAAAAATCATGATTTTGTGTCATACAAATTTAGTCAAGGGCATTGCTATCAGACCTAACATCAGAATATATAATGATTTTTTTCTGATAGGTGCCACCTTAGACTTAACTGGCAAAAAAAAAAAAACCTTGCAAAAACAAATAACAGTAGTGAATGATCCTTCTTATCATTTATTACCTTCTTTTTCTTGTTCATCATCACATAGCTGCCATTAAGAGATTTTTAGTATTTTATTGCAGTAAATTGTCTTATAAATTAAAATAAACTTTATGTGTAAGCTTCTCATATAAGCAGTTTTCCCATTCCTCAGATTCACATCCCCATTCCTTAACACACCCTGCCCTCCACCAAATCACCAAGTGCTCTTCATCATGTTTCAGTAGGCTCCACCACACTATCCCATTCCCTATTGGTAGCCTCAGTTCTGTTGTAAGTGTCTTACAGTTGGTTTTGTTTCATCTGTTTTTTTGTTTTTTTGTTTTGCCTATTCAATTCTACCTATGATTGAGATCATCTGGAATTTATCTTTTCTCCTTTGACTTATTTCACTTAGCATAATCCCCTCTAGATCCATCCATTCAAATGACAGGATTTCATCTCTTCCAAGGGTTGTGTAGTATTTCATTTGTGTGTGTATAGATAATGTATAGGTAGATAGATATAGATACACAGATATATAGAGATACATATCTCACATCTTTGTTATCCATTCTTCTGACTTTTAGCACTTAGGTCGTTTCCAGTTCTTAGTTATTAGGGATGCAATAAACATGGGTGGAGTGTGCATAACTACCTGCATGCTAGTGTTTTCATAGCTTTTATATAAATATCCAGAATTGGGATAGCAGGATCATGTGAAATTTCCATCTTCAACTTTTCTGAGGAATCTCAATACTGTTTTCCTTATGGGTTGTACCAATTTGACTCTCACCAACAGGTAAAAGTTCTCCACTTTCTCCAAATTTTTGTTGTTTCCAGACTTTTGGATAATAGTCAATCTCTCAGGTGCAAGGTGATATTTCATTATTGTTTTGATTTACATTTCCCTGATAGCCAGTGAGTAGGAACAGCTTTTCATGTGCTTTTTGGCCATCTGTATATCCTCTTTGAAAAATGCTCTCCAGTTCCTCTTCCTAGTTTTGATTGAATTGTCTGTTTTTCTGTTATTGAGTCTCATGAGTTCTTTGTATATTTTAGATATTAAGCCATTGTCAAAAACATGGAAATTAAATATCTTTTCCCATTAGTAGCTTTTCTTATTTTGGTGATGTTTTCTTTCACTTTGAAGAAGCCGTTTAGTTTGATGTAGTACCAATGGTTTATTTTTGGTTTTGTTTTCCTTAATGCTGGAGTTGAATCCCCAAAAACCTCTCTAAGGCTGTTGTCATGGAATGTCTGTCCTACGTTGTCTTCCAAGAATTTTATAGTTTCTGTTAACTTGTATCCAAGTGTCTAGTCCATTTGGAGTTAATTTTTGTGAATGGAGTTTAGCATCATTCTTTTGTCTTACTTTTCTTTGTTGGTGATGTCTCTATTAGCTTTTGATATCGGTGTGATGTTAACCTCATAGAAAGTATTTGGTTTCATTGATCATCTGGACTGTCTTTTTGTTTTTTATTGTATTTCTGCTTAAATATTATTTCTTTTCTTCTACTGATTTTTGTCTTTAACTGTTCTTTCTAAGGTTGTTTAAAGTGCAGGGCTAGATTGTGATTTTGTTTGTTTCTTGATGTCTTACTTGGATTGCAATAAACTCTCATTATTGCTTTTGTTGCATACCATAGATTCTGGTAGCTCATGTCTTCAATCTCATTTGTCTCTAAATATTTTGCAAATTCTTCTTTGATTATTTCTTTTTTCCCCAAGAGTCATTCAGAAGCATATTGCTTAGTCTCCAATTACTTTTGGGTCTTCCAGCTTTCTTTTTGTGATTGATTTTTAGTTTTAAGCCATTGTGGTCAGAAAAAGTGCTTAATATGACTTCAATATTTGCAAATTTGTTGAGATATGTTTTGTCTCTCTACATATGATCTATCCTTGAGAATGTTCCATGTACACTTGAGAAGAAAGTGTAACCTGTAGTCGCTGGATGAAGTGTTTGGTATATGTATATTAGACCTCACTGCTCCAAACATTCATCTAAAGCTACTGTTTCCCCCTTAATAATCTGTCCACTGATTTAAATGAGGTGCTGAAATCTCTTATTATTTTGTTGTAGTCGATGTCTCTCCTCAGTTCTAATAATACTTAATATGTTTTGGTGCTCCTTAATTTGGCACATTGCATTAATAAGCACTACATCTTCTTGCTGAATTGACCTTTAATCATTAAATCATTATATAATGCCCAGCTCTGTCTTTTGCTGTATTTTTAAGTTGGAAATCTGATTTATCTGACTTAAGTATGGATGTTCTTGCTTTTTTGGTTGCCATTCAACTGTAGAATTATCCTCCAATCATTCACTATGAGCGTTTGTTTACCTTTTGAAAAAGGGTAGCTTTCCTTAATGCAGCAGAAGGTTGTGCTATGCTTTTTAACCCATTCAGCTACTCTGTGCCATTTGATTGATGAGTTCAATCCTTTAACATTTAGGGTAATTATTGATATATAACTATTTATTGTTATTTTGTAATTTATTTTCTGTGTGTTGTTTCAGACAGTACCTTTTTTCTTCTCTTTCTATTCTTAGATGGGTTGGATGTAGCTATGTTTTGACTGGTTTCCCTTTTTGTTTTCTTCATTGCTTATTCTCTGGAGATATGTTTTGAGATTATCTTTGGATTATCATTAAGAATACTATGTTTATTTCCTGTTTTTATTTGAAAGCAAATAAGTCTTACACTCATTCAAATGACCCACATTTTTATTCTCTCCTCCCAACTTTTTATATTTTGCTGTCCTACTGTTTTTAAATGGTGTTACTTTATACTTTGTAGAGAATCTTTTAGTATTTTTGTAAAGCTAGATTTGTGATGAATTTCTTTAACTTTTGCCTATTTGAAAAGTTTTGTTATCATTCCTTCAATTCTAAATAATAATACTGCATGATATAGTATCCTAGGTTGAAAATCCTTTCAGCACTTTGAATGTATCAGGTCATTTCCTTTGGAACTGTATGTGACTCATTTTTCTCTAGATGCTTTTAAGAGTTTTGCTTGATTATGTATTTTTTGATATTTTATGACAGTATGTCCAGATGTAGGTCTGATTGGGTTTATTTTGTTCGGAACTATTTTTTGCATCCTGGTGATTTGCTCCATTCCTCAGGTTAGGGAAATTCTCAGCTATTGTTTCTTCAAATATAATTTCTACCCCCCTTTCTCTCTCTTCTCTTTCTGGGACCTCTATGCTGTGAATGTCGTCCTTTTTGATGTTATCCCATAAGTCTCGAATGCTGTCTTCAGCTCTTTTCATTCTTTTTTCTTTTTGCTGGTTTGCTTGAGTGCATTTCTCTGCCCTTTCTTCTAGCTCATGGATTCTATTGGAGGCTCTAATCATTCTATCCTCGAGTCTCTCTGTTGAGTTCATTAGTTCAATTGTAATGTTCTTCATTTCTTTGATACCTTGCTTCATTTCTTCTCTTTTGTTTCTCACATTTTTATTCCCTATTGTTTTCTGATTTGCATGAGTATGTTTATCACTGTTGCCCAAACTTCATCCTCAGGTAGTTTGCATTCATCTCTTGTATTCAGATTTTCTCCTGAGATTTTAGTTGGATCCATCATTTCATGTATATTTCTCTGTATCTTTTCTCTGTTTGATATTCTGCTTCTTTTTCTCCAGGATAGGTTTCCCTTCAGTGATGGCTTCGTGTAGGGTATTAACTTGCACTTAATAAGCCTGGATCTTCATTTGAACACTGGGAATTCTTGAGTTCTGTGACATCACCAATTCTTAGATATATTGAAGTTCTTAGATGGAGTCTATATTGGGATCCAAGGGGTCAGCCTATGTATGGGGTTGGAGTTTGGGGGATGCAAAGCCTTCCTCCAGTGTCCCAAGTCTGAATAGTAAGGATCACCTTATCATTGGCCCACAATCGGTAATCAGGTTGCAGTTCCTCCTCCACCCACAGGGTGGCACTAGTGTGTAGCATTGAAGGTTACCCCCTTCTAGGAAACTATCTTCTTCCTTTAGCATGGGGCAGGATTTCTTGTGGGTAGATCCTGTGACTCCAGCAGAATATGGTGGGAGGGGTGGGATTGGGGGATTCTCCTAGCTGCATTCTAGTTATGGCAGTGACCTGTTTAATTTTCCTTTAGGGGGCACCTGCTCAGTGCCATCGGGGTGCTGATCCTCCTTCTGCTCTGCCATCCTCTATCCTGGCTCCATGTACCAGTCCCATTGGGTGGGCACTCTGCTGCTTTCGGAGTGACTTCAGGGAATTCTGGTTCTTCCTAAAGCTCCACTCCCTCTGCTGTGACCTGAATCCCAAAACTGCAGTGTAGCTCTGAATCTTGACATTGTCACCTATACTTTGTTGTGGTGCTGGCTGCTGCAATCTCTGTAGCCACTGGGCCAGATTTTCCTCATTGTTAGTTTTTTGTTTTGTTTTTGTTTCGTTTTTTTCCTTGAAAATAGGTTGATTCCTAGTTACTCTGTGAGACTCACTCCAACCAGGTCACCACCACTGTATTCTCTCCACTTACTAGCTTCTCAGCACTTATTTTTATAAACCCCATAGACTGAGATTATAAGCACAAGGAAAATGCCAGTGATGAATTAGTCTTTTTGCATTGTTCCTCCATACACTATACATCATAACTATGTTCAATAGAATTTACTCAAGAGCTATAAGAGACCAGATATCAGAGACCTCCTTATGTTAGATAATGGGAGGCCTCTGACTCGCTACACCACCATGACCCACATTTCCTCCTTTGATTTTAGCCTCACCTGTACCAGACAATAGCACACAAGTTCCCACTGATAGCTACTCGTCTCAATCATTGCTCCACTTATCTTTCTACCTTTGCCTGAAATATTCCCTAATGCTATGGAGTCTACTTGAACACATACAAACACAATCCAGAGGTATTGCATAAACAGCCGCAGCAGAACTCTGCTTCTTATCTCAGGCTCAGGTCCAAGAGAACACGAATTAATTAACAGGTAATTTAGGTAACTACTCGCTCTAGCTTTAAAATAGGGTTCAGTAAACATTTTAACTAAGGCGGAGGATTATAAATATTTGCAGCTCATATGGTCTTTGTTCCTACTACTCACTTCTGCCATTGATAGTACACAAGGAAAGGACATGAATGTGTTCCAATAACACTTTATTTACAAAAACTGGCAGTGGGCCAGATTTGACTTACATGTCATGGATTACTAACATTTGCAAATTGTATGATTTTTGCAATGCATTAGAATATGCTTAAATTTCCCATTTAAGTGTCATAATCATAATATTATATTTTATTACAATTGTTACCTACACTACACTATTTCTAGCAGGTATTTTATACAAATTAGCATGTTTTATCCATACATTTTTATTTCACTTATGAAAAAACTGAAGCTCTGATTTTAGCTTCCTATACCCTTATCATCCTGTTCACCAAAAAGTTGCAGTTCTCTGCCTTCTAAGATCACACTTTGATTTGATTTTCTTGTCCCCTTTCTAGTGGCATAACACCACCTAACTATATCTAGGAATTGCATTTAAGATTTAATGGATGACAGTTGACTCTCCACAGTACTTTTTTCCCTTTGATACAATTATTGACAAGTTCTAGATAGTGAGTCCCAACAGAAAAACCATATGAAGCAACAAACACCAAGGGAATGTTTAACATGAGGGAGAAATACTACTGCGATTTTGAAAGTTATCTGTTACCATTGTATAAATTACTCATTCTGACAAATACAAAGCTAAATCATCAGACATTTGCCACAGCTACAAAGTAGAATATATATACTAATGTCTGATTTCTTCCCATAAATGCTCCCTCATTTTTTGTAAGTCTTTTTCTAGATATACAAAACAAGATGCTGGGATTTGCCATGGTAGCTCACACACCATGTAAAGCACAAAGACTGGATTTGCAAACCAGGGCCAGGGCAAACAACCAAAACTTGAATGAATGAATGAACAAAAAATAGACAAACATGTTAAGGCAAATGCTCCTTATCAAAAGATGCCACAGTGTTTAAAGACCTAAGCTTTCTTTCTAAGCTATATGCAAAACATAATAAATGAGAAAAAAATGAAAAAGAATAAGCAAAAACAGATACTAGAAAAATTCTCATGTACATAAAGATGAAATTTAATACCCTCCCATCTTTCTCCTATGCTAACCCACAGTTCCAACAAAGAAATATTCCAGGTCATCCTTCCAGTCAAATTGATGTACTTATCTCTAGTAATTTCTTCCTATTTCTCTAGAATAAGGGTAGATACCCCCACCCCACCAAGTGACTGGCCTATATCTAATTAATCATGACGGACCCCTAATGCAAGTTGGTCTTCTCAAGTAAACTGGAATTGGGTCAATCTCTTGAAGCCAATATTCCTATGATACTGAACACATGATCTTAATATTCTGAGACTATGAAGTAGCAGTCTTCATCCTGCTATCTGAACTAAGTTAAGGTCTTCCAAGAGAGAAACATAAACAGAGAAGAGTGACTCAGAGTCTTCACAGAATTTGAGGTCTGGATTCTGGCTCAGTACTCCCTTCTGATACTGGGGTTAATGAGATAATCCCCAAATTGTTCATTCTTTCAGTGTGCTAAAACTTGATCAAAAATGTTCTATTTTTTTACAGCCAAAGAGTCCTAGAAATTCAGCTTCCAATTTATGAGTACATTTTACTTAATGGATAGGCTGCATCTTCTAATAAAAATAATCTTAATGGCTACTTCAAAAAGATTTTGATGATTTAATTCAGTGTTAACTATTTTGTAGAATAATCATTAAAAATAAATTTATGATGGTAGAACTTAAGTATCAGTTGAGATATTTTCATCAGTTATCTTTCCAATGCTCTTCAATTTTTTGTCATGCTTTTCTCACATCAGACTTGCACTTAGTATAGACACCTTAATCACAAGAAAGCATAATTCTTAATGCAGCAGAAATATTGAGTGAAAAGTTTACATTTTGTCATCATAATTTATGTCCTATTAATTAGAAAAACTGGAAAAGAATAATTTATTTCATGTTTTAGTTTTCAAACTATGATCAATGCTTTTAGATTAATCTCTCAAAAAATATGTACCAAACATGAAATATTCTTATTTCTCTCCAAGCAGTAAAGATATATTATTCAAATTAAATAATACTTCATTTCTAGTATAGAATATACTATATTTACACTAATGTCAGTAATAATGAACATGATTCTATAAATGTATAGACTACTTCACTCTGCATTATTTAATATATAAATATTATGTTATTAAGCTTTTTTTAAAGAAGAGATAAATAGTATTTCAAAAGTAAATCATTTAATCCTTTGACTAAAACCATAAATGTAAAATAAATATACTATGTAGTCTGCATCAAAATTTACAGAAATTCAGGAGGTTAAACTGAATTAATATTATATGTTACCTCAGGAATTGCAGCCGGCTGCCTCAGGAAATATATATATATATATATATATATATATATGCATATATATATAATATAGATATGTATAGCTATATATGTGCTGGCCAATGGTATAAAATAAAATTTGAGAAAATCAGACATTGTTTATTATCTAAGTATTTATAGTGTGTGGAAGTTTAGCATCAATAATTTTTTTCATAAATGCTGATGTTTATTTGGGTTTAGTTTATCCTAAATGGATTAGAAGATTAATTAAAATTTCATATTATCTAGTTCTGTGTTAAATCAAAAGGCATTGTTTTTGTTCTTATTAGCTTTTACGCTTTTTTAAAATCCTATATTTTTAGCCTGTATAGCATTGGGGGAAATATTTTTGAATATAGTTTTTCCACAGATTAGCCAAATAGTACAAATTTTCTATTAATATATATTTTATTAAAATATTTTTTATATTCTACAAATATTTGAGTAATATAAAGTTTCACTGAAATATTTGAACATTCACGGTAAGGCAGATCTTGATTGTTTAATATGTCATATACAGTGGGAATTAATTTCATATTATTACATATGATTAAAAATGACATAGTACAGAACTAGAATTTATAAATCCATTTTTATATTCACTCTTGGAGAAAACTGTAGACACATTAAACTGCTTACATAAGCTTTTTAAGGGAGTAGTAACTACAAAATGTAAAGTAAAATTTGTAGTGCCATTTGGCTGACTAATTTATCTAAAATACTATAACTGTAAAGCCAGGTAGAAGGTCATAATTATAATTTTTCACAGTGAAATCTGTAATGGATCTCTCCACATTTACAGAATTCAGCATTTTTGCCCATTCTTATAAGATTTTTTAAAAAGTAATATAGAAGAAAGACAAACTACAATTGCAATTCATTAATTGACTTGTATGTAAGGTACAAATATAATGATATCTTAACAATTCAAGGAGGAGAAGGAATAATTCCCTTTCTACCCTAAACTTCCTGAAGAGTGGTTCTATTAATTCAAGGTCTCTTACCCTTTCAAAGGAAATCATCTAAAATTTTATGTGGCCGTTTAAATGATTGCTTTGGGAAATTTATATGTTCATCACGGGAACAAGTAAAGAAGTCAAGGAAACGTTGATCATTTTAATAGTGTGCCAGTGATCCATCCAATGTGTAAATATCTTGGCTCATTCTTCTAGGTCACAAGTGATCAGAAAAAACATACATGCAAAATTAATTAAATACAAGTGCATTAATAGCTAACTCCCCTTAAGTTTTCTGATTGCTCAGGTTGATTCATTGTAAACATTCTACCTGATCTTTGAAAGAGGAAATAAAACCTTCATTACAGGGTTATTCTATACTTTCTAAGAAAACATATTTTTGCCTTTGATGATACAGCACAAATTCCTTTGTTCTTTCAATATTCCGAGTATTTCCATGAATAACACTTCTTTACAGAGTATACTACTCTGGTTTCCTCATTTGTCTTCACGGAACAAGTAAAGATGGGAATAGATGTTCTGACATTGACGACACCCATCTTAGAGATTTACTGCAAAAACACTGACAAATGGGGTGAACCTGAGACTGGCAACCAGACATGCTTCCCTGACCTCCAAGTCACTACAGTGAGGCAGATAATAGAAGAAACTGACCAAGTTGCTGGTAGGAGATTCATTCTACAGACAAAACATATTGATGATACCTGGGCAATAAATATTACAAACAGTGATAGTTCAGAAAATCAGTCTGAGTAAAGGATAATCCTACCTGCAGAACATTCTGGCATTCTCGGAAAGAGTAATGGAGAGAAAAAGATAGGCCTCTTCAAATTCCAAGTCAAGAAAGCAGAAGGGATCAAAGTCTGAGAACCAGTCACTGGGCCTCGGTGTCACGACGAGGGGTCGTAAGATTGAAGTCCAATGAGCAGGACTCCAGTAGAGCAGTCTTCAGAGGGAAGACAGTTACAGAAACAGTCAAGAGAGCAAAGTACAACCCTAGGTACTAGAAATGAGATATTAGATTGAGAATCTAGTCATTGTACTAAATAAATGATCATTGATCATTAAGTTGTCTATGAAAGACATTATCTGAAGTAATTTTTCCTTTGGAATAGAGGGAACTTGTATCCTGAGGCTATTGATAGGTCACCCATGACCAGGGAAAGGAGCCAGCCAAGGAAAGGGCAGGCAATACAGGCAAAGTCTCAGTGTGGCTGCTTTATCATTTGCCCCTGCAAAACCTGTCTATTGCCTCAAAGTGCCATGAAGATCACACCTACCACTCTGGTTTGTAGGGAGGATTAAATGAGTGAGGGCAAATAAAATCCATCCCCGAAAGCAGGGCACAGTAAATGTTGATACCATTCTCTTTTGATGGTCATGATCGATATTTTCCAGATCTCTCCCAAACCTAGTCCTAAAATGTGACTCCTACTCATACACTGTTTTTTTCCAATGAACCTCAATGAATCCAGTACCATTTTGGGTGGAAGCAGAAGTGACTAGATCTACCTTTATAAAAATGTATAAGCACGTGTATTGAACAAACACTTAACTATGTTTTGGAGACCTATCATGGTACAAAAGACCATAATCTAATACACTTGATTCTTTACAATTCTCACCACAATCTAGTCAAGGGAAGGCTGGGTAATAAAGACATCACATAAGGCAGAACACTCAGGGTCATGTTGTAAGTCTTCATCTCCTCTCTAGAAAGAACAACTCATTCTGGAAGTTTTCCTAGCAACCTCCTATCCATGTAGCCAGATTAGGAGCTTAGTTTTGGATTTATTGGCACTGAATGATTGAAATGGTGTAGTCACTAGTAGGGCAAAATCCAGATGAGGTCACCATTTGAAGTTCGCAACATGAGCCTCTGGGAATTTACTAGGATTGAGTTTGCTCTTGTTGTCAAGGACAACTCTAACTCTTAAAGACATATTTTCCCTATAGTGGAATTGAGTGGGGCAGAGAGAGATCACTTTTTAAAAATTTATCATTGATTGAGGTAGCTTTGATTTAAAAAATAATATAGACCCATGTATGTAGGTGCCTCATCCCTCAGATATAAGCTAAGTACTCCACCCACCACCAAATTACCAAAAGTTCTTTACCACTGTCCATCCATTGGACCCTACCACCACTTACAACCACCCTCCACCCCATTTCCTACCGGTAATCTCATTTCTATTGTTTATGTCCAAGGGTTGGTGTCTGTTTAGTCTGTTCATATGCTTTCTCTAAAATTCACATAAGTGAGGTTACTCAGTATTTGTCTTTTTCCTTGTTACTAATTTCATTCAGCATAATATCCTCTAGTTCCGTCCATGTTGCAAATGACAGGATTTCATCTTTTTGAGTGCTGGGTAGTATTCCTTTGTACAGATATATAGATGATAGCTATCTAGCTGGCTAGATAGATAGAAAGACAGATACCACATCTTCTTTATTCATTCATATGACAAAGAACGATTAAGTAGTTTTCAATTCTTGACTGTTATAAATAATGCTGCAATAAACATATAGGTGCATATATCTCTGCAAATTAGATTTTTGTTGTATCTTGTGGGGAAATACCCAGAAGTGGTATGAGGTTGTCATACTGGATTTCCATTCTCAATTTTTTTGAGGAATCTCTACACTGCTTTCCATAAGGGTTGTACCATTTTATATCCCACCAACAGTGGAATGTCAACATTTGTTATTTCCACTTTTGAACAGGTGTAAGCTTATGTCTCATTGTTTTGATTTGTATTTTCCTAATAACAAGTGAGGGAGAAAATATCTTCCTATGCCTGTTCATCATCTGTATGTATTCTTTGGAGTAACATGTATCTAGTCCTTTTACCCATTTTTTTAATTGGGTTGTCTGTTTTTCTGTTGTTGAGTTTTATTAGTTCTTTGTGTATTTTGGATATTAACCCCTGTTCTGCATATGAAATAAAAACATCATTTCCTAGTATATAGATTGTCTTTTTGTTTTGGTGATGATTTCTTTCACTAGACAAAAGCTTTTTAGATTAAAGTAGTCCCAATTTATTTTTGCTTCTGTTTTTCCATTGTTGCTGGAGTTGAGTGCCCCAAAACTTCTCTAAGACTGATGGCATGAAATGATTCAGCTATTTTCTGGTTTCTGGTTTTATGTCCAAGTTGTTAATGTACTTTGAATTAATTTTTGTGTATGATATTAAAGAGTACACTATAGTCATTCTGTTACATGTGGCTGTTTAGTTTCTCAACACCATTTATTGAAAAAAATTCCTTTTCTCCATTGTATGTTCCTAACTCCTTTATTGTAAATTAACTGACCATATACGAGTGAGTCTATTTCTGGTGATTCAGTTCTATTCCGCTGATCTGTGTCTCTGCTATTATTCCAGTACCATGCAGTTTTGATCACTATTGCTTTGTAGTATAGCTCAATATCTTGGAGTATGTTATCTCCAGTTTTGTTCTTTTTTCTAATGATTATTTTGGTTATGTGGGGTCTTTTGTTATTACATATAAGTTGAAAAAATAATTTGTTCTAATTCCTTGAAAATTTCCCATGGAATTTTGATTGGGATTGTATTAAATCAGTATATTACTTTAAGTAAGATATCATTTTAACAAAGTTACTTCTTCCCAGCCATGAGCACAGGATATCTTCCCACCTCTTTGTATCTTCCTCTATTTGCTTTAAGAAAGACATAGTTTTTTTAATATAGGTTTTTGTCTCCTTTGTTAAATATATTCCAAGTTATTTAGTTCTTTTTTTATATTATTTCATTTTATATAATACTGCTTGTAAGAAAAATGCAACCAAATTTTTGTATATTTACTTTGAAGCCTACCACATTACTGTATTCATTAATCATTTCTAGTAGTTCTTTGATGGAATTTTCAGGGTTTTCTATAGATATTATTGTGTCATCTGCAAATAGTGATGTTTCACTTTCTCCTTTCTAGTTTGGATTCCTTTTATTTCTTATTGTTTGATTGTATTGGCTAAGACATCCAGTATGATGTCAAATAGCACTCATCAGAGTGGACAACCTTGTCTTGTTCTTAATCTTAGAGGAAACACTGTTTTTCACCATTGAGTATGACATTGGTTGTGGGTCTATAATATATGCCCTTTATTTTGTCAAAGTTTTTTCCTTCTATTAAAAATTTAAATAGAGATTTTATCATAAGTAGGTGATGAATCTTGTTCAAAAGTCTTCATGCATCCATTGATATGATCATATGATTTCTTACTGATTCTGCTGTATCCTATAAATTCTGGTAGCTCCTATCTTCATTCTCATTTGTCTCCAAGTAATTTTAACGTTATCCTTTGATTTTATCCTTTACTCAAGAGTCATTCAGAAGCATGTTTTTGAATCTTCCAGTTTTCTTTTTGTGGTTGATTTCTAGTTTCTATCCATTGTGATCAGAGAATTGATCAGTATGACTTCGGTCTTTGTAAATTTGAGAATTGTAGTGTGTCCCAATATATGGTCTATCCTTGAGAATGAATGTGCCATGTGTACTTAAGAAGAATGGGAACTCTACAATCTTTGGATTAAGTGTTTTTTATATGTCTACTAAACCTACCTGTCCAAATTGATCATTTAAAGCTGCTGTTTCCCTGTTGATTTTCTGTCTGGTTGTGTCCATTATTGTAAGTGGAGTGTGGAAATCTCCTGCTATTATCATACTGCTGTCAATGTCTCTCTTTAGTTCTTTTAGCCATTACTTTACATATTTTCATGCTCTTTCATTTGATGCATACATATATTAATAAGTGCTATATCTTTTTACTGAACTGACCCCTTTATTATATAGTGTTATCCTCTTTAGTTGGAAGTCAATTTTATCTGATATAAATAAGATTGTCCCTGATTTTTTTTTTTTTTTTTGGTTACCATTGGCTGTAGGATTCTCTTCAAATCATTGACTTTGTGCCTATGTTTATCTTTTGACAAAACATGAGTCTCCTGAATACAACAGAAAGTTGAATTATGCCTATGCCTTCTGATTGGTGAGTTCAATTCACTGTCATCTAGGGCAATTATTGATATATAACTGCTTATTTCTATTCTTAATTGTTTTCTTGGTTCCACTGAAGAAAGTACTTTTGTTCTTCTCTTTCAGAGAGATCGTTTTTTAACATCAGCAATTTAAAATCATAATTCCAGAGCTGACTTCCTTATCTTAACTCAGGTACCACACAATGTGTTTATAGCTGCAGCCCAGCAACTTCACCCATACCTCCAATTCATCCCAAGACAGTTAAATTTACAGAAAAGTCTAAAGATTTAGGGGAAAGAAAGTTGAAGGGGAGCATCTCAGCTTTTGATTCTCTCTCAACATTTCTCTGTGATAGACTTAAAAAACAGAAACCAAGAATCCACAGTCTTTTTCATGAACTCTGATAAAGAGATGGAGTCTATTTCTATGCCATATGAATATAGGATTGACTATGTGACTTGTGGTTAGTGAGGCCTTAACAAACATGATTGAAGTGGAGTTGTGACTAGTGCTTAGCATATTGGGGTTGGTTCTTCCTTTCTGGCTGGAAACTCTTGGTTTACTATGCTAATTGACTCAGACTGGCATCCCTTCCAGAATAATAGATCCTACGAAAAAGGCCCTGTAATACCAACTAAAGCCACAGAAATATGAGTGAGAGCTTTTTAGATCATCTGGCCACAACCACACTGGCCTAGATCAAAATAGTCCAGATGACCCACAAAAATGTGAAAAACAAAAATTGCTTTAAGTCACTATTGTGTGCAGTGGCTAGTTATGCAATAAAAGCAAGCTAAACTACTCTCTATTTACATAATACAGAGCTTCAGAGTAAAGCATTGCTTAACAGGGTAAATTATCTGAATGTGGTCTTTAAAAACAGCACAGATTGTCTTGCCATTTTCTCCGGAAAAATATATTATGCAAATTTAATTTATTTTGCTCTGATTAGTGAATAAAATAGATTATAGATTATGTAGTAGCAGACATCTACTTATAAATATACTTGCATGTATAAATATATATCCAAAAATAACTATTTCTTTTATTAATTAGTTTCAAGAGTTTCAGAGTGAAGAATGGGAGGAGATCTACATTTCGTTTTTGTTTTTTTCACGCATAGATAAAAGTACCCAAGAAACATTTTCTTTGAAATAAGAAAGTACATTTATTCAATTAGATTCTGGTCCAATTTCCACAGATACAATCATACAGCTTATGATGTGGCCAACTCTGAAAGTTTACTGGAAAAATTTAATTGTGCTTTAAGTTAATAACATAGGCCAATGGCTCAGAGTAGAAACACAATTGTCTCCTCCTGAGGAGGAAGTATGAAAGAAGTAGGCTGGACAGTGTATCTGGCAGGAGTACACAAGAATTTTCCTTTCAATTAAAACATAGGTGCAGTGTTCAAGGTATGGGGATGTGTTAATTATGATTCCCATCACTTTTACTAAGCATAGACTTGGCTTTCTGACCACACCCACTTAGTTACTGTCATGGAACTGTGTGAGCTTGGCACTCTAAGATGCTATAAAAACATAACCAGCCACATGAAAGTAGGCTCACTTCTCTTTATATTAGTCAACAGAAATGGACCAAAATTAGAAAACTGAGACATTTGGGTTTTTTTCTAGAACAGTGATTTATTTAGTAACTCTCATCTGAAGACATTTACTTTCGAAATGCTGAGGAAATTGCAAAATATTTATCACACAAATTTTCAGCAGCATTCACATGAAAAGTACATCTTTCTAGTATATGACTGAAAATCAGGTCAAGACAATAGTAGTATTGATTTCTTCCTACCCATATTCCTTTGGATCACTAACTCATGAAACAATCCTTTAAACTGAAAAGGCACATACATTTCATTATCTTTACTGTTCAGAGAAAATACGAATAACAGTTTTTTAACTATTCTAATATGGTGATAAGTTCATGTCACTTCAATCAAAATTACTAATTACCTAAAAATAAGTAAAAATTGATCAGTTGACAAAAATGGGAAATGTTTTAAGTTTGAACATATTTGCATATATTTGTATATATTGTATCTATATCTATCAATTGATCTGTCTATCTGCATGTACATGCCAATATACCATGTCAATATATATAGTATACAATGTATGTTGTACATATAATATATAATATACTATATATACATATATACACACAATATCTCTTTCTAATGTTTATGGCATAATTAGTCATTTCAGAGTGAAAAGTTTTGAGCAAGTGGGGATGAACTGTTTTATTTACCTTGTTTTTGTAAGTACTTTTCTTGAAACATACTACCCCAAATAAACCTTTTTTCTAAAATAGGCCAAATGCCTAACAGTCTGTTTCTGGACCAAAAAATCAAATGACATTTGAGGCAAAGCAAAGACTTGCTTTCAAAAGTCAATACAAATCTTCACTATGAGCTACAGATATTCTATCCTACCATTTAGACAAACATATTAATATTTAAATTCATTTTGAATTAATTTGCTTGTCAATGTAATCTTAATCTTTCTATCTTAAAATGTTGCTCACTGTCTGCTCTCTCACCTTCAACTTCTTTTTACAACATGTGAGCTACTCAAGGAGTCTTCATGCAAGTGATTTTATGCCACTTTCTTAAAGTTTAAATATGTTCCTAATATGTGAATACACAAAATAATACTACTAGTATTTTACAGTTAAATATAACTACTCAATAGCAATAGAACCAAGAGTTTCCCAAATAAGTAACAAGAGCCATTGCTATTCAAAATGTATAGATTGATTAAATCTTTCTTGAGAATTTAAGATATAGATAATTACCAAAGGATAAGGCAAAAGATTAGACATATGGTTATAGAACCCTAAATATCATTATAACACTCTTTATTATTACAAGATGTGTCCTGAACATATGAAAATTAGAATATTTAATCGAGTAGATTCTGATAAATGACAAATGCCCAATAATTAAATACAAGCCTGAAAACTATGAACCATTACATCATTATATAATGTGAAGCTAAAAGTCAAGTTTTAATACAGCATCTCTACAATGTGTACATTTTTGTCAAATTACCTTTGTTTATCTTCCAGAACTGAAAACCACTTAGGAACATGGATCAGAATAAAACAGTGAGATTTCTGAAACGTGACATTAAAATTTTTTTTCTTATTATTGTAATTTATGAGTGTCAATTTAAAAAAATTCTTATTCGCGCACCCTGGAGGCGCAGTGGTTAGATCACCCTCCTCTGAGGAGCAAGTCACATGTCCCTGGGTTTGAGTCCTGGGCCTGGGGGAAAGCAACCAGTGTGAACTAAATAAAAATAAAGATGATTCTTCCTCCTCTCTCTTCCTGCCTACTTGCCTTCAAACCTGCCTGTATCTTTCTTAAAACAAAAAACAAACAGAAAAGGAAAAACCTGTTTTCTACTTCCACTAACAAAATTATCCTTCTTTAAAGAGTTAAGAGTCACTGGTAGAGTTTTCCATGCATAACCTCCAATGATCAATAAACATAAATATGTTTGTATCTAAAATTAAATTCTCTGCTGGGTCCTGATTCTCCTGAAGCTCTCTGTCCATCCAAGTTTTTCTCTAATCACTCACAAAATCCTATCCTTGTTCAATTCTCTAATTCCTCCACCATTACTCTCCAATTTCTCATTCTTGATGACTTAGCTTCTTCAATCAGCTGTTCTCTGTAAAATGTTCATACTACTCTCAGGTACATGGGACAGCATTTGTTACTTCCACACTCAACTGGGCTGTAGTTTAAATTCCCAGCTCTTTCTGCCTTTGGCACACGGGATCATCCTGAGCAAGAGCTCAGACGTCTGGTAGGATGCTTTTGTCCATTTCACTAGATGCTCCTAAACACTTCTTTGTCTCATAGTTTTACTGGCCACATTAAATGAGGAGATTTTGATGTTTGCCCTTTTGCAAGTTGTTCTTTGAAATGGTATGCATCTGCACTTCCAGATTCTGGTTCTCACAGGAAATTAGATAATCCCTCACACCCTTGACTTCAATTAGGAAGCAATGACTGAACTTGAATAACCTTCCTTAAGCATTTCACTTGCCCCTCCCTATAGTCTGGAAAATTAGAGCATTTGGGTCATGTTTTTATATCCTCATGATTCTTTCTAGCCTGAGTGTCTAAAGGTATAGAATTTTAGAACCAAACACCACATGGCAACTGCTCCATTATTTATGTTTTCACTATCATCCCGCCACAGGGGCAAAAGATACCAGTGATCAAAGAAGATAAGGCAGTAGAAAGAAAAATTTCAAGGAGAAATAAAGCCAGCATATTTCAGTATTATCATTGTGCCATTCCAGTGTCATCAATTTGGCCTAAATTCAGGAAAAGTCCTTGTGACTTTATCTAGAATCAATAACAATTGTAAACTATATTAAGACCATAGATAATATATTTTTGACAGCCATATATAATACGTGAATTCTAAAAACAGAACAGCTACAGTTCTCCTATAAAAATGGTTTGTAGATAACCTCAAATTCAATTATTTGGATAAATGCTTAGAATCACAGATTTACACTGAGTTATGCAGATGTCAAAAAAACTCTTCTTATTTTCTACAGCCTAATGTTCCTATAAAATCCCAGTCTTCTGGTATCACAGAGTAAGAAAAATAGGCATTTGCCAGTTGATGATATTTTGTTAGAGATGGCTTGCTTAAACTCTTAAGTAGAATTCAGTCTCTACCAGAAGAGGTACTAGATGTTTCTTTCTTGCCATAATCTATCCTCAGCCCATTCTCCCCAGGATGGAGTCTGGTGATGTGTGTGGTGGTTGAAGGGAAGGTTGTAGGGCTTACTTGAATTTGTGTTGACCAGTGAGGACTTGAGATACAAACATGCAGATCTATGGGATATGCAATAGGACACCTAGGTCACCTTCATCAAAGAGAAGAGTTCTTGTTGTCTGGTATCTGAGCCATCACACAGAGTTCCTGAGATGTTACCAGTTCTATGGGTTATCTTAATATACAATCAGGGTTTCTTATTCCCCTTGCTCATTTGACTCCACTTGAGTGCAAACAACCCTCTGAATTGTAGCCAATATGCTCTCTACTGGAGTATGAAGCTGACCTCACCCTCAGCCCCCGACAATAGTGTGACTTCACCCCTTACTCAAGTGGTCCCTTGGCATCCCTGCTGCCTCTCTGCACAGCAACCTTGAACATGCCACTCAGGGTACCAGCAAGTTCTTCCTCCATCCCAGTCACAGCTCATGGCAGACAAGAGAGGCTCGGCAGCACTCACTCACGCACTGTCTTTGCTTAAAGATGTTTTACTCTGGTAAGGATAAGAGCAAGTTGGTTCTAAATCAAACTACTTTGCCATCACCTTCAAGGGTATCAAATTCAGAAAAGGGCATCCTTTTTCATTACTTTTCTTTCCCCTTAGTCTACAGAAACCAGTCTTTTCAACTTTTCTAAGACAGAAAAGACTGACCCTGTGTGACCACTTGTTTCCTCTGTCTCTTCCTCTTCCCCTCACTCCCTCATTCATTCCCCAGAACTGGAGAAGCATTCTTCTATTTCCTTTTTGTAGTGAGAAGGAATATCTTCTACATGATGTCTTCTTCTTACAAAGACAGAATTTATGTAGATCGTGGTGTTTCTTTAATTGAAATATGACTATTGAGAGACAGCTGCAGGGGCTTGTGGTACACTGAGGAGGAGGCAAAGAATGAGATTCACATTGGTCCAGTATTTTCAAAATATAACGCCCCTCACTTGATTCATAACACTGGTTTATGTTCAGCCGCCCTTTTCATTGACAAAGTAATTCATATATATATTATGTTAGCTCAAAGACAAGGTTTTGTGAAAGATGCTATTAAAAAAATGTTTAAAGACTTTTAACCTACAAAAGGTAAATAATTTAATCAGACTATTGGTAGTAAAATTAACACAGTATGTGCAAGTGCTGATTTATGCTGATGCACAGCTGAACCTTATATAATGTTGGGATGCCATGCTCCTTCAATAAAATTATTTTTAAAAAATTTAAACAAAATTTTGCATCTAACTAACAAATAAGATTCTGTGGGAGTTAGTATGGTGAGACTGAGGTCTGATCATAGCAACACTGAGACTCGTCCTTCCTGGCACTTGGGTTCAGATTCCATTGCCTTGCCCCTCGCCCTCTACCAGGGTCCCCATGATGCCCAGAATAGCACACGGATGGCAACACCCTCGAGTCAACTCCTCACAGTGGAAGCGAAGTGACTTGTGATGCCCAACTTGTCATTTAGGAATGACTTAGACATGGGAAGGATCTGACCTATCAATGTAGCAAAACAAAAGTTTCACCTGCCGGATATGGTCTTCAGTTTTAAAAAGTGTTCATTAGAATCTGCCTAGATGATTCTGAGAAATCAGATAAAATGCAATTTTAAGTTTCTCTACATTTTTCTCTTTCATATTTCTATTAGCCCCATTTTTTTACTAATTATTATCCTCCTCATTGATATTAAGTGAAAGATAATGAATGTGATATGAATGAATTTCAAATATGTATCTGTCCATTAGTTTTTAATTTAGTATCATATATTTTGGATCCTTTTAAATAAGTAAAATTATTATTTTAAATACAATACTTGGTGAGCTCTGCTGGGTTTGTGATTAGATCAGTCACCCCCAAAGAAGCAAGCCACATACCCCTGGGTTCAAGTCCAGGCCTGCGGGGAAATAACCCGTATGAAAAACTAAAAATAAAGATAAAATATAGTGTTACTTCATCTTCTCTCTTCCTGCCTGCCTCCCTCTCTACCTTCATGCCTTCATTCCTGCCTGCATCTTTTCTTAAAAAAAAAAAGGAAAAGAAAGAAAATACTTGTGCACCCTGATGGCCTAGAGGTTTAGTTCACTGTGGCATAGTGCACATCATCCCAGGGTCCCCAGTTTGAGACCCAGGACAGAGGAAGACAACCAAGATGAAGCAAACAAATAGAAAGTAGAGTTTGCTCCTCCATTCTGTTCTTGCCTGTCTGTGCCTTTCCTTTAAAAGGAAGGAAGGAAGGAAGGAAGGAAGGAAGGAAGGAAGGAAGGG
>RJWH01000115.1:1251712-1470767 GCA_004363575.1 Solenodon paradoxus | reverse complement strand
GAGGAAGGACAGGTGGGAGAGGAAGAGGGAAAGAAAAAAAGATAGTTACTGTTCCTATGTTTGAGGAACAAGTAGAGACTCAATGAGATATGTGCTATTATTTATAGTCAACCTTCTTGAATTAGCTGGCTCAGATAAGAAAGCCCAAGTTATTTTCTCAGCTTTCTACATTATTTGGGGAATAAAAATCTGTTCTTACAAGATCAAGACATGAATTTTTAGACTCTCTCACATCTCAAAACAATATTCATTAGAGAGAGTCAGAAATTGGTTTTAACATGTAGATTTTTAAACTGTTTAGATTTAAAAAAAATACCGGATAAGCAAAAATAAAATATAAAAATACCTACCTGTCGGCTGGCATCCTTGGGTCCTAACTGAAGTGCCCATGCTGAGACAACATTAAATCCTTTGACAATCAAAGAATCTGGGAATAATGAAGCCAAATACTCAGCATTGGATTCTGGGTACTGGTTTATCCTCATGTTATTGCTCACATCAATCAGGATTTTACCCACAAGCAGATGTCTCAGGTCCCACAGAGAGGTATAATGTTCTCTATGTATAGCAACAAATATTATATTGGTTTTTGTTAGAGCATCCTCATGATGGGTGACATCTACCACATGAGGAAAAAATTCAGAAGCAAATTTTGGATTTCTGCTTCCTATGACCACATGATAGCCACATCTAATAAGTCGAATGGTCAGGGATTTAGCAAAATCTCCACTTCCGATTACACCTACAGTGACCTTCCTTGCGTCTTTGATACCATTTATGCCATTGGGCAAAAAAGTTTCACTAAGGCTCTTGGGGCTTCCCATCATTGAGATCGATTCCATGGTATGGACTCTTCCAAGATCACCAGGGATATTCTAGCAAAGAGAAAATAAAATGTTCATCAATTACCTATAACCAAACATGAATACAATTTCTAGGTATTAAAATAATGTCCTGTATTTCTAGAATTAAATTACTTTGGCAGGCTATGGATCCTGGAATGCAGCAAGCACAATTTGTAAGCTAAAACAGTTTCCCTAAATAGAAAAACGAACTGTTGCAAAGTTGACATACTAAGGGAACATGCTCACATTTTAAGGTGCATATGAATCACCTGGAAATCTTGTTAAAATGCAGATTCCGATTCAGTGGTTCTGGAGTGAGGCCCAAGAATCTGCATTTCTAATAAGGCAATGTCAATGCTGCTGGTCTGCAAGGCACTAGAGCACAAGAAGAAAGAGATCAAAGTTTTCACGAAGAACATTTTTTTAAGAACATAGTTCTTAACAAGTGTGATTACCCAGAATCTCAGCATATTAGAAGCAGCAATCAGAAATGGCACTAAAGGTACAGAATATCAGTGATGTGATGAGATAGCTCAGAAGACAACAGAAGACAGAAAACCAAAAAACAGTGAACAATTTAAAGCAAACCAGTCATTTGGGGTGAAGATTATAAACTACCCAGTGTATATCAGTAACTAGTGACTGACTTTATTATTAAACAAGAGTAAGATATATCAGCTAATAATAAATGAACCTTAGCTCATAAATAATATTTTAAGAAAAATGGCATCAAAATATAACAATGCCCTGGTGGAGCAGCAGTTTGGTCAGCTACCTTGGGTCAAGAGCATGGTCCACATACAACCCAAGGATTGTCCTGGGACCTGGGGCCTGGGGGAACCAGTCAAGATGAACAATTAAATAAAATCAAGTGCTTCGTCCTCCTCTCTCTTCCTGCCTGCCTGCCTCTGCTTGCCTTCATTCCTGCCTGCACCTTTCCTTAAAAAAAGGTAAATTAAATACCACAGGCTCCTAACATTTACCCCATGTCCTATAATTTATAGAGAAAATACTATATTTATGGTCTTAAATTACACAATGCTTATAAAATGCTTTCCATCCCCTTTTATTCTTTGGCTGCAGAGAACATAATGCAGTTACTTACCCTGGAAAATTTGGTCAAATTCTTTATTTAAGTTAGCATTAAGACTAGCATTTGAAATCCTCATTTTTGAAATAACTTATTCAAAAATACAAATCAGATTGCCATGAACCAGAGTCACTATTTGGTCTGAATGAAAGTACTCATCAATTTCATCCTCATTACACAATTTCTTTTATACTATTAGCAGATGTGAACAACCTCAGAGGATTTAATGGGTTTTACAAGAACAGGCAGACTGTTACTAAATTACGGCTTTTTGTTTTTACTAAATGAAATTTGAAATTACTAGAGTCAGAAAAATTCAACTTTTTACCCTATAAAGGGATTACATTTAATGACTCTAAATGCATCAGTTAATTAATTTTTAGAAAGACAGTAATATCACTTAGTACTCATGAAGCCACACTATGTGCCAGCTGTTTGTGCTTATATATTAACTGACTGAATCTCTACAACCACCCTTGAGGCAGGTGTTGATTTTGCCATGCACATTTTTCAGATGAGAAAACTGAGACATCTGGAAGATACTCAATTTGTCCAAAGTCATAAGTAGGAAGGAGAGCCAAGATTAGGACCCAGGCATTTCATCTAGGGTATGTGTCATTTGGATAACAAAAAATAATTTAAGAAAGTTTTTCCTTTGGGTCTGGGTGGGGAGCAAGGTGTAAGAGTTAGGGTTGCCCACATATTATTATATTCTTCCTTCTTTAGCCATGTCATCGCGCCTCAGTATCACCTAGTGATCTTAATGTTGAACTCAGATCCTGCAGAGAAATAAACTCACTACTTTTGAATTTGTTACATATATTTCATTTCATATCTTTCAAGACAGGAAGGGTAGTAACTGTCTGCTTCCCCCTGGAGTGATCCCAAGCCCCAGGATGGTGGGTGGGGGTCAGTGACAACAGGGTAGTACAAAACCATTGACCTCTTAGATGTATCTTTGGCTCTCCTGGGAATCAGGAGCAGTTAAACTAGAAGCAATTATATCAATGTTTATTTCATTAAAAAAATTAAAGATAAACTGACCACCTTAGCAACCATAATAAGGTATTATCCAAGGGTGAAAAGGGTTTACTTGACTCACACATAGGAAGCTAAATCCCGAGGTCTCCTGAGTAAAGATTATAGCATCTCCCAAAATACAAGATTGTAAAATCTTTGAATTAAGAATCACGATAATTGAGACTTTTCCAAACTACAAATGAAAAAAGCAAAGCAAGACCAATGATTCGCTTATTTTACAAAGCAAGTATAAACCCTTTCTGTGAGTCAGATTCTGAAAGGTAAAATACATTAGGACCTAACAATGTTCCCTATGGCCTTTATTATACCACATATCTTACACATATGAATGGACTCTGTTCTAACATGTTTGGGCCTTATCACATGATATTTTTAATGGTTAACTTAACCCTTTTAAAGTTATGACTGTGACAAAAACAGAAGCTGACCCAATAAATGAGACTCTTCTCATTATAGTTTTAAGGAATTTTATAAAAGCATTCATGAGAAACAAACACAAAACCTTTCATGGATCTGAAAGATGGATTATTTGTGTATTGCTGAAAGGATATAAAATGCATGTGTTTGTATGGCATTTCATATTTCACAATGTGTTCACCTAGGTTAACATCTTTGAATCTCAAATAGCTATGGAGTCATGCCATGCCCATCTTTAAAATGAGGAAACACAGTCTCAAAGACCTTTAGCTTAAGACAATGCAGTAGAGAGTGACACACAGGAATCTTCCAACCTCTGCTCATTCTACATCTGCAGTGAAAACACTGTATGAGGAATCTTAAAATTGGTTAAATCTCCAAATGTTATTTGTAAATATATTCTCTAAAAGCAATATTAACTTTAGTTAAATTACAAGTCTTAGGTAGTTTTAGGCAAATCATAAGCTATAAGCTTAGGAATTCTAGCTACAAAGCAGATAAAATATTGAAATAATTCCATTTTGGGGGATTAAAACCAACCATACCCTTAAACTTACTAATACCATAAAAAAAAAAAAAAACAACCATGAGCGTTTTCTGTGTAGACACTGTGGAAGTGTGTACTGCTTTCAGAGGGGAAGGAAGCTAAAAATGCCAAGAAGCATGTTTGTATTCCGTGGAACCCCCAACCCCACCCCCACACACAGATCCAGGAGCAGCTCATCTCCACAAGCTATGGGTAACTATCTGCTGCTGAGACAGTGGAGCAAAATTTCATCAATTAATTTATAACTTGCTAGGTTACTATTTTGTATCACCTGGTTAATGACTGAAATGAAGCTAGCACTTGGGAAACACATATAAAATGGGGCTATAAAAATGAATTATGTCACTGTCTTAAGTTATGTCAATTTACAATGCTACCCCCCTCCCCCGCTCCCCCGCCACCCTCCCGCCCTCCCAGAAAAAAACACCACCAAGCACCTTACAATGCACATTTCTATTGACAAAAGTATGATGCAACTATAATCTAAAGGCAGATCTACTTTGCGGTGACCCAGCATGGGTTTATCCAGGCCACGGTATGCTTTGCCCTTGAGAGATAAAGGACAAGAGAAGTGTGGTGCTTACACTCAAAGAATTTATACTCTATAGTTAGGAAGAGACAGTGTACTTAGAGTAAAAAAGGTAGGAAAAAAACAAACTCCTATCAGCACATAACTAAGAACTAAATCAATGGTCAGAGCATAGTTACCGTAAAAATTAGGGAGAGGAAATATCACATCTGTCATGTGCTGTTCCTTTACCTCACTCAATTCATTCTTTCTTACATATATAATATATAACTACATAAATTAATCTCTATGTTACACAAAACTCCCTGAAGCCAGGTTGATGACAGTCTACTACAGGTTCACGCTCTTTCTAGCTTAAAATTCTAAGGATCCTAAATTAAATTTGGCTCTCTGTGACTCTACCTTAAAAATGGTAGGGCACTGATTTTCCAAATATGAAGTTGTCACTGGTTTATGGCAACTAAAAAGTATATGGATACAGTAGGGAATTTTTCATGAAACTTAAAGAATTGTCCTTTACTCTGAGAGTATGTCTTTCCTACTGGTGGGGTGGGGGTGGTGTCAAAATGTCCTTTTTTTATAAATGATTTTTGAGTCGGCAGTCTTATATAGATGTTTCCCTCCTTGTCTGACTGGTCTGTAAAATCTACAAGTCTGGGATCACTGATTAAGCAAACAGCATGAAAGTGTTCCTAAAATCCAGTTGGAGAGAAAAACTTTATGGAAAATAGAGAAAAACATCCTGGAGCAAGCTTCCTGCAATTGGAGATGTTTATCAAATCCCCAGAAGAATGCATTATTGAGATGAAATATCAGATATCCCATTCTAACTAAATCTAACTAAATAATGATGTTAACTATCATGACCTTTGAGTTACACTGAAACAATTCCTAATTTCTCTCAGTAAATCAATAAATAAAACCCAACTGTTTTTTAATATTTATGAGTTTCTTTCTTGCTTTCTCTCTCTTTTTTTCTAAGATGTCTATAAAGGAAGAAGCAAAAGCATTTGAGAGGAAGAGGAGAAGGAAGCACATTCATTCATTTAATCATTCATTCATGTATGTATGTATGTATGTATGTATGTATGTATGTATGTATGTATGTATGTATGTATGTATATGTCCTTTGGTTGCCTCAAATCCAGGTTCTTGAGCTGGCTTAGACCCTGAACTACCAAGGCACACTAATATATCAATAAATTTCATTAAGAGAAGAGGTAGGCTTTACTTGCTTTTAGATTTTTAGTTTCGGGAAGAAGTGCTTAAACTCTTTAGACACATCCAGAAGAAAAGTGCAAGTCTGCTTAGCAGATAAGAATGAGATTTTCCTAAAGCAGTGATTGTCCAAGTGTGGTCCTTGAACCAGCAGTATCAGCATCCCCTGCAAACGTTTTGGAAATGAAAATTCTCAGGCCCTGCCCCAGGCCTCCAAATCAGAAGTCCTGGAGGTAGAGCCCAGCACTTAGCACTTCAACCAAGTCCTCAGGTGGCTTTCATGCACATTAAGATTTGGGAAAAACAGCCCTGATAGAACAGTCCAACTATGTTCACTGAATATTAAAATCCACTTAAGTCAGAGTATTAAATTCTCTCCTTCAGCTAAACTCTTGGGTAATTGGTATGTCGCCTCATTTGAAAATCATTTCCCCAAAATTATGAAATAGAAATTTTATTAAAGCTATGTAGATTTATTCATTGAAGTCCTATTTATAAACTATATCAACAGCAAATGATTTATTAATATTTCAAACAGACCAGATGTCATTTTGTGTTCAGGTTTTATAGAACCAAGCAAAAAAATTCACAAAAGAAAAAAAAAAAAGCATCATAGCTAAAGCTTGATTATAACTCAAAAGTCTTCCATATTCTTCAAACAAACAAAATTTTAACCAAATTCAAAATAACAAATAACTTCCGAGGTATTTTCTAGACTTGGTGTTTATTCAACATATACCTTTACTTAGAAATGATTTTGTGACAGTTTTAGGTTCTAAATTACCAAAACAAAACTTTACATGGTGTGCCCTGGGGTAGTAGCAGTTTGGTCCACTGCCTCTGGCCGAAGTGCAGGCCACGTACATCCCAGGGTGCTGGGTGCACGTCCTGGTCTGGGGAAGGTAACCAAGATGTAGAAGTTAAGTACAAACAGATGGAGTGCTTTTACCTCCCTTCTCCCAGTACCTGCCTGCTTGCCTTCATTCCTCACCCTCCATACCATATCTTTCCTAAAAAATAAAAACAAAAAATTGTAAACCAAAATGAAGTGCATTGCAATTTACTTAGGTCAGGAAAGCAGTCTAACTCATGTAAGGATGATTTTCAACAACAACAAAAAAAAGAGTTCTGGTTAAATTTAGGTTATCTTGAAATTCAATATAAACATTTTATTTCCCAAGGATTTCAGTTAATAAAATCTTAGGATACTCTTCAATAAATTAAAGCAGCAATATCTCCCAACACACTGTTTTCCTATGAATGGGACAGAGAAGAATGTATGTACATCCCTCCATCTACTTCACAGAGAAAGTCTGCTAAAGCAGACCATCTGCCCTGTGCATACCTGGGTTTTCACAGCATGGCAAGGGGATGTCTAAAATGCAGTTGGGAGTGGCAGAACACAGTTAAGGCTATGATAACTTTGCTGCAGGTAGTAAGTACTTAGAGATAAGGACCTACATTTAGTGGCTAGTAAATGTAAGTTTTTCTGTGCTGTAGTAACGTGTAAATATAATCTTCTATGAAAGTCTTGGAATTCTAGCCTTTACATAAATCCATCTCCCAAATTTCAATACCATGCCATATAATAGTTTACAAAGCACTGGGTGCTGTGAACGTTAGGGATCTCTGGTGATTGACATCAATTTAGCAATCATTTCACAACCATCGATAATGATACTCATCCCTCCATCCATACATTCATTGGAAATCTTATTATGGGTGCTGACACTATAATGACACAAAAAAGGCACTGGCTTCATGGCTAACTAATTAATATGATTAAGTTATGACTGTTGACATATACTTAGCAACCAAAAAAAGTTTTATTGAGCTATAATTTATATATCATAAATGCACCCATTTTAAGTACAAATGAAAGAATTTCAGTAAATTTACAGCTATGCAATTATTACCACAGTTCAATTTTAGAACATGTCAGCAGTAACCATTATTATTCAAATTTTAGCAAAACTGAAGGCAAATACTTCATTAAAGCAATCCTACTTGCTTCAATGATCTGAATGTCCACTGTTTTTCAGGCACAGAGTGCGACCTGAGTTTTGCTGACTCTGTTTGATGCTATGGGAGTAAAAGCAGGTCCTACTGCTTGGGTAAGCAAAGAGGCAGAATTGCAATCTCAGAGTTGTCTCTTCTCACAAGGGTCTTAAATGACCCAGTAAAGCAGTGTTCTTACCCAATCTAACTGCACACTGGAATAACCCGAGGAACTTTAAAACATAGAAACACCTAGTCACCACTACCTCTCACAGAGATTTTAGTTAATTAGTTTGGGGTTTAGTCTAGGCAACAGGATTTATGTATTTTAGTATGGAGCCAAAACTGAAAACAACTCAAACAAAAAGATTCAGGATTCAGCAAGCTCTGATTGCTTAGTGGCTAAGTCCACAGCCTCTGGCCGGCGACTTCCATATACATCCCACAGACCTAGGACCCAGGGAAATAGCCAAGACGAACAAGTAAATAAAACAGATAAAATGCTCTTCCTCCTCTCTTTTCCTGCCTGCCTGCCTCCCTCTGATCATCTTCATTCCTGCCTGTACCTTTCCTTCAAAAACAACAACAACAACAACAAAAGATTCAGGATTCAACCTAATATTTACTTTGGTATTTGTAGACAGATGTGGCATTTGGATCCTCAAGTATGCTCATTTTTACATTGCTTGTAATAATGAAAAATAATGCAAATGAGAGAATCAGAGTTGCCCTTGAATGCAGAAAGTTGAAGAATATGCATTTAGTTCTTTCCCCTATTCTACCCAGGAGGTGATTCAGAAGGAGCACTGACTCTTGCTTTTTGGAAAGGGAAGTATCACTCCTTTACATGTGTCACGGCAGAGCATATTTTGTTTCTGTTGTTTCTCAACATTCAAAATTTAGAATGTTCCAGTGATGGTCTCTTTTCTTTTTGTTTTAAAAAGGACTCCTGTCTTCAGTTTTCCAGGCATCATGGGTGCTGCTGACCTGAGCAGGTGAGACGTTTCAAGTAGACTACTTGCTCTAAAACGACACCTATCAAATTTTAATGTGAATAGGAACGCATGGGGATCTTGTTAAAAATCCATGTTCCGATTAGCTAGGCCTGGAATGAAACTGCAGAATCTGATTTTTTCCCAAGGTCTTAGGAGATACCCATAGTCCTGGAGTGTGCCTTTTGATGTGTCATTGATTTTGTTTTGATTTTTTTAAAGTGAAAAAGGAAAGGAGAAGAGGAAGAAACATTTTTTTTCCCCCAAAAGGAAAGGTGCAGGCAGGAATGAAGGCAGGCAAGAAGAGACATTTTATTTTTATTTAGTTATTCACACTGGTTATTTCCCCCCAGGTTCAGGATTTCAGCTGAGGGGTATATGACCTGCACTCCTTTGGAGGCAGCTGACCCAACCACTGCTCCATCAGGGCATGCCACGGTTTTTTTTGTTTTATTTTTTTTAAAGGAAGGAAGAGGAGGAAGGACTTTCATTTGTTTATTTATTTTTTGGTTGTTCTTGGTCTTGGGTTTCAAGCACAGGTCCTGGAACTTTACATAGTCTATGTCCCAGCTGCTGGCTTAGTGCCTGAGCCAACAGGATGACCATCATTTATGTTAATCATGGGTAATAGGGACTAAATAACTGAAAGGACTATGTTACACACAGAAAGTTTTATTAATGTGGCGTCAAGGATAAAGGACAGGCCTAGGCTTGTGAAATCTCCTTGTTTTCTGAGTCCTAAGTTCTTTGTTAAATGGAAAATCAGGAGGTTGTACTTGACTCCTAAGTTCTTTTCAGCACTAAAATTCTTTCATTTCCAAGTTTTAGTGCTATATAAAAATGATAATATCATGACCTTATATTTAATACTGTGATTCTTCAACTTTATGAGCGCCATCTAAAAATGTGATGTAAGTAGCAGATGGGCCCTTTGAAATTTCAAGGTCACAGTTTGTTTTCTGAGTGGACATTTGACTTGATGTATACACTTAATTCTTAAAGTACATTATCAAGGTAACAGAATTTGATTATATTCAGATACAAGGTTTCCTAAGATTTTCAGAGTAGCAGAATTTCCTTTATATTCCTTTGGCTAAATGGCAGCTGTTGTGCTATATTAATTAAAAAAAATAGAACCTAATTTGTTTCACATATAAACATATAGGGTATTCATTGTTGGATCATAGTACACTTGAAAGCACTGTTCTTAGAGATCCTGACAACATTCATAACCTACTGATTGGGATATGTTATCAAGAAAATATAATCCTCCAGGCCATGAAGGGGAGTAGATGTATTTTTTATTTTGTAAAGTCACATTTGAAACTTCCTTATTTCCTGCAAGCTACCCAGGTTCTTTGAGCTCATGGCACCACATACATGCTCTCTCTATACTCACTACTGTCATCTACTGACTTCTAGCTTGTTCTCTGTCACTGGAGAATCTGCTTGCCACATGCAAAGTTATCCTCACTACTCTAATAGCTATCATCCTTCTCCAGTACTTCATCATTCAAGTGGATAAACCATTCACCCTCAAAGATTCATCTCCCTACTTATTCATCAGAAGCGATAAATCTTTGCTTGCCTCAGTCACTCACTTCCTGATATTGCCAAGAACCATCCCCTAACTCACCAATAACCTTAGTCAAATATTCACACTCATAATTCTAGACAGCTGAAGAAATATGGTCCATTGACCCCACTACTTTTCTCACTCTTCATCAACCACCTTCTAGTCTCTCTTTACTTGTCCTAGATACCATAGTGCATATTTATTGTCACTTGCTTTAAAAGATCCTCAACTCTTGTTATGGACTGAATGTCCGTAGTTCCCCCTCCTCAAATTAATATGCTGAAATCCTAACCCCCAAAGTGATGAGGGTGGATGGGATGAGGAGGTAAGGATATTTGGAGGTGATTAGGTTAAGAGGATAGAACTCTTATGAATACAATTAATGCTTTTATAAAATGATTTCAGAGAGCTCTCTCCCCCACCTTCTGTCAGGTGATGACATAAGGAAAAAAAAAGCTGTTGATGAACAGGAAATGGATTGCCCCCAGCAGATTTTCCACTTGGTAAAATCCAGTCCTGAAAAAACATGACTCTCCATTTTCCCTGCATCTAAGTTGGTAAAGGTTGCTGAAGAAAAATCACACAACTAGGCTCATCAATTTCACCTTAAATTAATGATCACCAGCTTCCTTTATTAAAGGCTGTCCACTACTGTCCTAGAGAATACCCCTTTTCTCTTCCCAAGGGGCAGAGATTATGATTTCCTCAGCAACATCTCACACTTAAATTCAACTTAACTGAACTCTTTCCACCCAGATCTGTTCCCATTTCAGTATAAATGATTTTATTACCCTCTAGTAAGTCAAAGTCAGAAATCTTGGAGTTATTCTCCAATTCTTGCTTTGCCTTATCTTTGACATAAAATCCAGCATTGACTCCTATTTTCTAATATATTTCTTAACTCCCCCTTTATTGACATGAGCTTAATCCAGGTCTTCAACGTATCTTATCTGTACTTGCAAATATTTTCTAATGGATCTCTCTGCTTTTACCTTTGTCCCTTTCCAAATCATCCTCCACCTAGCAGCTAAGATGGCCCTGAAATGCAAGTCAGATGACAGCTCCCCTTAAAGCCAATGGCTTTCCTTTGCACTTTGAACTACAGTCACATTCCTGACCATGGCTTAAAAGACCCCAATGAGCTAGCTAGCCCTGGCTTACCTTTCTAACTTTATCCTGTATGACCGTTACTCCCTATGGTCCAACCACAGCATGCTTTTTCAGAAATACAAAAGATTTTCCCATCTTGGAGTTAGCACATCCTGTTATGTCTCGTCCATATAATGGTTCTCTCTAGTTTTGTTTAGTTTTGTTTTCCTTTTAGCCCTTGTAAGTTTCCTTTGTAATTATTTAGAAATTGTTTCTTTACACATGACTATTTCCCCCACCAGACAGTAAACTCCTTGAAGGCAGAATCACATTTGGTTGTCCATTACTGTCTCCATCACACCTGGCTCCTATGTCAGGACCAGAAGAGATAAAATGGGTTTTTAGGTAAGATCCCTCTTTTTGTTGATCAAGACACTTGGGTCCAACCCGGGTCAGCAGTGATATGTCAAAACCATGGTATGTCAATTACAGGGTTGCTAGCTGAACAAATGCATTTCCCAATATCCCAGCTGTATCCTTTATCAAATTTGCAGTCCTAGTCTTTAAACTTTTGATATAACCTCTTTCTAACCTTTCTAATTCACTTATGATCCTTTCATTAAACAACAAAAAAAACTGTCTTCATCTGTGATACTGTTATAGTAGTAAGATAGACAACATACAGAATGTATTAGAATAGAAATACAAAATGGAGTGACTTATGTTTGACTTATGCTTTTACCCTGACATGTTATATGAAACTGAAATAACTTGCAAACATAGATAAACACACCAGTAGGTGTTACCCCGTGTGCATCTGTACCCTTAGATATAGCTGCCCCTGGAGCCCACTGATAAGACACACTGAAGACACCAGAAGACACCCACATAAGAGTATAAGAAGAGAGGACTAAGAGAGAGCTGTTAGAGCCGTTAGTTCTGCATCTCCACAGATGGTCGCTCTCCACTCCCCTTATCACACCTGCCTGAAGCTCTGCCTTGGACCGCGAGTCCAGATCGTGAGCCGCAGAATCGGCCCGAACGAGAAGCTAAGACGCAGCTGCACGTCCTTTGTTCCAGTGTGTGTGTCTGTCGGGCGCTGATCTCTGGGTGGCCTGCCGAGGTCTGGAAACCACCAGGAATCTGGTAATAAACCGCGTGACATTCGTGCATTCTATGTTCTGTCTCCTGTGTAATTTATGCTCGGCCGAAAGAGATATTAAGTACTTGGGTCGTACGTATAAATCCAATCCGATAGGATTGGCGGAGGCACCCTTGGTCACCTGTGCATGCGTCTCATGCCACTGGCATAACTGAGACAGATACTTTTTCCAGTATTAAAATATATTTAAGCTCAGTCATTATAAGCACATTTTCCTTATCACCAGTATAATAAAAAAAAGTGGCTTAGGATTCTGCACAATTAGTTCAATTCATCATTATTGGTATTTCTCATTCCTGCACCCCATAAAAAACTGACTAGTTAAGGAAACAATTATGTCTTTAAATATCCTACAAAATATCTAGGATGGGTATATTTCTTCTGTAAATATTTTAAGCTTTGAAACAAAAGTTTTTGTTTTCTTTTTTTTTTTTTTTTTAATAAAGAAAAAGGCCTTAGAGAAAGAAAAAAATAAACGGAGATCAGAAAGATAAAGGTGAACAAAATGTGAGTGGGGTGGGGTGGGGAAGTTATTTTAGAGAGAACTAAAAAAGGTGGAAGGGCTGTTAACAGAACCAAGATCTAATCAGACAGGAGGGGGGAATAGGGACAGGAGTTGGACCCTATTTCTCCCAATTTCACTTGTAGTAATGAGTAATAATTAACCACGACCTGGAATACGTTTTTCATCTAAAAAATGAACGCCTGAGGAGTAAAAACTGATACGAATTGTTCTCCATGGGGTAAGGGAAATAAATGAAATCTCTCAGCAAATATTCTCTTTATCTCTGCTCTATTTTAAGAGCAAGATTTTTAGGGCATAATTTTCAACAAGTTTTGACTGAGGCTGAACGCACGGCTCAAAGATAATTTAGGGCACTCAAAGAAGAGGCAAATTACTTTCTAACACATAATGGTTTAAACACACTACGGTCACATAAGTGGGTAATAAAAATGAAAACTAGAAATACCTGTTCGCAAAGCAACGCTGCAGGCTCTTCAATGAAATCTGCTCAAAGAGGTGGGCATACTGTCAGGGTAGGTCAGGAAATCTACCGGCCCCTCCTTTCCTTTTGGGGCACATCCTACCTAGGGCTACGTCTCTCCTGGCCTCCTTTCTCCAGGGCCCAACCTCAGGATTGTCTGGGAGCGCCAGGAAGCCCCAGAGGTGTAGCGGGTGGAATGGGTAGCACGCACCCTCTTCCCCACCGGTCCCACTCACCACCTCAAGGTGTCAGGTGCTCAGGAACCCCGTAAGCTCAAGGGGGAATTCCCGCAGCAGGGGAGGAAGCCAGGGAGGAGAGATGCAGCCGGCGGCGCCCAAAGCATCTTGACCCTCTACTCCTCCGCGGCCACCTGGTCAAGCGCTCTTCCAGGACCCGCTCACCTCCGCACCCTCCGGGCTGGGCAGGGCAGAGCAGAGCAGCTCTCAGAGGCGGCGCCGCTCCGCTGGGGCCCGCTCGGACTCCGGGGCCTAGGGACTGCGCCTGGGACCGGCGGCTGCAGGGTGGCTGCCGCGGCGGTCGCGCTCCGGCTGCTTCCCCGCCTCCCGGAGCTGGATCGCGTAGAGCTGGGGAGGAGGGAACGAGGGAGGCGCGCGGAGGCCGACCTCGCAGTGACGCGCCGCTGGGGGCTGAACGCCGGGAAAACTGCGCGAGCGGAGGAGGCCTGGGGAACTCCAACTGGAGGGCGGGCGAGCGCTGAGCGCCTAGGAGTGACGGGAGGAGTCGGCGAGAGCGCCTGGGGTCAGGCGAGGGCTAGGGAAGAGCTGCGGAGGACTCGTCTCCCCGAGGGGAAGGCAGCTTGGCGGCGGGAAGCCGCAATTGGCCAGCTCCACGTGGATTTCTGAGGCGCCCCCGCAGGATGCAGCTGAGGATCCGCCCCTCTCCTGCACCCCACTGCGAGGCTACCCTAGGGTTCCTTCGAAACAGCTTCAGAAAAATCAAAAGCACTTTTCGACTCCCCTGCATTTGTGTTGTGTGATCGTTGTCCTGCTCTAGACTTTGCTATTTATAACGCACCCCCACCTCTCCATGCCCTTTCCTCCACGCTCAGCTCCTGACAAGTCTCCAAGAAACTGCGCTTTTTCTCCTGTACTTGGGCTTTCCTTCAACTCTCCCCACGCGAACTGTCTTTTTACTGGGCTGTGTCCTTGGAATAACATGCTCAGAAATGTCCTTTCAGGAACTGCTTTTTTAAAACTCCCTCGGTTAGGAGGATCCCCATAACCAGCGGATTATGGCTCAGTCTATATATTTTGACCTTCACTCCAGTTGGGGCTGCCCGAGCTCTGGTGTTGGCAAAAGGAGGATTAGGCCCGCAGGCAGACCCGTCCATGCACTTGGGAAAGGCTCTTCTTGCAGGACCGTAAAGGCCTTGCCGGTTCAGCGGATCTCTGAGCTAGAGGGCACCTTTGCTCTGAGAGTGCGTCAATTTTCTCTTTCACATCACCACAATACCCTTAATCTATATTGTGTTACAGAACCAAGAGGTCCTTATTCTCAGATATAAAATTAATTTACCGAAAATTATCAAATTTTGGGAAATTAGTTTTTCATATGTTAGTAAATTTCCATTTCAGTAAATTAAGTTTACAGGTTATCTCTCCTGGTGGTTTATTAACCAGGAAAAAAACACAAACCAAAAAAACGAGAAGGGGGTCCTGGATGGATTACTGGCCACTGCACTTTCCCCTCTGTAGTCCATACACAGATTAACCTTTGCAAATGCTGCTTTGGAAATACATCCTTTGTTTGACTTGACATGTACCCCCATACTCCACCACCAAATATCATTAAGGTTTGAAGTTTAGGTATAAACCAGGCTTTTTAGTGATATGCAGTGGTGTGGGGGCACTGACTCTTGGTTAAAAAAGAGAATCTTTTTGCTTGGGTAATTAGAAAAAAATTAATTAAATCAGCTTTTATCGTTTCCATTTCAATACTCCTCTCAAATAGTGCAATCAGTGGGATTTTTTTTTTTCTCAAGTACTTCTGGGTGACAAATGGAGGAAATTCATGAATCTTAGCAGTCAATGAAAAGTATATAGTTTTAAAAGAAAAAAAGTTTTTTATAACTTTCAGAAGAGGTTATTAAAAACATGGCATTTTCTAACTATCCTAAAGCCATAAATTATTTTATAAAACATGTAGTAAGTCATGTATTTTAAATTCTTGAAAAGTTGTCGTCGTGGACTCTGACTATCCAAAAAATAAAAAGTATTGTGTGGAATCACTTATCCTAAAATTGAATCAATGACTCAATAATTTGTGTTTTTTTCAGAGTTAAAATCTTTTCTTTTCAGACTTGAACTATTAAAATAAGCAAATCTCCTTAATGAAAAATCTCGTGACCAAATGTGCTCCAAAAAATTGTTGGTATTTGTGCAACAATATACTTTCTTTTAGCTCATTCCATGGTAACTGTAAATTTTATTATTGTTTTTCAGTTGGGGCATCAGAGTTAAAAATATTTCTAAGATTTTCCAGGTCATGACTCGCTCTCTGAGAAATTGCTTCAGTTCCCTGAAGTAGTAATTGATTCCATGGAAGGGCAGCAAGAATTTATTAAATGAATCTCAAGTGGCCTAGAGGTTTTAACACATTTTTTTCTTTGAAGTTGTTACACAATGGAACAAATTTAGAATGGTAGTTCCCAAAATATGCAACTTCAGGCATCACTCCCTCCAGATGTTTCTCCAATACTTTATTCACTGTGAAAATATGTATTGGGCTCCTGCTGTATTCTCTGGCTGGGATACTAGGAACAATGGTGAGGAGCACAGATACCCTTTTCTGACCTGGTAGAATTTATAATTTGGTGGGAAAGATAAATTAGTAGAAAAGTGCAAATAAGATTTTTACAAACATGTTCGCACAAGTAAAATAAGGGCAAATCATGATGAAAATAAGACATTTTGAGATACACGATAGTAATAACCTCTTTATTTTGGAGATTCATAATGCATATTAAGATTTGGAGGCTCTGAGAGTATCTACAGTAAAACCACTTAAGCAAGCTATTTCCAACAAATTTCCAAATTTGTTTTGAGCACTGAAATAGTGTGAGCAATACTTATTAATAAAATAGAACCATTTTTGTGAAGCATTGCCTTTTTTAAAAAACCAAAGAACATAACCTACTGTATTTGCCAATGTATATTCATACACACAGACACACATTTTTAAAGAATGGCAGCAGGCAAGCAGTAGGCAGGAAGGACGAGAGAGCAGAAGCATCTTTATTTATATAGTTGTTCATTTTAGTCGCCCCTCCTACCCTGCCTCTAGGGCCATGAATTTGGGTTATTGGACTGTATGTGGACTGCACCTCAGGCGAGGGCTTAACACCTTAGCCAGCAGTGTTCACCTATTCATACTTTTCAATAGATTTATAAAAATAAATGTATTTTATAGATGTGTCTGAAGACAAAATGACATAGAAAATTCATAAATCTATTAAAGTATATGAAAGTACTTCTGTACAAAGCAGGTATTTTGTAGTTAACATTACTTCTCTGATGTATTTCTATATGTCAATATGGTCCAGCTATTTATCATTCTTAGTCCATGTATAACCCATAATTTTGGCATGAATAGTTTTCTTAACCCTTTAGGAAAATACATTTTTTGATTCTTTCATTATTACGAATAACACTGCTTTAACCTCTTTGAACAAATTGCTCCTTGGAATAATAAGTAAAGGGAATATTTCGGATATAAGTTCTCTATCAAATATTTTAAATGTGCATTTAAAAATTATAATCTCAAAAATTCAGTTTCAGCATTTTCATTCTGGATCTCATGGATTAGTACCTTATGACTGACTATAGACAGGAAATTTCAAAGCTTTTTTTTGGTGTTTATCATTGCGCTGGTGCTTAGAGTATCACTGTATTAAATCTTACTGAGAGAACTCTTACAGCTGAACAATAAAAAAAACCCCAATTGTAAAATGGTGAAAAGATCAGAAGTATGTAAAGTGATGGGACTACTTTAGAAAACTGACAATTCTACTCCTAGACATAGATACAAAAGAATTGAAAAGAGATTTAAAGAAAATTTTTGTGCTCAAATAATCATTGCAGCATTATATATAATAGCTCAAAAGTGGAAGCAATCCAAATGCTTATTAATTAATGAATGCATATGTGATATATAGTATTCCCATATGGCAGAATATTATTCAGATAGTAGTGTTATAAAAAATGAAAAGCTGATGCAGACTACAACATGGTGAATCTTGAAAAACTATGCTAAGTGAAAGGTGCCAGACACAAATTCCATAGAGATGGTCTGCAAATAATGACTTTTTGTTATAGTGTTGATGAGAAAAATAAATTCAGGTCTACAGTGAACAAAATGATATTATTGGAGGACCTGCTTTCATGATATGTCATTTGTCTTAAAGTTGTTTCCAAAAATCTATCACTTCCAAGGCTTAATAATGAGTAAGTCAACCATCCTCAATTCCAGTTGAGTTTTTAGTAACTGAGAGTTTTATTTGAAATACTGCGAGGCCCAAGAGTAAGGCAGCATGTTGCAGTGCAAATTTGTCAAGCAAGAATCGAATTAAATAATTGTGTCAGGTGCATGTTTTGCAAGTTGCCGCTCTGGGCAGTAGTTGTAGGGTCCTTAGGGTGAAATTTGATCTGCAAGTCTATTTGAGGTATAAAATCCTTTGCCATTTCAATATACCCACTAAACCACTGTAGTTTCTGCCTTGATTTCTTGGAATGCTTGCTCTGATGGAAGCAAGTAACCATTTGAAATTTATCTGGAGACCGTTACGCTTTGAGGAAATTCAAATCTAGCCTTAAATTTAAATTCAAATCCACAGAGAGGACTTGTGAAGAGACAAATGTTTGACTTCCCTGTGCAGTTGAGATATAAACCACATGCGTGTAGAAGCATCTTGGATGTCCACCACAAGCCTTCCGATAACTTCAGTCCCAGCTGCCATCTGATGGCAAAAGTATGAAAGTCTCCAAGGAGAATCACCAAGCTGAGGTCAGTCAATTCACAGAATTGTAAAAGAGAATAAATTATGTTAAGTTGTCAAGTTGGGCCAATATGTTATACAGTGATAGATAATTAAAACAAAAAAATCAGAAAAGTGATTTATATTTTCTTTTGAGCATTAATAATCATTCTATCTCTCATATGTACTGCTTTTTAAAAAGTACATGCATTACCTTTTTTTCAGTAGATCAATTCCTTCTTTGTTTCATTATTTAAAAAATAACAAAGATTAGTTCATGGTTTCATACCATTTCATCATTTTTGATGTCTAGTTTAAGATGTAGGTTCTAGCAATAATAGAGCCAGTCATTCCAACATTGTGAATCCTATTAATACCTGGCAAAATAAAGCAGCTTTAAGAAACAAAACCCGATGACAATTTCTAAAAACATAATATTTTGACCCACATGACTATAAAGGGATCAGAAGGGATAAGAAATGGAAAAAAAATAAACTGGAGTCTACTTTAATCTCTGTTTTATTATTTTTAAGCTACATTTTACCTAATTCATTTATTTTAAAACATGTGTGAATAAAGTTGAAATGTCCTTCAAATGTAGGAATTTTGTGACTTAAAATCCAACTAGTTCTGAAACAGATTGTCTTTTACTTTTATACAAACCTTGTAAGAATTGATCACAGTGTTTATAAATAGCCAAGTGATTATAAAACTTAATTCCATATAATACATCAAAATAAATTCTATTTAGGTCAAAGTGTTAAAATTTAAAAGTCAAATGATAAGAAAGTTAGAAAAAGCAGAAATGAATGCTAGTTGTCTTTCTAGTTAGTAAAAGACTTAAAAGGTTTGAGTATAGGCAAACAATTCCAAAGATAAAGATTTATAATTTTGACTAAATAAAATACCAAGTTCTACATTTTTTTTTAAAAAAAAACAAACAGGAGAAATATTTGCTGTCAATTTAACAAAAAAATGAATGTCTTAAACGTTTAATATCAAATACTCAAATTCAGAAGAGAAACAAAATTTAAGTGCCAATAAATGGGTAAACAATTTAATTAACATTTTAATAAAGAGGAAATAAAACTTTAATAGTCAGAGACATTGGGAAAATACTGTACAGGTTTTCCATAATCTCTTTATTCTTTTGCTGCTTGATAGTTTTGTGTAATTAAGTATTTTCTTCTCTAAGGAAATAAAGGCTTTGCCATTTAAAGGGCCTCTTTAAAATTCGCAGTGTATCTTTGTCACTTTCTAACAGACTGGAATCACAACAGTGAGCAAACAGACTCCTGCCTTCATGAAGCACAAGTTCTATGTGAGGCTGTCAATCCTGTGGATGATAATGTACTGCCCAGCTACACCTGGTTGAGGGCGGCATCTGGGGGACTAAGTAATAGTTATCTTACACTCAGCTTCCATTCATTCCTTTTTCTTTGCACAAAGATGGTTGCATGGAACTGATGGGTATGTGTATGGGAGGGGTGTGTGTGGATAGGCAAACTAGCACATGCCTCAGTGTTTTTCTAACTTGCACTAAAGTCTCAAAGACAAGGTATTAATTCTACTGGGAGAAGACAGACAATAAGAAAAGCTACATAAATAAAAATATAGAATATGTCTGATGATAATAAGTGCTATAGGAACAATAAAATAAGGAGAAATAGGGACTATGGATAGGGAAGTTCTCCAAGATGACGTTTCAAAAATGATTGAGGTGAGTAAGTGAGTCACGCAGACAGACAGAGAAAGGTGTCCCAATAGCAGGTAGTTAAGTGGGAAGATTCTGAAGCCTGACAGGAGTCATGTCCAGAGAGTAGGCCAACTTGACTAGAGTAGATTGAATGAGACCAGTAGTGGGAGGTGAGGTCAGAGATCACAAATAGAGGGGGAGATGTGGGAATGTGGGTGGGCCTAGATTGTTAAGGCTATGATAGACTGAAGCAAATATTTTAGTTTCGAATGAAAAGAGAGATAAAAGAGAATCCTTAGATATTAAATAGGCCTGAAGGATGAGATTTAATAGACTATCTGTGAATACAGGGTTGAAAATAGACTGAAGGGACATAAGAATGGAAGCATGAAATCAGTTAAGGGACTATTAAAATAATCCAAGTAAGAGGTGATGATGATAGAGACAAGGTTGGTAGGAGTAGAGTTGGGAGAAATGTAGGGGTCCTGATCTATTCTAGAGGCAGAGCCAACAGAACATGGTGGTGAATTGGATGTGGAAGTCTAGAAAAGTCAAGGATAATGTCAAGCTGTTAGACCTGACCAACAGAAGCAATGGTGTTGTCATTTAATGAGAAAGGAGAGAGTATGTCTAGATAAAATTAGGAAAGGGGAAAGATCAGGAGCTCAGTTTGGAAAAATCCTAATCAATTCAGTGCAATTTTAATCAAAGTTCCTTTAGGATTTTTCTTGGAATTAGACACATTAATTCTAAACTTGATATGGAAGAGCAAGAGGTCAAGAGTCATGAAATTCTCAGAGAAGAAAAATACGTGATGATTTGCTGTACTATATATCAAGGATAGAATGAAGTTACAAAAATTGTATAGCACAAGTTTAGACAAGCTGATCAAGGAAATAGAATAGAGCCTAAGAAAACTGACCCAGGCCTTGAGAAGACCTGGCCTTGTTCTACAGTGAGAAGGAACGACTATTGTTTATGTTAATATATGAAAACTCATTTTATGAAGACAATGAAATTGTACTTAATTACACAAAAATAAATTCTACAGTAATGACTCACTTTTATGAAAGCAATATATGAAAACATATAAAGTTTTCTTTAAAGAAAAAAGTAGAAAATTAAACGTGACCTTTGAGTAAATCTATTTAATAAGACACATGCACAAGAATGTGGACAAAAAGAAGAAAAGATTTATCCACTTGAAGCTAAAATTGAAACTCATCACAATCAAAAGATACCAAAAGGACCTAAAAATTACTAATTATACTGTAAAAAGATATTTGGTCTCTATATAAGCAAATGACTATATCCAAAACAAAAATTATACAAATTAATAAGAAACAGCAGCAATTCAAAGTCAAACATGTGCACAGTCTTAGCCTAGCAATACCTTTTCTTTCTATTACATGCTTCAAATACTTCTCTCTCTCTCTCTCTCTCTCTCTCTCTCTCTCTCTCTCTCTCTCTCTCTCTCTCTCTCTCTCTCTCTCTCTCTCTCTCTCTCTCTCTCTCTCGCTCTCTCTCTAAGAAAGGTTCAGGCAGGAACAAAGGAATGAAGGCTAGTAGGCAGGCAGGCAGGGAGGAAGAGAGAGGAGAAAGAAGAATCCATGTCTTTTATAATAAGTGCTCCTTGTAAGTCTGGTGTCTTTTACTGGAGAAATGGTGTTTAAAACTTATTAAAATAGTGACTACTGTGACTCTGTATTCCAGATATTTCTATAGGTCATAATTAGGGTCATACTGACTCAATGTAATTACAACTTTTATTTATTTTATTATATGATTTAATTTACTTTTTCTTCTTTATCCAGTTGAAATCCTTGTATAGCTTTTTCCCAAGCTAATTATTATTATCACAGTTTATAATTTATTTAGAATAATTATGGATTGCTTAAATAATTAAAAATTTACCTTTTAAGTTCAAAAGTTAAAATAATATTCTTGATGGTAATCTTCTAAGGTTTCCTTAAACAGATTAAATGCTATGCACTTTTATGTTTTCTTCATCATGATGTGTCATTAAGAGTGTAAATTGCTTTGTTATAATTATAATAATTTTAAATGCAAGTAGCTGTTTGCATGTATAAGAGAATTACTCTAATCAGCGAGTATGAATTTTTATTGGCTTTTTTGGTCTCTATTCTCAGCAAGAGTGTTAGTTTTTGCTGCTACCAATATGCCAGCACCCACCGGCAAAAGCGAGTTGTTTTAGCCAGTGTTATAAACTGATAAACTAGTTAAAAGTTTGATTTAACCATGTCAAAAGTATTTGTAGTAGGCTTTGAATGAAGTTCACGTTAAAAATTAAGTATCTGAATTTCAGAGCAAAGTTTTCTATATTCTTTTATATCACAACAGCTTTTATATTTTTATAATTTTCCTTTTTACCAAGTTTCTAGTTATATTTTGCGTAGTAAAACTTCCTAAGAAATTTTTCTGAGCAATAAATATGGATAGTCTTATAATCAAGAATAACATGTTGAATGTTAACAACAGTATTGAATTATTTAGGTTATATAACATTATAACTTTTACTGGTCCAGTCACGATCATATTTGACTTTATGCTTCCCACTCATAATGTTGACTTTGAGCTTTATTAATTATTTTGCAAGCTATGATTTCTGTTAAAAACATTCCATTTTTAGTTCTATATCTTTTTATTCAAAAATTATTTTAGTGACAAAATTATCATTTTGATATTAACACACTATCTTGCAAGTACTTTAAAGTTTGCACAAATATGCATTGCCTATAAGGATAAAATTCAGACTATTGAAACTCTTTTTTTAGTGTATTTACAAATTACCTAGCTTCTGTCAGCTTATTATATACTTACTCCCTGTGCAGAATATGTCCTTTGTAGTCCTATTTCCTAGTGGGACTCTACTAATTATCCTCTGTTTATAATCATTTCTTTTATGTAATACTTAAAAAAAAATTTCCCAATCCACAGAAAAACTCTATCTCCTCTGCTTCTAGCACTTACTATCCTTTTTCCTCATGTAGAACCTGAATAATATTTTGTATTTGTCACACTTTCTGGAGTAACCTTGGATGAATTTCTGTATCTGCAGCACCTAGCACAGTGTTTACCCACAACATCTAAAACAGTGTCTTATTATTTGTGATATGTAATTATGGGAACATTAATTTCATTTAGACTGCATATCAATTGTCTGCCATGATAGTAGTGTTAGTTTGCATTTGGTGGGGCATCCTTGCAGGCAGGATACTGTGACTACACGTTTCTACCAAGAAAGCAAAATAGAGACTGCAAGCCAAAACTCAAGTAATTCTGGCCAAAGACATAAACAGCCAAATTTCTTCAGAGATGGTTTCCTAGAAGAAATTTGCATTGACTGTGCTTTGATCCAAATAGGTTTCTTTAAAAGTGATAGAACAGAATGTTGCAAATCTAATGATTGTAGACTAACAGTATTTAACTGATGTCTAAAGTCATCTGGATTATTGCTTCAGAATTCATTTTGGAAAAACACAGTTCATTTGCTATAGATATGTACACATCTTTATATATAGAAAGTACACATCTTTTTAGGTAACTTTTCAATGTCTGAACAGCTTTTCCAATAGATTTGGTTGAAGATAGTGTGTTGAAGGGATTTAAAAAAATCTCTTCATTTTTAAAAATTGTAATAACTTATTCTACACATTAAAATAAACATATATATAGGCTCCCCATTACTCAGATACATGTCAACACACCCTGTCCTCCACCAAATCACCAAGTGTTCTTCACCATTGTCCAGTGGGCTCCACCACCACTTGCCTGTTGATAACCTCAATTCTGTTGCTTTGTTTTGTCACATTCCACCTATGAGTGAAGTCAGTGGATGATGTCTTTCTTCTTTTGACATTTTATTTAGCATAATCCCCTCTAGATCCATCCATGTTGACAGGATTTATCAAATGACAGGATTTCATCTCTCCTAAGGGCTGTATAGTATTCCATTGTGTATATGTACCACATACTCTTTATTTATTTATCTGACATTGATAATAGCCAGGTGTAAGGCAATATCTCATTGTTGTTTTAATTTGCATTTCCCTAATAGTTAGCAAGTAGGAACATCTTTTTATGTGCCTTTTGGTCATCTGTATATCTTCTTCAGAAAAATGTCTCTCCAATTCCTCTTCCCATTTTTTTGATTAGATTGCCTATTTTTCTGTTATAGTTTTATAAGTTCTCTGTATATTTTAGATATTAAGCCCTTGTCAGAAATATTAGGTTGTCTTTTGGTTTTGGTGATGTTTTCTTTCACTGTGAAGAAGTTTTTTTGTTTGCTGTAGTCCCAGTGTTTATTTTTCTTTTTGTTTCCCTTGATGCTGGAGTGGAATTCCCAAAGACCTCTCTAAGACTGATGTCATGGAATGTCTTTCCTATATGTCTTCCGAGAGTTTTGTAGTTTCTGATTGTATGTCCAAGTCTCTAGTTCATTTCGAGCTTCTTTTTGTGAATGGTGTTAGGGAGTAATCTAGCTTCATTCTTTTGCCTGTGGCTGTCTGGTTGTTCCACAACATTTATTGAAAGGAATTTCCTTTCTCCATCATATGCTTTTGGCCATTTTGTTGTAGGTTAATTGACTCTAAGTGAGTGGGTTACTTTCTGGTGATTCAGTTCTATTCCACTGGTCTGTGCCTCTGTGTGTGTGTGTGTGTGTGTGTGTGTGTGTGTGTGTGTTGTTTTTTTTTTTTAAATCACTGTTGCTTTGTAGTATAGCTGAATGCCTGAGAGTGTAATCCCTCCAGATTTGTTTTTTTTTTCTCATAATTGTTTTGGCTATTTGGAGTCTTTTGTTAACTCATACAAATTTTAATACTTTTTGGTTCTATTTCCTGAAAATAAGCCTGTGGGATTTAAATGGGGATTATATTAAATCTGTTTATTGCTTTAGGAAAAATGACATTTTAATGATGTTGCTTCTTCCCAACCATGAGCAGGGGATATCTTTCCATATCTTTGTATCCTGCTCTAGTTCTTTCAAGAAGGACTTGCCATTTCCACTGTACAGCTCTTTCACCTCCTTTATTAAGTATGTTCTCAGATATTTTATTATTTTAACTTCTATTTTAAATGGTGTAATTTTCGTGATTTAATTTTCTTTTACCATGTTGTTTGCGTTGATTTTGTAGCCTGCCACTTTATGGTATTCATCGATGAGTTCTAGAAGTTTTTTGACAGAATTTTCTATATATAATCAAGTCATCAGCAAATAATGATATTTTTGCTTTCTCCTTTCTAATTAGGATTTCTTTTATTTCCTTTTCTTCCCTAATTGCTCTGGTTAAGACCTCCAGTATGATGTTAAATATCAGTAGTGAGAGTGGGCAGCTTTGCCTAGTTCAGGAAACATGTCAATTATCCTTAGAGGAAATTCTTTTCATTTTTTGCCCTTGGCTATGATGTTGGCTGTGTGTTTGTATATATGGCCTTTATTTTGTTGTGGTATGTACCATTATCCCTTTTTATGAAGGTTTTTTTAAAAAAATCATAAATGTGTGTTGAATCTTGTCAAAAATTTTCTCTGCATCTATTGATATCATCATGTGGTTTTTCTCCTTGCACTTGTTGATATGGTATATTGCAGTAATAGATTTTTGAATGTTGAACCATCCCTGAATCCCTGGATAAATTCCACTTGGTCAGGATGGATGATCTTTTTGATGCATTTTTGGATTTGGTTTGCCAATATTTTGTTGAGAATGTTTTCAGGTATGTTCGCTAGAGATATTCCTCTTTAATTTTTAAGTTATGTCTCTCTGTTTTTTATGTCATTGTGATGTTGGCCTCTTAAAAAGTATTTGTGAGTGTTCTCAGTTATTCAATATTTTGGAAGAGTTTGACATGAAAAGGCATGAATTTTTCTCTGAAGTTTTGGTAAAACTCATTAAAAAAGCACTCTGGTCCTGGGCTTTTATTTTTAGGGAGAATTTGTATTACCTCTTCAATTTCTTTGCTTGTGATTATTCTGTTTAAGTTTTCAGATTTTTCTAAGTTCAGTCTTGGGTAGACTGTATTTTTCCAGAAACCTGAACATGTACCCAGGTTTGTTTACTTTGTTGGCATAGAGTTGTACATGGTAGTCTCTTAGGATGCTTTGTATTTCTGTGGTAACTGTTGTAACTGCTCCCCTTTCATTTCTGATTTTAGTTATGAGAGTGTTCTCTCTTTTTTTTCTTTGTAAGTCTATTCAAATGGCTTGTCAATTTTGTTAATTTTTCCAAATAATCATCTTTTGATTTCATTTATCTTCTGAATTGCCTATTTGTTTTCTATTTCATTCATCTTTGCTTTAATTTTGATGATTTACATTCTACTGATTTTGACTTTGTTCTTTTTTTTTTTTCTAGTTGTTTTAAATGTTGGGTTAGACTGCTAATTTGTGATTTTTCTTGTTTCTTAGGGTAGGCCTGGATTGCACTGAACTCTTACTACTGCTTTCGCTGCATTCCATAGATTCTGGTAGCTCTTGTTTTCATTCTCATTTATCTTTAAATATTTTTTAAGTTCCCCTTTCATTTCCTCCTTTACTCAAGATTCATCCTGAAGCATATTGTTAAGTCTCCAACTAATTTGGTGTCTTCCAGCTTTCTTTTCGTGACTGATTTCAAATTTTAGCTGTGGTCGGAGAAGATGGTGTGATTTAAATCTTTGTAAATTTGTTGAGACATGTTTTGTGCCCTAACATATGATCTATCCTTAAGAATGTTCCATACACAGTTGAGAAGAAAGTGAAATCTGTAGTCATTGGATGAAGCATTCAGTATATGTCTATTAGTCCTAACTCTTCCAAATGGTCTTTTAAAGCTATTGTTTCCCTGTTAATTTTTTTTGTCTGTCTGAACTGTCCTGTCCATTGTTGTAAGTGGGGCATTGAAGTCTCCCACTATTTCTGTGTTTCTGTCAGTGTCTCTAGTCAGTTCTAATAATATTTGCTTAATGTATTTTGATGCTCCTTTTTTGGTGGATATATGTTAAGCATTGTATCTTTTGCTGAGTGGACAACTTAGTCATTATATAATGGCCATCTCTATCTTTTGTTATGCTTTTTGGCTGGAAGTCTGTTTCATCCTATATGAATATGACTGTTCCTGCTTTTTTGTAGTTGCCATTTGACTGTAGCATTGTCTTCCAACCATTGATTTAGAATTTTTGTTTGCCTTGTAAGAGGTGAGTTTCCTGAATGCAGCAGAAGGTTGGGTTATGGTTTTAATCCATTCAGACATTCTCTGTCATCTGTTGAGTTCAGTCCATTAATGCTTAGGATGATTATTAATATATAGCGGTTTAGTGTCATTTTGTAATTTATCTTTTGTGTGTTATTCCACACAGTATCTTTGTTCTTCTCTTTCTCTTCTTAGGTGGGTTGGGTTAGTTGAGTTTTGGTTGGTTTCTCCTTTAGTTTTCTTCTTTGCTTTTTTCTTTGAGATGTATTTTGGGGTTACCCTGAAATGGGCATAATTATATGTATATTTCTTATTTTTATTTGTAAACAAATTTGTCTTTCACTCATTTTAATCAACCACATTTTTGTTCTCTTCTCCTCCCTGCTTTTTATATTTGCTGTCTTATTTTTAAGTGTTTTTTTACATTTTCTGTAGCATCTTTCAATATTTTTGTAGAACTGGCTTTGTAGAGATAAATTCCTTTACTTTCGCTTATCTGAAAAGCTTTTTATCATTCCTTCAGTTCTGAATGATAATCTCTCAGGGTATAGTATCCTAGGTTGAAAATCCTTTTCTTTCAGCCTTTTGAATATATCATACCATTCCCTCCTGACCTGTAGGGTTTTAAGTGAGAAATACACTGACAATCTTATGGGAGCTCCTTTGTATGTGACTCATTTTTCTCTGGATGCTTTATCTTTATCTTGCATTTTTGACATTTTGATGACATTGTGTCTCGATGTAAGTGGTCTGCTTGGGTTTCTTTTATTAAGTACTCTTAGTTTCCTGGGTGTGGAGGCTTGCTTCATTCTTCAGAGAAGGGAAATTTTCATTTATTATTTCTTCAAATACAATTTCTGCCCTCTTTTCTCTCTCTTCTCCTTCTGGGACCCCAATAATGCGAATGTCATTTCTTTTGATGTTACCCCATAGGTCTTGAATGCTGTCTTCATTTCTTTGCATTTTTTTTTATCTGTTGTTGATTTGCTTCAGTTCATTCCTCTGCCCTATCTTCTATTTCCCTGAATCTATTGGAGGCTTCACGTATCCTATATCTGAGTATTTCTATTGAATTATTTAGGTCTGGTTTTTTTTTTTTTTTTTGACATCTGGTTTGAGCTGCTTCATTTCTTCTCTGTCTTTTTTTCTTATTCTCTTTCACTTCCTCTATTGTTTTCTTTATTTCCATGAGTATGTTTATCACTGATGCCCTAAATTCATCCTCAGGTAGTTTCATACATCTGTTGTATTCAGATTTTCCCCTGTATTTTTGATTGGATCCACTATTTTACTTATATTTCTCTGGCATTCTGTTTATGTTTTTGTGGATTAGGTTTCCCTACAGTGATAGCCTTGTGTAGGGTATCGACTTGCACTGAGTAAACCTGGATCTTGATTTGGACACTGGAATTTCTTGAGTTTTGTGGTGTCACCAATGGTTGGATTTGTTGAAGTTCTTATATGGGCTCTCTGTTCCTGCCTGAAAGTTCAGTCTATGGAGTTAGAGTTTGTGTAGGTGATGCAGAGACTTCCCCCAGTGTCCCAGCTCCAAACCACAATGACCACCTTGCTGTTGTTGCACAATTAACAATCATGCTGCAGTTTTGCCTCCACCAACAAGGTGGCACTAGTAGGAATCATTGACAGTTTCTACCTCTGGAAAACTCTTCTTCCTTTAGGCCAGAGAGTGGGAATTCCTGTGGGCTTGTCCTGTGGCTCTGGGCAATATGATGGCAGGGGAGGAGGTGGGCAGTTCCCCTAGCTGCCTTCTGATTATGGGGCACCCAGTGTAGTATTCTTGCTGGGCCCCCTCCATTCAAACCACTGGGGCACTGGTCCGTGTCCCACCCTGCGCTTAAAACCTTTCCCCCAGCTCCATAGTCTGATCCTGCTGCGTGGGCTTTCCACTGCCCTCACTATTTCTGGGATGGCCACTGCTGTCTGCAGTTCCTCCTCCTTCACCACAGCCAGCATCCCAAGTTTGAATCTGAGGTGTAGCTCTGAACTCAGACATTTTCTTTGTTGTCGTTATTGCTGCTGTGTCTCTACATCCTCTCTGCCTTCTTTTCCTTAATATTTGTTTGTGGAGAATAGGTGATTTCCTAGTTTCTCTGTGGGGAAGACATGAGTTTCCTTCCTACCAGATCACCATCTTGACTGAAAGTCTGTTAAAGGGATTTTTAAAAAATGTGTCACTATATAGTGACAAAATTGTCAGTGAAAATTTGGTAGTTTTCCTTAATGTGAACATTAATTAGGAAGTCAAATTCCTATACTGGGTTAAAGATTTTAAAATCTGTAATTGCCCAGAGGAATGCAATACAAAATTGAACAAATATTTATTAATTGAGAGCTAAGACTTACATGGAATTAAAAATAATTTAAATAATAATACTTGCCTTTAAAAATTTGCAATCCATATAGACAAATGATATATTCCATTTATTGAACTATAAATTCATGATAAAAAAAGCGGTATATTATTATTTGTCAAGGAATGATACAAAATACTATATGAAAGAGAAGAGAAAGAAAGATGGCACTTGCCAGTTTTAAAAATTAATTAATCAGTCAAAAATAATAATTTTATGGTTTATTTTTCTTATACTTATAAATTCATTTTAGGATATTGAAATTACATCTCACTCTATGAGAATTTCACACCTCATAGGAGTTTTAATGTCTGTTATTATTCTATCTGTCTTTTTAGGTGTGTTGGGTGTAGTTATATTTTGATTGTGTTCTCTTGTTGTTTTCTTTGTTTTTAACTGGAGATGCATTTTGAGGTTACCTTGAGGTTAGCATTAAGAATTCTGTTGATTTCCTATTTTGTTTGAAAGTAGATTAGTCTTACACTTATTCTAACCATTCATATTTTTATTCTTTTCTTCTCCTCCCCACTTTTTATATTTTATGTCTTACTGTTTTGAAGTTGGATTTCTTTACACTTTATAGAGCATCCTTTAGTATTTTTTTGTAGAGCTGGTTTTATGTTGATGAATTACTGTAACTTTTGCCTATCAGAAAAGTTTTTTTTAAATCATTCCTTCAGTTCTGAATGATAATCCCTCAGGTTATAGTATCTGAGGTTGAAAATTCTTTTATCACTTTGAACCTCTAGAGATTTTGACCTGTAGAGTTTCAGTTGAGAAATCTGACAATCTTATGGGAACTCCTTTGTATGTGACTTGTTTTTTTGCTTGCCAGGTTTTTTACCTGAACCTACTCAACCACTCAGGACTAGCTTAAGGCTGAAGAAATGGCAAGGTCCCGGAAACTGAGATAGACCTCACTGGTCCCCTCTGGAAGATAGCCTACCTCATATGGGTACTGGAAAGGCTGAATACCTCAGTTATTAGAGGATTTTGGAGATGGTGACACTTTTCCATCAACCCATGTGACCCAGTATCCACTGGATGTGGAAAAAAAAATGTCAAATGCACTCTTATTCAGATGTTGAAGAAAAATATCAAATATAATGCAGTTGCCCAGCAGGAACAGACAGAAGACAAAGTTCTTTATAGCAAGTACTCTGACCTTGTTCCAAAGGAAGTTATGAATGCAGTTGACTTAGACCAACAAAGACCCTATGAAGAAGCCATCAAAGAGATAACAGAGAAGACAAGAAGGATCTTCTTAGACTATCCGTATCACAGAATGTTGCCGCAGCCACACCAGTTTGAACTGCTGCCTCAAACTGATAAGCTGGCTCCCGTACAGTCATTCTCGTATATATCATCTGAACAAGGATTGGCTCTCAACTCTGGAGCTAACTAAAAGGTTTTCAAATGGTGAATATGCAGAAAGATCCAATGGTTCAAAATTAATAAGACATTTTCTGGGGGATTACCTTCTTTTCCTGCATCTGTCACTCATTCTCCCAGCTGAAAGATGACCAAGAAAGAACAAGAGTGGAAGATTCCTCCTTGTATTTCAAACAGGCAAATCCGAAGGGTTATTTAATTTTATTAGATAAATGTCTTCTGATAGAAGAGAAATACAGATAATTCACATGTTGAAAATTTTGCCAAACTAACTGAAACCCTGTCCATTGCTGATTGTAAGACTTGAGAAGCTGTGGAAATGTGTGCTCAAGTAGAGAGAAAGATGGTTCAAGAAGAAAAAGAAAACATGAAGAAAAACCTAGAGAAATGACTGACATGCCAGGGAGAGGAGAGCTGGGATCAAAACCCATGTGGATAAAGAAGATGGGAAGCCATGTGAGAGGAAGGAAATTTGGCATGATGATGGAAAAGAGAGACAGCATGATTGCAATCTTCCCAGGGCAGCTCCTGATAAGAGGTAGAACCCTCAAAGAAATGAAAACCAAGATATCAGTGAAGTCATTGCTTTTGGTGTGCCCAGTCTTTAGATTTCCAATGAAGTTCAGTGTGACCAAGGGCTCTCCAACCAAACCAAGGTTTTGGACAGGAAGAGAAGATAAAATTGACAGCGTTTATGATCAAGTCTGGAGAGGTGATAAAGATATGACCCAGAATATTTACAGGCCTCAAGTAAATCTGGATAAAAACATATATGGTGATGACTTAGAAGGCAGAATAAGCACCAATGGATTTGTTCATAATAAGGAATTCTCTGGTTCCGATTGTGGCCAAAGAGGCCAAAAAGGACCAGTTCAGTTTTCACAAGATTCTTTAGGTCTGGACAGGTTTTTGAAAGAAGTCAAACATCGTGCTGGTTCTAAAAGACCCTCAGATAATGGCAGCCCCAAGGAACATGAGCATAAAGGCCAGAAGAAGAGGAAGGAGTAGATGCATCTCTCTCAGAGTGAATGAACTTTATTCATAACCCTAATGATACAAGTCATATGGGGAAGCACTTTGTAAATAACTAGGATAAAAATTAAATCTGGGAGTCAGAACCTAGTATAACTTTTTATTATGAGGGAAACGGGGGTGGAAAATGCGGCTTTGAACTATTTAGTTGTTTTAGTTTTTTAGTGTGTCTTTCTTCCATCTTTTAACATCTATAGGACACATTTACCCACGTATGAAATTAAGAATACTTCCTGATGTGTGACATTAGTGCTATGGGTTTGCTGTTTTGTGTAAGAATGACTGCTTACATAAAAAGTTACTCAAACCACAATGAGTAGAGGCTGTTCACATATTGAAATGATTCTCCCAAATGATGTTTGCTCTATTGTCCTGCTTTCATTTGCAGGGGGTAAGTAAGCTCTTGCTTGGTGCAACTACTTGTTTCAAATAAAAAAAACATTTAGACAAAAAGGAAAGAAAGAGAAGAGAAGACTCCTTTTGAGATAGAATGACTATAGAAAGCTCTATGGATGTAAACTCTGAATTGAACTTGAAGACTGGGTAGACTGAATAAGGGAAGAAGAGTGAAAGGATTCTTTGAAAATAAAGAATGAAACAGTGTGAACAAGGCTATGAATCCCAAGCCATTTTGGGAGGGTAGTGTGTAAATTGATTTTTCAGGGAGGTAAATATTATAGATTTGATTAGGAAGAAAAAGTTTGGTGTCAGAATATGAAAGAGTATAAACACCAGATTAAGATTTACCTTGTAAGCAGTGAAGAGTTAGTTGGGGAAGATTTTGATAAAAGTAAAAGCCTGATCCAAGTTGAATTTTAGGAAGATTAATTTATTTGTCATGTGTCATTTCAAAAGGAAGGCAAAGAGTTAGGATAATATGAAGATGTTTAGAAGATCAATAATGTAGTTGAATTGGGAGCTTTAATGGAAATAATGCAATTTTTCTATTAAGTACTCCTCTTTTCTGATCAATTGTTTCAGGTGGAGGTGACATCCTTCTCTCTCAAAAGTCACAGGTGGGCACATGACCCTGAACTGCTTAGCTGAGGGACTCGATTAGAGTCATTATTATTTGTTCACAAATAGGCATATGGTCTAAATTGAACCAATCAGTGTTATCTCTAGAACTTTTTATGCCAGAGTCATAAGGAAAGACACCTTCCTCTTCAAAGATACTAATAGTTACAGTGTTTTTCTTGTCACATTGTGGGGTAGTCAGTCTCCAAGATGGTTTTCAATGCTCCCTCCTGATATTCATGCCTTGTAAAATTTCCTTGTATATTGTGTAAGGGTTAGTTTATGTGACAAGTGAGTATATAGTAGAAGTGATGGCATGTTGTAAGTGAAACTGGGTAAGGAAAGATGCTACAGATTCCAAAATGGAATCAATAAGACTTGGTAGTTGAATTTTTAGATATGAGAATACAAGTTTTTGAGTTTGACAACATGGTTATGTCATTAACAAATGTAACAATCTCTGGAATGAGAATTGTTGTTGCAGGAAATAAGGAATTTTTTTTTTTTTTTTTTTTTAAGGAAAGATGCTGGCAGTAATGAAGCCAAGTAGGCAAGCAGGCAGGAAGAGAGAGGAGGAAAAAGAATTTAAAATTTTTTTATTTTTATTTAATTATTCACATTGGTTGTTCCCTCTTTCCCCTCCCCCACATCCAGGACACAAACCTGGGTCCTTAAGATGTACATAGACTGTGCTGCTTCAGTGGTGGCTGACTAAACCACTACTACACCAGGGCATGTCGAATAAGGAATTTATTTTTAGGTTGAAAACTTGGATAGCAATATTAGAAACAAAGACTGGTATCTACAAAAATGAAGTAGACTGTCTCACAGAAGAGTGAGTTCTCTGTCATTGTATGATTTAAAGTTAAGTGATTTGATTATTTCATTTCTACTAATTACACACACACAACTTAAAGAAGGGAAAATCAAACTAAATGGAATCAATAGCCACAATCTCTCATTCTATTGGGTTCTTAATGGTTTTTCCCTTGTTTTTCTTTTATTGATTCTGCTGAGTTCTAATCTCTGTTGGATTTTACCTTGTTTAGTAGACAAACTGAAACCAGCTTCTGGGTATTTGTGGTCATATCCAACTCTCAACTTTGCAAGTTACCTTTGTCCCACTTTTACATGACTTAGTACTACTGAAGATTTCTATCTCATAAAATACTCAGAAAAACAGAAAGAATCAAAAGGTACCCTAGCTGGTGCACCCTGGTGACCTAGTGGGTTAAACCAGGTGCAGTTGACATATATCCCAAGGTCCCTGTTTCAAGACCCAGGACCACAGAAACAACAAATGGTGAAAAACTCAGTAAAATAAAGTGCTTCTATCTCCCCTCTCTTCGTGCCTGCCTGCCTACTCACCTTCATTCTTGCCTCTACCGTTCCTTAAAAAAAAAAAAAGGCACCCTAGCAAATTGACAAACCTAGATGTCCTTTTCCCATCAGAAATTATTTTATACTCTGTAAATATCTTTCCAAAATGCCCAATACACTTTAACTCCTTTTCCTTTTCTTTTCTTCCTAAAAACGTTACCATCTTTTTTCTTGTTTCTGAAAAAAATTTATCCTTTTAACTTAACCTGAAGAAGTTAGACTAGAAGATTGCTGAGATTCCTTGTCGTTTATAAACTTAAATAACTAATCTTAAGTATTGTATTCAGTATCAATGAATTCCTTGAGTAACAGCCGAAAATATTTTTGATGTACAATACAAGCCATGCTTTTCGTTTTTTCATCAAATGGTTGTAAAAGTCTGTAAATATTTTAAAGTCGTTTAAGGGCTTGGAAAAGAAGCTACCATAGTTCTTTATTAAGTATCTTATTCAGAAGAAGCTGAATCTTGATATTTAATCGGGTTTGTGCAACACAGCAAACAAGGAAGTGGGACAATGCAGAGAAAACAAAGCCATCAGATTCTTGCTTCATTTTCCTGTCTCCTTTGGTCCCACACTTTAGATTCATTTAGTGCTTTTTTCTTTCAAGTTAGAAAAATGTCTTATTTGCTTCCATGATTTGGTAGATGCCTGCTCTAGGGATTTACTATTTACTCTCCCTGTAACCTATTGACTATTTTAATAAAAATGGAATCTTTTCATATAAAATATTTGTTAGTCAATAAAATGAAATTAGTAATTACAAGTAGGGAGGAGGGAGGAAGGACAAGCAAGTTTGGCAAAAGGGATCAATCACATGGTGAAGGAAGAACTGATTTGATGGTGGTAAAACGTAATGCGTTAGGTATATATGTTGATTTACAATGATGCACACCTTAGACTATAATGTTATGATGTCATGTTCCTTCAATAAAATCAATAAAAAAAATAAACCATAAAGCATGAAAACTAAAAAAAACTATTCATTTTGGTAAAAGTGATAGGAATAGCAAAAGCAGTGATCATTTTAATACTTTTCTACAATCACACAGAAGAAGTTTTCAGCCCTGGAAATAAATACTTAACATATTTGGATTTTCTTATGCCATCTAGGAATGTCAAAAAAGATCAAACAGGTGTAGCATTCACTTATCAATTGTTTGATGAACGTGGGGGAATTCCCAGTCAGCTAGTTCTAACTACAATGTACCTGGTTAAAGGAGCTTTTTGACTTTTTAATTATTTGCATAAACAAATGCAAACCAAAAGAGTGTCATGGGTCCATTGGCCTTATAATTTTCTTTCTTTTCCTCTTTCCTTCCTTCCAACCTCCCTCCTTTTGATGATAGTTCATCTTAGCATTAGCTATTCTCCTATAGAAGATATTACCTTTCAGGATAAAGGCAGATTGCCAAAGTGGGAGGTAGAATTTGGCAGTATTCTGGATTTTCTGAAAGGCAATGTGCATTCTTCTTTTCCTTATCCTCTTAAAGCAGAAATAAATCTTACCAGCTTTAATGGAACAAATTTAACTCAGCCCTCAGCAAACAGAGTGTTTTTTCTTTTCTTTTCTATAGCTACCTTAGGGAGAATTTTCTTGAGTGTTCATTGTACAAGAGAGTTTTAAAAATATTTTGCTCTTTTTTTAAAAGTATGATTTGTGCATTATACCAGTATAATTTAATAATAAGATTCCAGTTTTCTTAGTGCAAATCTGTTTGCCTTAGTTTAAAGTTGTATGTTCAGTTATGAAAACCAAACATTTGGTTGCTACGGAGAATAATGAATTCTATCTTGGAACTGTTTAACTCTATAGGCTTGGTACCACTCATATTTACCATTCATATTTTCCTTCCAGAATGTTGTCTAGAAATATGTTCTTCCTCTACCAGTGTTATTACACAAATGTAATAAACATTTGAAATAGCTTTTATCTTTATTGATTTATGAGTCAAAATATGTTTTATTCTCTGAAACTAATAAAAAGGTAGATTTTCTCAAATGATTATTATAAGGAAAGTAATGTGATTTGATATTGATGAAACAGAAAGGAAAAGAGTATAAAAATACCAGCCTATATTAAAACAATAGGTCTTAAAGAAAATTCAGAGAGACTAAATTTGCCTTGTATAGTAAAAGACAACATATCATTCTCTAAGCTATATAATATACATTTAGGAAACTCAAAGTGGTATTAAAATTTTGGCATTAGTGTGTTATTTTGCATTTACATTTGAAGTTTTTAAAGCAGCATTCAATAAATTTTACATTACATTTACTTTTTGCTAAATTAAGAACCAGTGTTTTAAAAGGAAGCAATGATGCTTCTTGATGTTAAAAATATCTCTCACAATTTTGACTAGTTTGTCATATTTTACTATTTTGAGGTTGCTTTGGAAGAGAAACTAATACTAGAATTGTTGCTTAGATTTTATCCACAAGCCCCAGGGCTCTGAAAATTGAGATAGGTCAGGAAATTAGAGTAGTGACTAACGGGGGTGTCAGACTGTTTGTGGTCTTCTGTCTCAGTTGAAGGAAGAATTTTGCCAAAATCTTTGTTGGTAGTTATTGAAGAATGCTTAGACGTGACTTTTCAAGTAGCTGTGTTTATAGCCCCAGAACACACCTCACTCCTCTGGTAACCAGAAGCAGCCTTGGATGTATTACTTTTGACTGGTGGACAGAGATTCAGGCTGAGGGTTTCTGCCAAGGACAGGGCCATTTGCTCTGTTTTGGCATTCTGGACTCTTCTCCAATCCTTCCCATAGTACACATGCACATTTTTCATTACAAAGGAGACCAAACACAACGTGTAAAGGGGTGAGTGTAAAGTTCTCAGCATAAACTGTTGGCTGCAAAGTCAGGAACTCTGGTCCTCCGCTCTTGTTCTGCCACCTACAAGTGTGTGACTCTGGAAGTGTCTCTTCTGCCAGGTCTCATGTCCTCTGTGAAATGAAACTTCTTGGGGGATTTATAATAGGAAATGATGCTACTTTAAAGAATTTAGAGAAATTACTTTTGATCATGGATGTGTACGGACTCTGCTTCTTATTAGACTGATTTTCAGGAAAACTGGGCCATGGTGCATTAACATTTTGGCACCAATATATTTATAGTGGGGGCTAGCATTTTAATTGCCTTGTTCCTGTCAGAACATGAGGCTTTAAGAGAAAAGTGATCATTTTAGTATCCTTAGCTCATTATTAATGACATTCCTTCTAGCAATACCATTTACTGCCCAGCTTTTTTTTTCCGAGAGCCAAATTTTAGCAATGTGCATAAGCACTTTCACTGTCTTCAACAGCTTGGACTCTATATAGTAATTTTCCTAAAATAAATACAGCGAGTCCTTGAATAATTTCCTTTGTTATAACATTGATGAAAAAAATCCCACCGACATTCAAGTAAATGACTTTATTCCAGAACTTGATTTCTTTCTATGTCATTTCACTTAGTCACAATTTCCAAGAATAAATTGATGATGTTAAGTACTTACTTATTCAAACTGGGTGACTTTGAACAATAGAAATTTATTGTCTCATAGTTGTGGAGGTGAGAAGGTGTTGGCAAGGTCTTGAATCCTCTACAGAAGGATCCTTCTTTACTTCTTCCAGATTTGTGTAGCCCAAGGCTTTTCTGAGTTGTAACGGTCTGACTGGAAGCTCTGTTTTATCCCCCTAGGGTCATTTTCCCTCTTTGACTGTTTTTGTGTTTTCAAATGATCTTCTCTCTGTCTCCTCTTCTTATAAGGGCACTAATCTAGTTGGGTGAAGGGCCCTTCATACTCCTTTAGAAGCACATCTTTCTTAGTTACATCTGCAGACCTACATCTGAATAAGGTTACATTCTGAGGTCCTGGGGGTTAGGACTTCAGCATTCTTGTGGGGGCATAAAATTTAACAAAAAACAGTAGGTCTATGGCTTATTCACTGAGTGTAAATAAGCTTCTCATACTTACCTTTTATACTGTCCTATTTTTCCAGTCCTAGAAGCTGGGAGTACTCCTACTTTAGAGACCTATACACGACAGTTGATCCTGGTGGTATCTGCTTGCTATCCTTATCTTTCTGAACTGTAAGTGTGTCTTTTTTTTTTTCTTTTTTTTGGTCTTCTGTTGTCATTGGGGAAGTCTTTCTGTACTCTGCTTCCTGGTCCCCAGCATGGAAGCTAGGAGCCTTTCCCCAAACCTTTTAGTTTTGTTGATGAATTAGGTCTGCAGCCAGCTATTCAGATCCTTGGGTGAAAGGGTCACTAGCCAGATCTTCTGACTTGTCCTTTAATGACTCATCCAGAGTTGGTTTGTGTTGGTTAGCTTAGAACATAAAACATATCTAAAGTTTTCTTAGGAATTTTACTTTGTTTTGCAATAGCTTCTATTTGGATCTTGTGCTGCAGTTTTCCCCATTTATTTGTCTGTTACTGCTGTCTTTTGCTGTCTTTTGCTGCCCCACCCACAACATTCTTTCGTATGCTGGAAATTTCTCAAATTTTCTAGTCCACTGATGCCACCTTTTCTTGTTTTTTAGACTATTATGGATTCTTTTTTAACCATAACTTTTCTTTCATTTCAGTGGCATTTGGATAGGAAGGAGTTATACATGCTTACAGGGAAATAATTACATGAGCAAAGTGTTGGTCTAAATTAGGGCTCATTAAGTGTTTATAAAGGGCCAGATAATAAACATAGACTTTGTGAACTGTATGTTTCTACAGTTACTCAACACTGTTATTGTAGTGCAAATGAAGTCATAGGCAATATGTAAATGAATGGAAGTTACTGTCTTTCAAAATAACTTTGCTTACAAAATTAGACAGTGGACTAGGTCTCAACCAGTTTCTGATTCAGCAGGTCTGGGGTGTATGCCCAGAATTTGCTTTACTAATAAGCTCTCAGGTAATGCTATTACTACTGGTCAGTGGACCATATTTTGAGAACCACTCACGCAGATTTTATTTCCTAAACACTGCTCTAAACCTTCTAAAAAATAATATGCAGATTTTTGTCCTTATTCATTCACTCATTTATTTGTTAATTCATTCAACAAACATTAATTGAGCTTCTGCTGTTTGCTAGAGTCTATTCTAGGTTATGAGAATGCTGTCTTGAATGGTCTTAGCAATGGGGGAAACAGACAACCAACAAACACAAATATATCTACAAAAGATATAAAACTGGATAGTGTTAAGGATTATATAAGCAAAGTCACAGAAAAAGAGCCTGGTATTGGAAGGGAACTATTTTAGATTGCCAGGGGAATTTATTTTGAGGAGATGACATTTCAACATAGATGACGAATGGTTTAAAAGAGCTAATCATATGCAAAGCAGGGGCTAAGTAGGGCGTTCCAGACAGAGGAAATAGCAAGCATGAGGGCTATCAAGTAAAAATGTGTTTGAGTTTGAGGAAAAGCAAGAAGAACAATTTAGGGGAAATTATTGGAATGGAGTAAGAGTGGTAGGACATAAAGTTAGAAAAGTGAGAAAGATGTAGATATTTTAGGGATTTGCAAGCCATGGTAAAAAGTTTTGCATTTTACTTTACATTTTATGGGAAAGCATGGGAGTTTTTTTGCAGAGGTGTGACATGATAGTACTTGCATTGTCCAGCATCATATTAGTTGCTGGGCAGGAAATACTCAGTAATAACGGTGGTGGCAGGGAATGGGGACAAGAGTGAGAACAGAAACACTAATTGACAGGTTTCAACAATTCTAGGAGTAGGACTAAAGTGACTAGGACCAAGATGATTTTAGTTATTAGACACAGTTGGATGCAGAATATATTTTGATGGCTGAGCCAGTAGAATTTGCTGACAAATTGAGTGTGGACTGTTGAGATAAAGAACAGTACCAAAGATTATTCCTGAATATCTCTCTTGAGCAAGTCAGCGGGATCAAAAGGAAATTAAGACCGCATCTTAAGAATGTTATATTTAACAGGCTTTGTATTTATTTATTTATTTTTAAAGAAAGGTGCAGGCAGGAATAAAGCAAGTAGGCAGGCAGGCAGGAAGAGAGAGGAGGAAAAAGTACTTTTATTTATTTTATTTTATTTGTTCATCCTGGTTGTTTCCCCCGGAGCCTCGATGTGAACCCAGGTCCTTGGATTATATGTGGACTAGGCCCAGCCACTGCTCCACTGGGGTGCACCTTAAGAAACTTTTTAGACATTCGCATGAAGTTGTTGAGAAGGCAGTTAGATATAATAGACTGTAGTGGAGTGAAGATCAGGGATATAAATCTGGGACTCGTAGACATACTTATGTTGTTTTATATTTAAGGCCTTAAGTCTAAAGTCGGGAATCACCAACATTGTGAGTGTAGATAGTAAGAAAGAGCGGGTGGGTGAAGAGCTAAAGCTGCTAAATAGGAAAGGGAAGAGGAGTCAGCAAAGTAAACAGAGAAGACATTAAAAAGTATGGTTTTCCAGAAGTCAAGTTAAGAAAATGTTTCAAGAAAGAGTCATTAAACTTGCCAAACATTACTGCATGAGCAAATTAGATGACTGAGATCATTTGGCAATCTTGACAAGACACTGGAACATTGAAGGATAAAAATGTTCAGAATAAAAGAGAAACTGGAAGAAGAATACATAGAGATAGTTGAATGTAGTCAACTCTTTGGATTTCGGCTTCTGGTAGTACTTGCCTAAGTTATTGAGAACTGATAAAAACGCAAAATTAACTATTGTGTGGGTCAAAGGAAATGTTCCTCAATTTCTCTCTGGTTCTCACAGGCTGGATGAACAAATTAACATTGGGTGCAATTAACAAGAGAAAAGTCTAAATTTACTATATCCTGAACTGAGGTATGGAGGGCGAGGGTGTCACTAGTGTCTAGGAGTTAAGTTTCTTAGAGAGGACTGTTTACAGATAAACTATATCTTGGTTTAAGAACTTTCCAAACTACATTCTTCTAGAGAATAAAGAAAAAAAGACCATTTCTGGGTAAGGAGAAAGGTGGAGGTCCAGGAAATGGCAGATGGCTTTTTTGATTAAGGGAAGGGCTAAAGGTTTAGAAGAATTGGAGCTCCTACTTTGCTTCTGGGGCTGTCCTTCACTGTCCTCGGTGCTGCATGTTAAAGTGGGGCATCCACAAGAGACAATTTTGAGAGATTTGGGTGTGTTCTGTGTTAGCTTCTTCCCTATAAAAACTATCCACATGAAGGTATCAGATAACTAACAAAATGATGAAGAATACAAAGTTTTGGAAGAATAAACCCAGAGGGTTTATTAACCCAGCACTGAGTCTACTTATTAATGAGGAGATTCTAAAAGAAGTAGCTGAGAGTTTGAGAAATTGAAAAACACTTTCAATAACTTCAAGAAACCAAAAGGAAAAAACTTGTACTCTAGAGTATGCCATGGAGGAAAGCCAGCTAGTCATCTTCCACCAGAATGCCGAAGAGTAGCTGTTAGGAATAAGTATGAACCAAAAGAATTTCAAATCTGGCAGAGACTGAAGTTTAGCTTAAATAAACTCAATCCTTAAAAGTGAATTAAGGAAATCTCACATTGTTAGTGTCTCTAATGGAAGAAAATAAAAATTCTCTCTGGACTAAGGTAATGCATTTACAGCCTCAAATTATTTTTACAATGACATGACTTTTTTTTTTTAAGAGAAGGAAGGGAGAGGAGGAGGAAGCAATTTTATTCACTTTTTTTTAAAATATATTTTGGTTGTTCTCCTTCTCTCCTGTTCCAGCTAGCAAACCCTGGTCCTTGAGTTTTACATGGTCTATGCTCCAACAGCTGGCTTAGCACCTGACCACCAGAGCATGTCACAAGTGTCTCAGTGAGCAGTGCCCAGAACTCAAGAAAACAACCATTACTGTTAGGAGATAAAATGATGCACACCAAGACCATGGACTAAAACATGTAATGTTGTAATTCTTTCTTTTATTTGTATTGCTATATCTATATATCTATTAGGATATTGAAATTGTATTTCAGTTTCTGAGTACATCACATCATACCCATTACCAGAATTGTAGTGTTCTTTAGTACTACAATTTAGATCCCTCCTTCCTTTCCTTTCCTCTCCCACCCCTGTCATAACCAGTCTTATGTCTTGTGAATTTTATTGAGAGGTTTGTCTGTTGTTTTGTTTTGTTTCTTTATAGTCCACATATGAGTAAGCTACCCTGTATTTCCTTTTTATTTCCAGTTTATTTTGTTTAACTGGACAATCCCTTCCGGTTCCATCCAGATTATTGCAAAGGGCATGATTTTGTCTTGAATAGCAAACTCATGGAATTCTGTGTATATATCTTCTTTATCCAGACGTGTGTTGATAGTTTGCTTCCATATATTATGAATCGTGCTACTATGAACACAGGGATACAGATACTTTTTCTGATTAGAGATTTTTTATTTCTGGATATATATCTAGAGTGGAATTGCTGGATGGAATAGTAGATATATCTTTATTTGTTTGAGGAACTTCCACACTGTTTTCCAAAGAGGTTGTGCTAATTTATGTTCTCACAACAGTGTAGGAGGGTTCCTTTTTCTCTAACATTTGTTTCTAGTCTTTTTGATATAGTTCCATCTCACTGGTGTGAATTCATATCTCATTGTGGTTTATATTTGCATTTCTCTGATGATGAGGGATGTAAAATTATTTTTCATGTGACTGTGGGTCATCTGCGTGTCTTTCTTAGACAGGTGTATATTCAGTTCTGCTTATTTTGTGAGTGGGTTGTTTGCATTTTTCTGTTGAAGTGTATGAACTCTTTATACATTTTGGAGATTAGGCTTTTGTCTGATGCATATTGTGAGACAATCTTCTCCTATTCTGTGGGTTACCTTTTTATTTAATTTTGTTTTCTTTTTCTGTACAGAATCTTTTTAGTTTGATGTATTCCACATGTTTAGTTTTACTTTAGTTTCTTTTGCCATAGGTATATCCCTTTCCTAAAGACATATTTGTGGTTGATGTCATGGATTGTTTTTGTTACATTTTCCTTTATGTATTTTATGGCTTTGCATCTTATGCTCATGTTATTGATCCATTTGGAGTTAACTTTCATGTATGGTGCTAGTGAGTAACATAGTTTTATTTTTTGACAGGTTTCTATTCAATTTTCCCAGCACTTTTTGTTGATTAGACTTGTAAATGATGCTGCAATAAACATAGGGGTGCATTTATCTCTGTGAACTAGTGTTTTTGTTTCTTTTGGGTAAATACCCAGAGGTGGAATGACAGGGTTACATAAGATTTCCATTTTCAATATTTTGAAGACTCTCTATACTGCTTTCCATAAGGGTTGCACCAATTTGCACTCCTACCAACAGTGTAAAATTTTTCCCTTTTCTCCATATCCTCACCAACATTTGCTGTTTCTAGACTTTTTGGATAATAGCCAGTTTCTCAGGTGTAAGGTAATACCTCATTATTGTTTTGCTTTCCACCTTCCTCTTTTTGGGGCCCTTCATATTTTTTGAGTGACTTCGATTTTAGCTTGACTTTCTTCTCTGTCATGCTTTTAGCACTGTGACTTTCCCTTCCTTTTTCTTTTGATTTCCTCCTTTAAAATGATACAGGGTCTGGTTGTGGCTGGTCCCTTTAAGATTGTTACTCTGCTCAAGGAGATTAAGAACAGATTAGGAAATTGAACAGAAAGCTGGAAGTTATGAAAACAAACCAAGCTGAATTTCTAAAACTGAATTTACCCAATAATTGGATTTAACAAGTTATTCCACACAATTGAAGAGAAAAATTAGTGGGCTAGGAATAGGTAAAAGTGATTACCAACATGAAGTATAGGCAAAAGTGGAAGAAAAATGCAGAGATAGGGTTACAAAATACAAGGTACAGTCACAACATCTAGTATGAGTAACTGAAAACTTAGAAGAAGTGGAGGAGAGACACATATGATATAAGCAATGAAGGAAAAAATAGTGGCTGAGCATTTTCCAAATGTGCTAATCAACCAAAAACCACAGATTCAAGAAATAATGCAAATTCCAAAGATAAGTAAAAGGAAAACTCACTTTATAGTGAAAGCACTGAAAATGAAGATAAAAATAAAATTTTAAATTATCCTTAGGAATCTTATCAACTATAACTAGAATGAGATTTCTCTTCTTTCACCAGAAATGATAGAACTTTTTAAAAAGTTATGAAAGAAAATAATTGCCAAAATAGATTTCTAAATCTCTAAAAATATATCCTTTAGCAATGAAGATGAAACATAGGCATTTTCAAATCAAAAATTTATGAGAAGAAATTTTTTTTCCAGCAGTCATATAATATGTACAGAAAAGACTAGTAAAGTCCCATCCATTGTTCGTGGAGCAATGAAACTAGAGAGAAGTTTGGAGATTTAGGAACGAATAAAGAGCAACCAAGTGAATAAAGAACTAAGATAAATATGTATAAATAAATTACTGTATAAAACAATAGCTTAATTTCTGTTGTCCCTAAAATATATAGAGAATTAAAATACAGAACAACATAAAAAGGGGGCGAGTGAAGTTAAAAGGGTGCAAATTCCTCACATTGTAGAAGAGGTAAAAGAGTAAATAATAATATACTGCGATGTCAATGATGTGATTTCTTCAGTAAGTTCTAAAAATGGTAAAAAAAAAGTTATTATAGAGGGGAAATTTGGAATAATAAATATACTCAAACAATCTGAAAGAAGACAATATAACGTTGAACAGGTGAAAAAATAGGAAGCAAACTTTAGTTTGGTAGAATTAAGTCCAAATATGTAAGTAATTACATTAAAAATACATGGTTTATAAATGCTGATATTAAATACAATGATTTAAATAGCAACAATATAACTATATGTTGCTCTCAAAAGACATATCTAAAAAACAGGTAAATAAAAAGTTAACAGAATGGTAAAATATATTACCACAGAAACCCTAACCACAGGAAGGCTGAATCAATATTAAAAGAAGCAACTCTTTTGAGGAATTTTGTTTTAAATGTTTGCAGAAAAAATGGGTCAAGAACAAGAGATGGGCACTGGTTCAGAATATTTTATTTATTTTTAATACATATATATTTATATAAGTTAATTGGTAAGACAATAAGGATAAGATATTTATTTTCTGATCACATCTATTTCCTAAGGAAAATTTACCAGATGGCCGTAGAAGGAAAGGTTATTACTGCTTTGAACAGTGGAAAGTTGGGAAATAGAAGTTTTAACAAGAGGAAAAAGAAACTTATTATAGGAATATTTGAGGATTAGGCAGCGTTGAGAGTCCACTTGACATTTGTGATCATAAACTAAAAGTGAGAAGAGTCAGTGTGGCAGTTGTATGTTTGTTTTTTTTCCAGTCAAGTCCATCTTCTTCCGTGACAATACAGAGTAGACTCACTGAAGAATTTAATCTGTGTTCTCCATCTTCACAAGTGAACTAGGTACAGTGTGGGCACAGTTTCAATGTATTAATACTACACTTCTCAGACCAGAGGAGATCTTCACCCCTTCCTCTTTTCCTTTTTTGTGTGTATTGCTGAAGGGTGAGTGGTTGTAGCATCGGTGTTGCTGAAAAGCACCTCTCACAGCTTACCCCCACGGCTGGTTGTTTTCTGAAATTAGAATGAAGACTATTGAGCACTGTTGGTTGTCAGCTGTGGGTCTAGCTGTCAAATCTGAGAAAACAGGAAAGAACTTTGTAGCATCATACCTCTGTTTGCAGAGACAGAATAAGCAGATGCACTTTGACTCTTTCTTGTGGGATCCCAGCTCAAGAGGCCAGGATGATAAGTCATTCATGTAACCTGTGGGTTATACCAGCATCCCCTTTATGTTCTGAATATTTCCTCCTTCATTTGAGCAACTTTGTGTAGGTTTCTGGGTCGTGCAAATGAGAAATCCTGGACAAAGAGATCAGTTTTCTCATTTGTGTAAGTGAGGAGGGGTTTTCAAACAATGCACCATGGAGCCCAAATTAATATAGAGCCTTTTGAGCTGGATTCTGTTAGTCCACTTCAACTCTGACCCCAATTACATTGTGGGCTTTTGTAAGGGACTTCACTCAAAATCGTTCTATTAGTAAAATGAAAATAAAGCCTACTATTCCAGCTCTTAACACTGTATAAATTCATTAATATTTAAATTTCATGATAGAACAACTACATTTGAAATCATTTTTCAACCCACATGCTAAGGCATGGGTCAATAATAATGTCATGGTCATTAATACCCTTGAACTTCCTGATTCTTTGACTCTGAAGATCTTGTCCAGTCACTCACTTCTTAGTCCAGCTGAGGTACAAGAGGAGCATTGGTTCTAATAAAATCACCAGATTCCTTAGCATTTTGGTAACTATCTTTCTCTGCTTTTCTTTCTTTAGTATTGTCCAGAAATATGGACATTTTGCAGCATGAGGCCTCAAGTCAGTGAGGTCACACTTCTGGGCAAGGGAACTAGAGAGTTCGAGTGATCTCATCAGTCTCTTCCAGTTCAATAATTTTGTAGCTGCATGAACTGGCAACTTGTTCTTGGCATAGTTAAAGTGGGCATCCATTAAGAATTCTGGAAAAGTCACATACTCACTAGTAATCCATTTGAGGACCCCCTGACCAGCTAAAGAAGTACAATTAGCTGAAAAGAAGAAGCTGCTGGACTTTAAACTCAGGTCATGTGTAATGGTCATGAGTCAGTGATTTATTAATCTTTTTGAGCATATTATTATTTTCAATAAATAAGAGATCAAATAATTTATTCTCCCTTCAAGTGGCCTCTTGAAATCACCTGGGGAAATTGGCAAGAAGGAAAAAACTTTCTAATTAACTGAGTAAAACTACATTAAATTTAAACTGGGACACTTCTTACCACCACTTTCACTTTGAAGACTGGTTTTAGGAAAAGGAGCTACTATATCTTGTTCACTTTCTTGGCATGAAATCCCAGAGTTAATGTTACCAACAAAAATCACATAGCTTTATAATAAATTTGTATGTTTAATCTCACATAATCCATGTTTGCAAAAATTTCTTATAGGCTTCCTTAGAAAGTGTGGTCTATGATGCAAAAATCAGATTAGAATCAATCTCTTTATTGTCTGAAAACAACATTCAAATACAATTCATTATTAACATAAAAAAAGATAGTTAATAGTGCTTTTTTTAAAATTAAAGATTATAAGATCTCTATAAAACAAATGTGTAAAGAAAATGAACCCCAGGCAGACTTCATCTTAAGCAGGAAAGGAAGCTCTGCTTGGGGAAGGCAGGGAAGGGGCTCTTGACCAGCAGCTTTTGTAGGTGCTGCTCTCTGTGCTGCAGGGACATCCTGTGTGTCCGCCCTGCACAACAATTTCAGACGTTTTATAAAAACAAATCACCTTATCAGAGGAGCAGAGCTTTGCCTTCCTTTCCCCATCCTGTCCCAAGCTGTATAGTTAGCTAGAGAGACGATTGTAAACAGTATACAATGCAGAACACATTCTGCTTTTGTTTTTGTTAAAAAATATGCTTCTCTTGTTGAATTCCCTATCCTATTTAGTGGCATCATTCTTTGAGTCATCCAAGCTAAAAGAATCCTGGAAGTCCTACCCTAAATGCCTTCCTCTCCTTCACATTTCATATTCTATTGGTTATAAATTCCTAGACATTTTATATTCCTTCCATATTTCACTAGCTATCCTCTTTCATCCACCCTGCTATGATGACCTCCTTTGGGAACTTATTATCTCTGTTCTGGGGTATTGTAGGTGTTCTTGCAGACTTTCAACTTGCCTTCACCTTTTGGCCCCACCATCAAATTACTCTCCTAGATGGTTCACTAGACAGAACTTTCTAGAAAGCAGATAACAATCCTGGTAAGCCCTTGATGACAGGTTTTAGGTGCCTTTCCCCTTCCCTGAAGGATAAGGTCAAAGCTTAGCTTCATGCTGTGTAAGGACCTTGTTGATCTACCCAGAGCATGTCTTTACCCAATGTGGTATTTCCTTCACAATTCTCTCCCAGGAGTTTAGTCCTTGGAACATAGCGCATCTCATCATTCTACTGATTATTCTTTCTGAATTAGTCCTATGTATACTTTAATACCAGATCAAATAGTTTCTATTTTTGGATTGATCCCACACCTTCCTGACTTTGGCCTTCTAACCAGAAGTGGTCATTCCCTCTTGGGTGATATTAATAAACCTAGAACACACTGTTGTACTAAAATTTGTCTTCCCTATGAGACTGTGAATAGGAACTTGGTCATTTCTATCTTTTATTTCCCCTCAAAATGATAACACTTTATTTTTAAAATAGTCTTTTACTTGGCTGTTTGCTTTTAATTTCCAATATTTTCTATACACTTTTTATTTGAATTCTTTCAGTTTTATTGAAGGAACATTGTCTCGTAGCATTATATAGGTTTAAGGTGTGCCTCATTATAAATCAACACCAGTATACACTGTTTACTACCAACAGTCCAAGTTTATCCTTTATCTGCTAATTAATCCCTTTTCTCTCATTTTTATCTTCGTGTGGGTCACTTATAGCTTGATATAACTTCTGTCTAGCTCCAGGCCTGGAATCTGGGAGGTGCTTTATAAATCTCTGTTGATTGGGTAAAAGGAAATCCAAATTTATGCCAGAATATTTGTTCATTTCAGTGCTTACTGTTTTTTTCTGTTTATAGCAACACTACCTAACCACTGTAAAAAAATCAGAAAAGATACAAAGAGATGTCTAGTTTTTAAGAGTCTATGACTATAAATTGAATCTGGATTATTTTGTACTTTGCTTCTAAGGTTCTTGTGAACTCCCTTTCTTCTATCACTAGAAATTCCAATATAGTATAGTCTAGGTACAGTCTGTGTTTCAGAATAGCTTCTTATGCATTTCTATGGCCAACAGTCAGGCCTCCAATAATAAAGCCAGAACTCACCTGTTGTCTCTGATAGGCTGACTGAAGTGCTGCCTTAGCTTGGCATGCTGTTCCCAAAGTTGCAGCCTCTATGACTCTTTGGTATCATTGGAACTCAATTTCTTCCATTCAGTACTGGAGATGCTAACATGCTGCCATCTAATAATGCAGTTGAGAGCTCAGACACTCCTGCGTCTCAGAGTTGCTGGTTATAGTATGACATATATCATGCTTAGTTAAGTGGTTGCATAGTGTTGTGCCCTTCCTGAATCTAGCTTGCAATTCTAGAATGCTAGATTCCCTTCTCTCCCAGTGATTTCTCAAGGGCACTGCTTTGTGCTCTGCTTCCAAGTGTGCCGCTCTCAACTCCTTTCTTCATTATGCAGACATGTCTCTATACGTCTGAATCCCAATAGTGCATAGCACTCTGATTTATACCTCATAAGGCTCCTTAGCCCCCATGAAATAATGTATAGTTGCCTTTTGTATAGAAAAAACTAGAAAAAACTAGACTCCCCTCAATGAATGTATTTATTTCCTCTAATTTGTACCATTAACTTAGCTCTATTGTGTCTAAATCTAATAAATTGTTTACCTGTATAAAAGATAAGGTTTTGAATTAGACTTACTAATGATAGAAACTCTTTGAAGTAGGGTCAGGTTGGGTTAGTGAGTTCTGACTCACTGATGTGTTGTTTGTCCTCTGAAGAACTAGTTCATCCTTTGCTTCTGCCAGTGTACTAAGGTAAGTTCAACTGAGTTGTACATAATTCAGGTGGCGAAAACAGAATTTGCTTTTTCTTCCTGGACAGCTGAATTTTATTTTTTCTGGAATATATGACATTATTCTGTTGCTTTACTTGTGTAGATATAACCTCTGTGTTTTTTGAGATTGTTTTTCCATAAAAAACATTCAGTTACAAGAAAATAAAAGTTCTTTAACACAATCATAAAAAACTGGATACACTTCTGTGATAGTTTCAGATAATATATTTTATGGGTCATGATACCTTTTAATGAGTAGGAAGGACTGATATTTCAAAGCCTTTATTATTTATAATGCTATGCAGCTGACAAATCAGATGTGGTCATTTTGTTATGCTTAGTTTTACTGAACATAGAGAATAAGCTAAAGATTATTTTTTGCTTTGAATCAAATCTGCAAGAAAATATACATATTGCAAACTCATCACCCATACATAAAGAGATATTAAGACCCTCAGTGGTCATTTTATTAAGCTAAATCTGAAATGCTGATGATAAAATATATCTATTGAATAAAAATGTGTAGGAACAGTCATTCTACAACTGGGAAGACATCTCAGTTTTATTAATTTTGGTGACATCGTCCCATCCATGTCTAATCTTCAGTATCTTCTTTCTTAGGCATGGCAGGCAGAGGATGGCTTTGCAGATCAGGACAACAACTGGAAGGAAAACAGCTATCATAAAAGTTGGAGGTGTATACCATATAAATTGCTTTATATCTATCCATTTATTCCAGGCAAAAATCAATGCATGTATTGTGCCCAGTAGAAGGGAAACAATCCCTAGCTTGCTCTGCAAAAGAAAAAAAAAAAAAAGGTTTCTTAAGTGTAGATTGGTATGATATGTTTATTCTATTCTATCTCATTTAGATTTATCTGGCTGCTTGGAAATCCTTTTATTTATTGTGATTACCTTCCTTTCTCATTTCTCAACAATGTATACTCACACAACCACTCTTTTTACATGTCTTCATTTTACCCTTTTACTTTGGGTAATGTCTTTGTATCCAGGCTATCCATGTTGAGAACACTTAAAACGTTTCTCCTTTCAGTCTCAGCTAACCAACACTATCTTTCTTTCTCCACACTGTTCATCTCTCTTAGGACATGTATTTTATAGTGCTTTCTCTCTTGTGCATTTGCCTTAATCCTGCCTAGCAAGAGACATCTAAAATGAGGGTCTCTTAGTTACCATAGGATTCCGACAGAATCAAAACAACAATTTGTGCATTTTAGATGCTTGATCAATATTGGTTGGTTGACTGAAGCTTAGTACAAAAATCAGTTTGATTCTGTGATTTTATTAACTGTGAAGGCAATGAAAGTGCTGACTCTGATTTTGGTGCATGAATACTAAAGTGAATTAGCAAAAAACAAGAATTCTAATAGAGTGGACAATATCAAGAATTGTTTCAGAGATATGACGAACATTTAGCTTACATTGGGATAAATGGCACCATCCACATAAAGTTTATTAAAAAGTTACTCAACTATGTAATTTTATGGCATTCTAACAAGAGATCCTCTAGGTAATTTTTTATTTCTATCGACTATTCACTGGAAATGGTCTTGTAGCAAATGAATCCAGCTCACAATTATTTAGTAGTAAGAAGATATAAGCCTCAATGAATATAATCAAATATCTAAGTTTATTATTTTCAAACAATATTCTTGAAGGTAAGTCATCATATAACTAGTTCTTGGACTGTAAATGAAAATTTCCTAGGTTAGTGATTGAAAAATACATGTAATTGGTTGAAGATTTATATTTTATCAAATCTGTATTATTTACTTATTATGGGTTAGGTGTTTGCACATAGGGGAATGGACACAGTTGTCAAGATGTAGTGCTTGAATTTCTAATAAAATCTGAAAAGTGGTGTTAAGCATATGTGTGTCACGCAGATAAACATAAGAAGAAAGTTAATTAATGAGGAAAAGAGAACGCCAATGGCTGGTAGGTTCAATCGACAAGTACTGTGTTTGAAAAATGTGGCACCATCTTTAAGATACCCTGGAATAATTCAGTTGGAGACATAATTTCCAGTCTAACAAATACCCTGATAAAATGTCTGTTGGAATATTTGTATGGACATGTCCGACTTTGTGGGGTTTTCAAAGATGTCCACCCATAAAAGCTAAAGCTTTGTAATTAAAACAATCTTGGCAGTGCTTATGATTCAATGAAATTTAGTTCTCTGAACCTCATCAGACGTGAACCTTGTGAATTCTGGCACATTGTTCTTTTTAGGAGCACTAGGGGATTAATCTCAGTAAATCTGATAAAGCTTTGAATTCCAAGAACACTCAAGTTTAGAAACTTTGAGTAAGCTACATAAGATGTAACTTGGAAAAAGAATTATTTACTATTAGATATTAGAATACCTTTGGGACATCAAAATTCCGTATTTTAAGGATAAATGATTTTGCATGCATAAAATAAAGCTATTTAATTTTAAAGGCATGAATAAACCAGAGGATATGCAAAATAATATTTTTTTTGGGGGGTAACTAACAAATAAATGGATTTGAATTCCTAAAGTCTCATGTCCTTAGTTATTAGATGGACAGCAATTTACAAGTTTCAGAGGTTAGAAATAATAATTTTCTTTAGTAATGCCTTTTATTTGTGTCTAGAAAACACTCCTTAGAAGCAATAGAGAAAAATGATGGGAGAGTATACTGTTAATTGGAACAAATGTAGGATCTTTACTCTTGTAAAACCATGTTATTTTTTACATGGCAAAGTCAATACACCTGGTGATATATATTAGAAGCATAAGGAAGATGATGTAATTCTTAGAGGGACTAGACTTATTTTATGTGTCATTCACCTGAATGTAGTGAAATTCTCTCCATGTTAATGAGTCGCTCACAGATGGAACAGATGTCACAGCCAGCAGGGCCAATATTGCAAGTGCCACAATTCCCAGAGACACATATATTTCCATTCTCCAAACATCATGCTCAATCCAGGCATCTTCTTTATTTTGTTGGACCTGCAAGAGGGTGAAAAGGGGAAATAAGGTATTCAAGAAACACTTGTTTCCTATATGTGAACCACTGTCTATACTTCTGATATCTACTATGGAGGCCCTGAGTAGAGTCTTTACAAACTGATGACTTTGTTTCTGCATTCCTCTAAGGAAATGCCATAGGAGCTATTAATATCTTTCCTTGAATGTAACATGTATATGCTCTATTTTTTAAATTTACATATAATTATTCAGTTAGATTTATAAGGTACATGCAATATGGTAAATAAGCAGAGAATAAGGACAATTAACATCAAAAAGCAATCTAATGAGCATGAATTCAGATTGAAATCTGGCCTTGTCCATGAATAAAATATGCTTTTATGGTTTTAAAGTTGAAGTTTATTATTTTCATCTTAAAAAAAACCCCCAAAAACTTCAGTGTAAAACTATACAACCAAGCCCCAAAGAAGAGTTGCATTAAAAATGTAAAAAATATGGATTACTTTCTTATCACAGGGTTTCAATAGAATCTCGGGGACACTGATACCAAATAAGAAAGAGTTAATTTGTTAGGCAACTTAGATTTTTCAGTTTCATGATATCGTCAATATTGTCATCCTACCTGCTGATATGCCCAGTTTAGCAGCTTGTATCTGTAGGATCGTCTCATTGGATAGGATAAACTATAAATTGCATGCAGTACAGCAAAAAAGAAACTGAGAAGCCCAAATTGCTTTCTGGTTATCATCCATCTATCTAACCAATGTGGAAATTTCTTATACTTGGTTCCATTATGAAGCTGTACAACTGCTGCTATTGCGCCTGGTAAATAAACCAGAGCCAAGAGGGTGAGGGAAACCATTGGTAAGACTTTGTTGATGACCAAGATTGGAATTCTATAAAAATACTGTTGATGGGAAGTTACTAAAGGATGAATTATTTCCCTCAGGAGAGTGTAAAGAAAAGTCAGAGATGATACAATAGCAGCAATTTTAATTGGCAAGCGCCACTTTGGAAAGAGCTCCTGTTTGTGTTGAAGTTCTGGGAGGCAGTCATATTCATCAAAATGGGCTGTTCGGTGCAAGGGCATAAGTACAGGTCTTTTCGGCAGGCTGTTCTCTCCCAAGTCCTCATTCTGCAAAGGAGAGAAAATGCACATCTTAACATTGAACAAAATATCTAAAGTATTTCAGTGAGTACTGATAGACAAATAATCTATTAGAAGACACATAAGGCTATATAATTTGTTAAATCCCACAGGAATGATCTATTTCTTGAGAAAATGGAACTATCCATTTGGTTGCAGACCTAGGTAATCAACAATTCAAAAGAAGGTGGCATTAACCATTTTGTCACTTTCCCAAATGACTGATATACCAGTAAAACACACACATGTACGCAAGCATGCAAGCAAACACACACACAAACACACACACACCAACTCACAATAAGAATTTATGTCAGAATGTTTCATATCATGTTACTTTATGAATAAATTTACTTTTGCTTTCTATACGTTCTCATTTGTTACAGCTCTAAAACTATTTAAATGCCTGAAAGATGTTAGTGATTATGTTGTTCATTTTCTCATTTTACACAGAGTACTTTATCCACAGTTATCTATGATTTTAAATATTTAAACCTCTTGCCATTTGATTTTACTTTCATGATAATAATCACTATTATATCTGATGTTTTCTCCAATTACTCTATTTAAAAGGGAATTGATAAGTACAATATGGCTTCTGTCATTTCTGCATGTTAAAACAATCTAAGTATAATGAACTGAAATCAATTTTCTGGTTGAGTGAATAATTATGGAACAACAAGCAAGACATTAATTTGCAAAATGAAAATGATTTCATTTTATACATTATTTTATAGTATGTTCTTATACTCCCTTAATTACTTTTCCTATTAAAATAATTAAGATAACTTAGTTTAAAAGTGCAGTGGATGGGGTACCCTGGTGGAGCAGCGGTTAGGTCATTCGCCTCCGAAGGAGCAAGTTACATACCATGGGTTTGAATGTGTGTGTGTGTGTGTGTGTGTGTATGTGGTGAACAACTAAATAAAAATAAAATAAAGATGCATCCTCCTCTCTCTTCCTGTCTGCCTGCCTAACTTGCCTTCATTCCTGCCTGCACCTTTCTTTTAAAACAGACAAAAAACAATGCAGTTGATATCATTTAGAAAAGTAAAAATATTTTGGAACCAAAATGTTCCAATTTTTTTTAAAAAAAAATGTGGTTTAAAACCTTTGATCTTGAAGGAGGGCAGAAGTGGAACAAATGATTATTACTTCAAAATGGAATTTATGGGTTAAACAATGACTCATCATTCTTTTTTTTTGATCTCTTAGTAAGTTGCCATGATGCCTATGGGGGAAAAGATTGCATACTTACAAAACTACCATAATAAGGCATTGATGACTCTTCTAAGAAACTTAGACCCATAGAATGTTAAAAGAATTGGAAGGGCCTTGGATATGACTGGGTCCAGCTCTCTCACTCTATCAATAATTCTCAGTGATTTATTAAAGGTTATTCAGCTAGACTTTGACAGTCAAGGTACTATTTCTCTCATATACTACACTGCCCTTTGCCCACCACAATATCAGTAGCAGGAGTCAGTGTATAGGTATCAGCAGACTAGGATGAAAATCATTTTTTATAACACTAGGAGAAAATTAATAGCATTTTAATTACATTTCTAGATTTTTATTTTTTCACTGTAATTTTACCAAATAATCATCTTCTTCTACACTTCTCCTAGACTTCATTTTCCAAAGTTCATCTTGGTTTGTGATGTCTTGAATCCTCTCCATTAGTTCTAGAAGGTAGTATCGCTTCAGTCACCTATGAAAATAGAAATAATTATCTTCAAGTTTATGCTTTTTATGATGTTCGTGTCTGGTGGGATGATATGAAAAATGTCCTCATTTAAGGAACAGAGTGGCAGATAGAGCACAATTAAAATACAGTGACTGGCTTACACATTTTATATCATTATACATCTTTATTTATTTAGTTGTTCATTTTTTGTGTTTTCAACCCACCCCTGAGTCTTGAACCTGGGTCCTTGGGTTGTATGTGGTTCCATATCAGTGTTTTAGTGCCTAAGTCACCAAGGCATGTCCCTTTATATCATTATAATCTGCAAGAATCTCAAACCAGTGCCTTTGTGTTAATAATTGCTCTTCTTTGTCCAACTGTCCGCTGCAATGAATGACCTAGGTATCTCTATGGAATTCAAAGGGTTGGATATTGCCTTTTATTTGAGGAGACTTTAACTTCAGATGCTTATTTAGAGGAAAACTAGTTCCTGTAGAGGGTAAGCAGAATTAGGTAAATAAAAGGTAAATAAAATTATTTTTGAGAGTAAAAATGTTAATAATGGAGGGTGGAGTTAGCTGATGTAAAATTATATTTCAGAAAGTTGTGCTTAGTAGACTTTAGTAGTTAAGGTATTTTTTATAGAGAATTTATTCTGAGTTTCAGACAATGAACAGAATACACACTGGTGGTAGGGTAAACCAAAGGTCATGTCTTTCAAGTGCCATTTCCCATCAAAATAATGGGCTGGTCTTCGTTGGTAAGACACAAATTGCTAGTATTTTTCTAGTGGGGTTGTTGAGTTGTGCTCAGGAATTGACATGCTCACTTTCATGGTCAACCCAATGGAAATTAATTTTGTCAAATTTCCTGTGCAATAGGGGAATCTTTTTCTTAACATCTTTCACAGATCCTCATTCAGGTTTCATGTAACATTTTTTAGGGAAGGGAAACACATGATGTCATGATATTATTCACTGTTCTTATTAGTTCTAAATTTATTTCCAGAGGAATACATCACCTATTTGTGCTTTATGAAATTCAACCAGAAAAAAACAGATTAGACATACAAGATTGGCAGAAAACATTCTAAATGTTTCTGCATTTTAGATGACCTGTCATACTTGTGTTAATAGTAAAGTTGTCTCAAGGAGTCGTTAAAAGAACTTAAAACATTCCCTCACTTTTACAAGGTTTGGTCTTCAAAAAGAATTATAGGAACCATCTTTACATAATGCCAACATTTACCTTTTTTGAAGTGCTTGCTCTCAGAACATTTTCCAGATATGTATTTTGAAATTTCATAATATTCACATTGAGATGCTTTGCTGTTTTGGTCTGCCCACTTTCTTTTCCCACCTTTTAATGAGCTAAATAATTTCCTCCATTTTGATAAATGTCTGTCCTTTGGCAATAAAAGTTGGCATATGACTCTGTCTTGGCTAATCACAGTTCTCTATTTCCTTGATCACATTGTTGGCTTAGTAAGGGCACACACCCTAATTGAGCCAATTAGAATCCTTCTCTGATATAAATACATATGCAAATATAAGACAAAGAGGACATGTTAGTATTTTGTTAAGCTGGGAGGACAAAAGTGTGTTAGTTTTGTGTTTTGGTTTTTTTTTTTTTTAACGTATTCTAAGGAGAAAGGTGTTTTCAAAAGAACATAAGAAAGCCAACACACACAAGCAGAACCAAGAACATGGGGAAAGAAGAGTGCAGGGGGTTTAAGTACTTTGATTCCCTGAGACCAGAGCCTACATTTCTCAATTATATATGCCAATACATCCCTTTTTTGCTTATGTGAGAGTTGGGTGTTTATCACTGGCATCTGAAAGAGTTCAGAGTAAAGCATATACCAACCAAGTATTATGAACTCAATTATAGGACAGACACTGAAAAGCAAAAAGAGAAATGAAACTTTGTGCTGACTCTGGAGGGGCTTACAGTCTACTTTCTTAAGAAGCAAGTCATTTGGTGATTTAACCAACACAGAGTAATGTGAGGGTTGTGTATGTGACTAAGTATAAAATTTTTGTCTATTGCAATTAAACACAAGAAACAATTCACTATGTTTAGAAAATGTTTTAACTGAGAGCTGCAGGATGACAAAGATGTTACCATATAAGTATACTTAGTCAATATGAACACTTAATTATATTGTAAACAATGTTAGGCAGTAGGAATACAAAGTTAAATGAGATGTAACCTCCACTCTTAAAACCTCAAAGTCTAAGGGAAAAGGCACACATTTTAATAACTGCACAGTAATATAAAGAATCCTAAAGGAAGGCAATAGTCAGATGGTGGTATGGAGGAGGGAAGGCTCCTTTCTATAGCTGATCCTGAGTGCATCCAGCAAGTTGGCAGTGTGCTGACTGAGGTCCACTATGAATACCATCTGGGTGAAAAGCCTCAACCGCCTTGAATAGATACCCAGCCATTTGTTGGCATGGGAGGGAGAGCATGCTGAAGAGAAGAGGTTAGGCAGAGCCCAGGGCAGTAGGGGAGATTGTTGACTGTTTGGTTTATAGTCAACTTTGTGCCCAGAAACCCAAGAAAATAAAATATCAGTCAAGTAAAATATGTTGGTTTCCATCAAACATTAACCGATATATAACTTAAATTTTACAGTAAAATCTTTTCATAAAAAATACAAACAGAAAACAGCACCATGTTCAAATGTTGGGAACTCCAGAATCAGATCCAAATTTCTCGAACTTTCATCTCTATTAAAAAAGCAAAACATTTTCCTGATGTGCCTGTTCATTTTGCTGTTCCAGGATGGCTGACCTGATGTTCCTGCTAAAATATTGACACAGCCCAACTGACTCATGTTTATGTAGATAAGTTTAGAATATGAAGAAACTCAATGACTGCTATACACTGTGGGTTGCACTACATTTCCAAAGCGTCTATACTTTCGAGTGCACACTTGCTTTATCACAACTGTGTGAAGGAGAGTGGTATTTCTTCACTGGGATGTTTTTAAAGTGTTTCTTCTCCCCGTGCATATTATTCTGTACTTTTATTCAATGTCAAAATGCTGACTGAAATTTTCTTTTTTACAAAAAGGATAGAATAAGGAAACTGGAAGTGCAGGTAAATTTTATGATTACAGATCCTTTCCAGTGGATTTGATCCATGACATATTTAAAGCTTTGTTTGACTTTTTAGAAGGAACTTTCAACTCATCTGAGATCCTGAAAGAGAAGGACTTACGTCCCCAAGCACTTAAAATGAAACCTTTTGACTAGGAATCCTGAAGACAAGTAGCCCGACTTCAAGTACTATGTACCAATCATTTATCAATGCAATGCAAACTCGTGGCGGCTTTGCCAAGTTGGAAAACATGCCATCAGAGTCCAATCTAAGAACATATTTAATAATCCACCAAATCCCTCGAGCCCACAGCGAAAGGGCTTCCTTGTGAGTCTCTGGCTCCCAGCCTCTGGCCTCGCCTCAAGAGAGCTCTGTACTCTGCGGAGAAGCTGGGCTGGAAACCCCGGAGCAACGCTTAAGGGGCGAAGCGAACTGCGCTGGCCGCGGAGCGCCGCTGCCCCAGTCTTGTACGGCTGCGCGCCCAGATACACCCTGCCAGCTGAGAGCTGTCGCCCAACTTCGCAAGGGCGTGCGGAGCCGGTTCGGCACCACAGTTAAAGGGACTCACTGCTTCTTGCGAGTCTTTACCGTAAGTCGCTGCCGCCACGGCTGCCCGAGATGCCAGTCCCACGCGGCGCCGGAGTCCCCGGAGCGCTGAGCTTGCTTGCCCTCGGCAGATCCCGCCCCCTCGTCAGTTGCAGGAGCAGCGCCACCTGCGGGTGCGGAACTTAGGCACAGCTTCTCTCAGGATAGTCTTCTAAGGTCCCAGCAGCCCAAGCTAGGATTTTTCCACGTTGCAACTTGGCTCTCAGATATCCCTGTCCTCTGCCTAAGGTACGCTCCTGGTTTCTCTCGGCCCTTGCCTTTTAAAAATCTCCCACATATGGAATATGGGTGCAGTTCTTTAGAACAGCGGTTCTCAAGCTTTAACGTGTATCACCTGTAGGGATTATCAGAACACTGATTTGGCCCCCACTCAGTTTTCCAGTTCAGGAGACCTGGAATGGGGCCTGTGCTTCTGTTTCTCCCTTCCCAGGTGATGTTGAAGCACTTCGGGTCGCTTGAGGGAGACTGCTGCAGAGCTTAGCTACCTCTTTTTACACTGCGCTCTAACTCTGTGGCTGCTATTTACAGTTGAGGAATCCGGATTTGGATCTCTGAGAGTGGCTTACCCCTAACTCTTGTTCAAATCTTGTACCCTACATTGCACAGTTTTTGCCACCCAGTTGAAGAAATTTTTAAACCTACACATTTACTCCTTCCCTTCCTTACCTCATGTTAAAGGCGAACTTTCCATTCCCTCACCCAGGCGAGCACTTCAAACCTGAAGCAAAGTTACTGTCACTATTTAAACATTTTAAATGGTTTTTAAAATATGAGAGGGGTGGAGAAAGCGAACATGAGCCGGGAGGGATGCAGGGAGTGCAGTTATACTTCTGAATTGGAACCAGGCTCAGAGTAGTAGAATGTCCCAGATCTGAATTGCAACATTTGGAAATTTGCTGTACAACATTCCCAGAACTGTTCTGATTAGAAAACGCAACAGGAGAGAAAAAAAAAAAAAGAGAGAAAAAGATAAAAGCTCAGCTACTTTTTCTATGAGTAATTATTCTTTACTCATGACCGTTTTTAAGAAATCTCATGTTTTGATGTGCTTTTTTGTAATCATTTCCTTTCCACATGGGCATGTTAAAGCACTTGGAAATTAAATGAGCATGGAGTGATTCCTGTGGTAGAAATATAATCTTATACTTTTTATTTCTAGTAGAATTAGAAAATAAATCATTTAAAAAGTTTTAGAAAAAAATCTGTGTGTGTATAGCACAGACTCTAAGAATTAAGACAAATTCTTAAATGTACCTAAGCATAGTTGAGTTTTAAAATAATGATGGGCCTTAAGTGGTCAAAGCTATAAGCTTTCAAACTTTAAGATTTGATAGAACAAGACATTCTTTTTTTCATAATCATTTTTTTTTTATGAAAAGGTCAAGGAAGTCCAAGAATATATATTGGAAAACTATAACAAGCTCCACTTGAAATTGCTTTACCTCTTTAATTTAAAGCATTTGAAACCAACCCAACATACTTTTGTTTTGTAATTAGACTATTTTATTTCTGAAAGATTTTTTTTAATTCAATATTTTAGGGTGTTGAATAAATATACTATGTTTCAAAGTAAAAATGATGGAAAACATGAGACTGCTAACTACATGGTAGATAATATAAAGGCAGCTTGTGTGTTTTCTCTGATTGGGTATGAGATGAAGAGAATTTTTTTTTTTAATACAAAGCAAAATCATTGCAAATGGTCTGAGTCAGCCTCTATAGCTCATACTTTTCACAACCAGTGTGACTTGTAGAAAAGTGTTATACTATTTCAGGTGTTGAAAATCAGATTGTAGTTTTATTATGACATATAAGAACTAGATAATTTAAAAAATAGGAATTCATTTGTGAGTTACAAATAAATTTGGATCATTAGAATATTTTGGAATGAATTTAAGCTATAGCAAGAGAGAAGAATATCAACAGAATAGTTCTTCAGTGTTATTTAGGGTAAAATACTAGTCTAGTGAGTTCACATTAACATGTCATGGGATAATATAGCAATTTAGAATTCACGATACTTTTATGTGAACAATAAGCAACCTATTCTTAGAACTTGATGGGACTACCATTTAAGAAGTAAACAGAGTACAGTGATGTGAGAGAAAAAACAAAAATGATCGTACCATTAAAGATAATCACAACGAACAGCAGACGATGAATTTCAAGTGAATAACAAGGATGAATATTTAGTTTTCCTCCTTTGGAAATCTAAGGACAAATAATGACAATAAACTCTGTTTCCAAGTCTTCCCTTTAATTGCAAGAATGGTGAGACTTTAAGATGAGGCAAAAATTACTTAAGTTCATGGACAAAGACTTTGTCAAAGTGATTCTTTTAAGCATAGACATAATACATGTTTCTTGGTTTAATTTTCTGATTCTATTACCCTCATATGGTAAATTCTCTTTACTAGTTCAAGGTCTGCTTGTAGAGACATGTTGCATCAAAGTGGTTGGTGGTAGAGAGAAGATCTCTCCTTGGGAATGGAGATCTTCAAACGTTTTCCAAACCTTTTATTTCTCATTAGCAAACACAGTTAACAGTCAACATCTATTCTACATGATTTTCTAAGGATGTGTGGTTTATTTTGAAGCTGACAGATAAATCTTTTCCCACATGCTGCTTATTGATATTCAAAATTCCTTTACAAAATATATTTTATTGCTTTTAAATTTGTTTGGCCTGTCAAAAGGTTGAATAATTGGAAATTATTCACTAAACCTTATTATTTATGTCCTTCTATGTATGAATAGTTAGTACTTTTCTGAATGTGTGTTCTGGTGCAGCGAGTGAAATATAAGAATGTGGAAGACGAACTGCTGGGAGATTGTGAAGGGGTTTATCTTGGGACCAACAGGACAGATTTTACCACCTTCATAGTGTCACTTCATTCAGGCAATTTATTCTTTCCCCACATGTCTGTATCACACAATCCATGATAAAATTGTTGGTTTATTAAGAGATTGCTTAGCCATTCTTCCTAATGTTTTATATTCTCTTTGATCTCTAACTTGAAAAATTAAAAGATAATTGATGTATAACATTACTGTCAACTATAAATCAGCATTCGGTATTTGTATATATTCCAAATTGATCACCACAGTAAGACTAGATAGCATCTGTAATCATACATAATTATAAATTTTTATTAAGATGAAAACGTTGTAAAATTTACTCTCTTAACAATGTTCAAATATGCAGTATCATTATTTATAGTCATCATACGTTACATCCCCATGACATTTATTTTATAACTGGAAGTTTGTTCTTTTAAAAAAAATATTTATTGAGCTAATTTGCTTTACAAAATAGTATAAACCTATATTGTAGGTTCCCCATTCCTCAGATACATGACAACACACCCTGCCTACCACCAGAATACCAAAGAAAGTTCTTTACCCCTGTCCGTTGGACTCCGCCACCACTTTCTCCCATCCTGTTCCCTACTGCTAACCTCAGTTCCACTGCAACTGTCCAAGAGTTGATTTTTGTTTAGTCTGTTCCTTTGCTTTATTTCTTTATATTCCACATATGCATGAGATCATCTGGTATTCATCTTCCTTCTTCTGCCTTATTTCACTTTGCATAATCCCCTCAAGTTTCATCCAAGATTTCTCAAATGACAGGAGTTCATCTTTTCTAAAAACTCTTTTGTATTCCATTGTGTATATATTTACCACATCTTCTTTATCCATTCATCTGACGATGGGCTCTTAGGTAGTTTCCAGTTCTTAGCTACTGTAAATATGCTGCTATGAACATGAGGGTGAATCTAGCTGTGTAGATTCATGTTTTAGTGTCTTTTAGGTAAATATCCAGAAATAGGCTGAAGGGATAATAATGGGATTTCCGTTTTCAGTATTTTGAGGAATTTCCTTATTGCTTTCCCATAAGGGTTATATCAGTTTGCACTCCCACCATGTAAAAATGTCCCATTTTTTCCACAACCTTGCCAGCTTTTGCTGTGTCCAGACCTTTGAATAATAGCCTATCTCACAAGTGTAAGGTGATACCTCATTCTTGTTTTGATTTGCATTTCTCTAATAACAAGTAAAGAAGAGTGTCTTTTCATATGTCTGTTGGCCATCTGTATGTTTTCTTTGGAGAAATGTCCTTCCAATTCTTCTGCCCATTTTTTGATTGGATTATTTTTCTGTTGTTGAGTTTTATGAATTGTATGTCTATTTTGTATATTAAGCCCTTGTCAGATATATGAAATGCAAATGTCTTCTCTCAGTCAGTAGGGTATCTTTTTGTTTTGGTTTGTAATGGTTTCTTTCACTGTGCAGAAGTTTTTTGTTTGATTTTGTTCCTTGTTTTTTTTTTTTTTTTGGTTTTGTTTCCCTTGAGTCCCCAATGATTTCTTTAAGGCTGATGTCATGGAATGTCTTGCTTATGTTATCTCCCAGGTATTTTATGGTTTCTGGTCTTATATCAAGTCTCTAATCCATTTTAAATTAATTTTTGTGTATGGTGTTAGAGAGTGGTCTAGCTTCATTATTTTGCATGTGACTGTCCAGTTTTCCCAGCACCATTTATTGAAAAGACTTTCCTTTCCCCATCATATGTTCTTGGCTCCTTTGTTATAAATTAACTGACCATCTATGAGTGATTTTATTTCTGGTGATTCAGTTCTGTTCTACGGATCTGTGTCTCTGTTGTTATTCTAGTACCATATGGTTTTGATCACTATTGCTTTGTTGTATAGCTCAGTATCTGGGAGTGCAATACCTCCAGTTTTGTTCCTTATTCTCATAATTGCTTTGGCTGTTTGGGCACCTTTTGTTGTTTCATGAAAATTAAATATTTTTTTCTTCTATTTTCTTTAAAAATGCCCCTGGGAATTTGGTAGGGATAGTATTAAACCTATATATTGCTTTAGGTAAGATGACCATTTTAACAATGTTATTTCTTCCCAATCATGAGCATGAGATATTTTTCCATCTGGAAGTTTACATTTTTTGTCCCCTCCTTACCCATTTCTCCCACCCTCCTACCCACCATGTCTGGTTGGCAAGTACCAGTCAGTTATTTGTATCTAAGAATTTGGTTTTTTGATTGTTTAAGATTCTAATGTACGTGAGATCATATGGTATTTTTCCTTCATCTAACTTATTTCCCTTAGCATAATACCTTTAAGATTCATACCTGTTGTCACAAATGGTAAGATTTTATTCTTTTTAATAGATGAGTAACATATTTTATATGTGTATGTATATTCACATGTCTATCTATATGTAACTATGTGTATCTAGAAAATCTTTATCCATTCATCCATTGATAGATGCTTCAGTTGTCTTCATATCTTGGCTGTTATAAACAATGAATGAACATAGGACAGCCTATATCTCTCTGAATTAGTGCTTTCATTTTCTTCAGATAAGTAACTAGAAGTGAAATTGCTAGATCATATGATAGTGCTATTTTTATTTTTTGAGACGCCTCCATGCTGTTTTTTTAGTGACAGTATAAATTTACATTCTTATCAACAGAGTATGAGGGATTTCCTTTTCTTCACATCCTCACCAAGTTATTTCTTGTCTTTTTATAGTTGTCATTCTAAAAGGTCTGAAGTGATATCTCGATGTGATTTTGATTTGAATTCCCTAATGATTAAGTGATGCTATGCATCTTTTCATGTACTCATTGTCCTTCTGTATGTTTTTGGGAAAATGTCTGTTTAGAGCTCTTGCCCATTTTTTATTGGATTGTTTAGTTTTATTACTCTTGAGTTGTATAAACCATCTACTTTAAATCACTCTATCTTGATAATCTATGTTATAGTAACTTAGTTTGTTTGATATTATATTACAGTATTTTTTGTCTTTAAACAAGTTTTTATGTTATATGTGATATGTTACCCTCATTAAATTGTGAACTTTAAGAGAACACAGACCTTGCCATTTTCCTCTTTTTTATCTTTGGTAACTTAAATATTTATGGAACAGACTCATAGAAATTATTTGCGGAATGCGATTTTAGCTGTGAGTCTCAATGAAGTTTTAAAGTTTTAATGGATTTGTACATATCATTTAGAACAAAACCGTGGGCACAGATTCATTTGTTATTTATTTTATGGGGAACAATCCCATACCCACCTTCCTTAGTTTGTATCCTTCTTGTTTTCTGCTCCAGGAACATGTGGGCTTGGGTAGCTGTTGTCACAGGAACTACAGCCCTTAAATGTCTTGTACTATAGGGAAGAGATAGCTGGAGAGTGTTGGATGGGGTGGGTGGTTTAATAAATAACCCCAAAAAACTGATATTAATGGACTCTAACTCATGAATCCAGATGCCCATGGATTCCTATATTTGAGCTTCCAGAAGAAAAGATGAAAGGAAGGATCCTATCATTTATGAAATAAAAAGAACCGAAAGAGACTAGTTTAATAGTTTCACTTCCCCTTAATACATGAGTATTAAAAGTTGGTGGAATTATTCTGTTCCATGAGGTCATTCAGGGACAGCTGTTCCTTCTGTTCTGTGCTCTGTTGTTCTAGGGCATTGTCGTTGGTGCCATAATTGAAACATGTCATGGCACCTCCTTGATTTCTCTTGCTGGAAACGGAAATACAATCCAAAGTAACTTACTTTCTTTTAATAAGTGATGTGGAACTTGTACAATATCTTCTCAAATTTCATTGATGGTAATTTACTCCATAATAAGGGCAGACAAGGAAATATAGTCTCTTCCTGGGTGACCAAATTTTAAGATCCCTTATTCTGCAGCCTGTCTGAGGGTTCAGGATAAACTTGTAAACTCAGTCCTACACTGGAGGCTCACTACTGATGACAAAGTAACCTTTTTATGTATTAACCTTTTATCTTGGCTATGAACATCCTCTTGCAGAGGTTCTCTTATAAGGTCATCTGGCTGACGCTCCAGGTATGCCTGCAAATGAAGAATACTCTGTGGGAACGGTGTTTGGTTCTACTATGGGATTCCTTGCTAGCATAGAAGCAAATCATTCTTTTAGCTAAAAAGAAATAGCCAGGTACCATAACTGGTAGACAATATTAGAGGGAGTAAGAATCTATCTTGTTTTCTCTTGCTTCTGACCACTTACCTATAAAAATCTTCTCTTTTTTTCCTCCCTCAGGATCGTTTCTGCTTTTGGTGGCACTTTTCCAGTGCCACACTTTTCTGTCTGTCCAAGGTTATTTATATTTTCAACAGTGTGACTTTTGTGCACAGTGATCCAGAACCACTTGCCTTCCGCTTTTTCAGTTTCTCATAGCACCTTGCATTTCTAAGGTCTTTGTGAAGACAAGAACTACATCTTACTTTCTTTTACAACAGAATATACCTAAGCCCCAATACATATTACTTCAATTAATTATTAAATACTGCTTAATATACATATAGTGCTCAATTCTGTAAGATAAATTCAACTTAAACAGTAACTTGCAAGATTCCTGTAGAAATTGCAGTTTGAACACAAATATATATAATGAAAATGTAAGTAAACAAGAAGGTAAGAGTGCTGGCACTTTTGTATTATTTTATTTCCAGTTTTCTAGAGATGTAATTGACATATAATGTTGTGTCAGTCTAAGGCATACAACAGCGTGATTTGGGATATGTAATATGTTTATGTTGTAAAATGATTACAACAATGTTAGTCAATAAATTCATCATGTCACAGTTAACAATTTTTTGGGTTGAAAATTCTAATATCTAATGTCTTAACAACCTTCAAATATAAAATATGCTATTGTTCACTATAGTCATCTTCTCTACATTCCAATCCCAGAAATTATATACAGTAATCCCTCACCTACTGCAGGAGTTATGTTCCAGGGACCCCCGTGATAGGTGAAAATCTGCGAAGTAGCCGCATTATAATTTATTTTATTATTTATATATGTTTTAAGGCTTTATAAACCCTTCCTACTCCCCTATAAACCCTTCCCACACTCTTATTAACTTTTCCCACACTCTTATAAACACTTTCTAATTTTAGCCACGTGTAAAATTCTATGTGGGTACTCACTAGTGAAGTATACATATGCCGCAAAATCCTGCGATATTGCGAAACTTCCGCGATGCAAAATTAGATATATTTAAAAAAAAAGCCTTTGATGCAGTGAAGCCATGATAAGTGAACCGCGATATAGCGAGGGACGACTGTGTCTTATTAACTGGAATTTGATCACCCGTACCCCTTCTCTCCTCTATCACTGCCAGCTACCAATCTGTTCTCTGTCTTATGAGTTTGGTGTTTTCACATGCCACATATAAATGAAATCACACAGTATTTGTCTTTTCTTGACTTATTTCACTTAGCATAATGCTCTCTAGGTCCAACCATTTAGTAGCAAATGGCAGAATCTTCTTTTTTTAATTGCAGAATAATAGTCCATTGTGTGTATATGTATTGCATTTTATTTATGCATTCTGTCATTTACAAACACTTAGGTTGTTTCCATTCCTGGGTGTTGTATTAATGCTGCATGAACTTGGGAGTTTAACTATCATTTTAAGGGAGTTTTTTCATTTCCTTTGGCTATATATCCTAAAGTGGAATTGCTAGACCTTATGATAGTTCTATTTTTGTTTCTGAGGATCTTCATACTGTTTTCCATAGTGACAGCACCAGTTGTGTCCTCACCAATAGTGTGTAAGTGTTTCCTTTTCTGCACATGTTTGGTAGATGGCATTTTCCTTCTCCAAGTTTGATCTCTTTATGAAGCAATTTTTTAGAAGCCACCTAGAAGACTATTTGCAATGTGGAATTTTATCCAGCATAGCTAATGACAAATCTCACCTTATTATCTTGAGTATTAGTAAATGGTAATACATGCATACATATATATATATGTATGTAGATATGAAGTATTTTTGAGGATAGGTAAAGCAAGTCTTCATTGAATGTTGCATATTGATAGTCTAAGAAATCTCAACTTTAAGCAAAATAACATAATGAAGTCATATTTTTCTGTAGGATAATTGATATAAACAAGAGTTAACTTTCTATACAAATTGCTGGCCATAAAACACCCCCAAATTTCTAAATAAAAACCCAAAACACTTGAAATATTCAAAAATCATTTTCATTCATTCATTCATTCATTTACTAACCCTCTTATTTCAGTTCAGGGTCACTGATGGCTGGAGTCCCTGCAGCTCAGAGCACAAAGTAGGAGCCAACCCTGGATGGGATGCCTTTACGTTACAGGGCACACTGCTCGTACACACACTCGCACTCACTCACACACTAGGGCAGTTTAGACATCTAGTAAACCTAACGTTCCCATCTTTGGGATGTGGGGGGGGAACCGGAGCACCAGAGAAAAGCCATGTAGACATGCAAACTCCTCACAGACAGCGGTCTTGGCTGGGAATGGATTTTTTTCTCATTAGTTATAAAGAAATAACATTCAACAAAGGGACATTATTTGACGAACTGCCATACATGCACAGACTGTGTGATTAAAGATTGGAGGGACCGTTGTTGTGACAGGTAAGTGAGCAAAAGTTCAGTAGGAGACCTGGGGACTCAGACTTCTTCCTCTACACACTCCTTGGCTTGTGCTCATCTTTCTCTGCTCGGCTGTAAACTGTTGGAGGCAGTGACCACTTCTTTTCAATTGGCTCCTCAGGCTTAGTAAGGTGCTTAGTGTATATACAGGAGCTGATAGATTCTGACTGATTTAAGAGTACCCTGAGAAAAAATTTGAGGAGCAAGGAGACAACAGAATCAAGTGCTTGCTATAAAAAGGTGAAATAAAATAGGAAATAAAAATGCATCTGTTGGATTCAATATTTAAAAGGACTTTGATAACCCTATGAAACAATTATTAAGGGTAGAAACCAGGCTAAGTGCTTCAAAGAAGAATTGAGGAAGGAGAAAAATGACTACAGTAAGGGTGGATAAACAAGGAAGGAAGGATTTGGAGTAGAAGCTGGAGATAGTCTTTTCAGGGTGAGAGAGTTTAGATTCTTCTTTGAGGTTGTGAGGAAGAGAACTGCATGAAAGGAGAGAAAGATCTAGAAATTGAAGATAGACAAAAAAAGAGACTGATGGAGTTAGGTGCTGAAGAAAAGTGAATGGAGATGAAAATCAGAACATGGTGGAAAGATTACATTTAAGCAGAAGCAAGGATACCTCTTTCTCAGAGATTAGAAGAATAAAGAGCAATATATTTGTGAGGAGATAAAAACCTTGTGGGGAAGGAATGAAGGACAATGAGTGTGAGTTCGTGCATGAAGACCCGCTGAAGGGATTGTGGGTTAGAGACTTTGAAACTGCAAAAATTGAGGCCTTGTTCCCTGACAAGTCTTCAAAGTATTTAACACTTAATTGGGTGAAATGTCAGATAAGAAATATGAATAAGTGAGTTCACAGTGGGAAAAAATGCAGAGTCGCTTAGAACTGAGTACTGGGTGATAAGATAAGAAGTCATGGAGCAATGATGTGGGATCTAGGTGGTTATTGAAGCTATAAAGGAGGAGCCTGAACTTAGCTTCAGAAGAGTGAAGGATTTTTCATTAGGGAAAAGAAAGGGAAAGTTTTTTTTCGATCAAACCAGAAGTGGTATATATGGATTGAATTTTTCTTTGTTCAGGCTTATGTATATGAATTAGCTTTATACACTTAGAAGGATTTCTTTTTTGGGCTAACTAGAAAAATTCTAACACAGTGTATTAGTTATGATTCCTTAGTATTTTCTAAAGATTTGTCCTAGGCGAACTTACAGTATTAACCTTCATATCTCAGCCTTTAACAGAGAGCATGACATATGAGTCATGGTAGAATACACAAAATTATTGAATTTAATTCTCCCAGTCAGTCCTTGCTGTAGGCCTGTCCTTAGTTCTGCTTTTGTATTCTGTTTGTTTTGTCCCAAAGTCCTCACTTCTATCTACCTGCCTTTATTATAGCTCTTTTTGATCATGTTCTAATTAGCCATGTAACATGACTATCTTTCCTATTGATTGAATCCTTAAGGACCCACCAGGAGTTTCACAGAACAATGGTTAGTTGGGTTAATTTAATACAAACAGAGATAGGTTTGTGGACAGTAAAGTGAGCTTTATGCAGTTTCCATCAGAGACAGGATAGGATTTTTTCAATTAAGCGAAGGATCTTCTGGGTTTTGAAGAGGGATCTCTGAAAGCTCCCACCTCAGATTATGTGGAACTTGATTAGGTGATAGACTGCTGAGCTCTGTGGCCACAAGATGGCTCCAGAGTCCTTTACTGTAAAAATGAACATAGTCTAGGGCCTCTGGTGCTGCTGCTTTCTGTTTACATTGATTGGCCGGACTTTCTCAAACTCCTTGAAGGAGAGAAAGATGGCATTTTTTGTGGTTGTATTGGTATTAGGATATTTGAACATATTCCAAGGTCTTGATACTTTTCTTGAAGTAGTGCATTGAGACTCATTTCTATGTGTCTGTCTATTATCTATCTTTCTGTCATCTCTCTAGCATCTATTATCTGTCATCTGTCTCTATTGTCTATCATGTATTTCATTATGTATCTATATGTGTATATTTATATAATATTTATTATCTGTATCTATATCTGTAGCTGATATTTACTGAATGCTTACCATTTCAAACATAGTATTTATATGTATGTACATGTATATACATATATATGTCTATTCTTTATAAAAACCATTAAAAATAAGGACTTTAAAAATCATTTTACAAATGATCTTGACGTTTAGAATAAGCAACCTGCTTAAGGACAAAAATGCATTTTTATTCTATACAACCACAATGTAATGTTTCTCATGGTTCTTTTGACTTTGTTATAGCATAGAGAAATAAGAGCTGTTTATAGATAGTTAATCAATTAGAGAGGAAAGACAGTTCCTGTCATCAAAATATTTATCTAATTAATTTGATCTTCTCATTATTAGTTTTTGTGAGTAGGGGAATCTTGTTTTTGATCAAGGTAGACATATCACACCCAATCTCTGGCTATTGCCGAAACAAATAAGAGTTATGCAGACTACTATAGGAAAGCATCTAGAAAAATCACTCCCCCAAACAGCTTTAACAGCCTGACTTGAAACTCAGTCACTACTTTGGGGATTTTGCTTAAGAATTTTGAACAGTAGTAGTGTGCTGAGACATTGTGACTTCACTCATTTGATCCTTCTCATCTTATCACCATGACCAGGGCTTTCATTCAGGTGTTTAATGATTTTCCTGCTGCATACACTAGAAAATAGCAATCATAGGGAGAATGAAAGAAAAACTTTTAGTTTCAGGTTTATGATCTGTAAAGTGAGAAAATAACTTTACCTATCTCATAAGGTAGTTGTCAAGATTAAATGAGATAATAAATGTAAAATGTATGGCACATAGAAATGTTCAATGAACATTACTATTATTACTGAAGACTAATGGATGGTGGTTTTAATGAAGGCAGAGAAATGGCAGAAAGTGAAAGGAAAGGCACGGTAAAGGAAGGAAGATCAGATTTATTGGACTGAGGGGCAAAGGAAGGAAGGCCCTCAGGGCATTCATGTGCTGAAAAGGCATTAGTTCTTCAATCCTGATTACAAGCAGCCAGAAGACCATAGAACTTCTGGCAGGAGACTAAGAAGGAGAAAAATGAATTCTGGGACTTACTCAAGGTCAATTAGTAGCAGTTCCAGAAATGGAATCCTGGACTCCTGGCTCTTTGGTTCTGGGGTTGTTTTAGCACTATTCACATTACCTTATGTTAATCAGAATACTTTTTTTTTGTCTATATTATATAAACTCACTGTAGAGCCTTGAGTTGCTGAATCATAAAGTCATACAGATTTGAGAGAGGGCAAGCTATTATTACTAAATCAAAAGAACAGCTAGCATGGCGCTTAGTTCTCCTTGGCATAGTATCCTCAAGTTCATGGTACAGTCAGTATATCTCTTCCTAGAAAGGCTACATGTCATGTGATTTTTCCCCATTATGAGAGAAATATGACTTCTTTTGTGTGTGACTTCTTCAAGATGCTTTCTATTATCTTTACTTATGATATAACCTAATAGAGACTTCTTTCTCAGTTAGCTCCCAAATAAGAATAGCAATAACTTGATTTTATGGGCCAACATATTTTCAATAGACTGATGATTTCTGAGTCTTCCTTGGAGAGAATCTTACTTATGTAGGTGTATCAGCATCCATCTTTTATATACATGACTACTGGGCAAAAGCTTGTTGAATGGTTTTTTTAAGTTTTAAGAGGCTGCCAAGATGAATCATTTCCTTTAAAGATACCACGGAAAATTTTACTTGTAGTCCCAGGCAGAGTAGCACTACCATTTTGATGATTCATTTTTATGTTGCTAATGGAGTTGTTCAGTTCACTATTTAAATAACTATCTTTTTAAAAGGATTATTCCTTCTCTCCCAATCTCTTGTGTGTATATCAATATGGGTGATGACAAAAACTTAGTACTGTGGTAATACAGTTTTAAAACATGATATTTTTTGTGACTTCCAAGTACAAAATTATGCATTTATTGAACAAAATGTGAGAATCGTAGAACGGAAAAGAAGATATTAAAATTGAGTGGTATTTTCACTTACCAATGGAGTTAACCTATTGAAAATTTGGTGTATAACTTTCCAGAGAAAAATAGAAAATTAGATAGATATTGTTATATGTGAGTAGGATTACACTATATCTTGCTTCTTTTTGATCATATACTCAATTTCTTGGAATTTCAAAACTTATTAAAAGGAAATATGGTTAATGGGGAACAGCGGTGAGTACAGAAAACAGAGTAATTTCTTTCTGATGAAAAGCTCTGGACATGTGACTGTTTTTGTGGGTTCTAGTAATTTTGCTGGCATAGGGTTCAGAGATTTGGAAGTGTTTGGATGGATGAAACTGAGAGGCAGGGTATAAACAAGGCAGAGGAAGAAAAAATTCCAGCTTTCTTGATAAGTCAAGAAAAGTGTTTCAGTGGAACTGAGTGTGTTGATTCAGTTTTTGTGCTTTAACTTAATTGAAATAGCTGCTTTCATCAGGAGTTCCTGAGCGTTTCTTAAAGAAAATCTTTAGGGGCAGTGGTGCCATTAAAAAAATTCCTCTAGACTGGCAATTTTGAAGAGGTTTTCAAATAATGCTACAAAAAACAGCCTTGTACTGATATTCTTACTGGCACTTTCATTCCTATAATAGGTGTAAAAGCATGAGATTTCTGGATCTGACACTGTATGAATTTTAAGTTTAATTTATAATGGCAGATTGCTTCTTAAAAACTCATATTTCTGTTAGCAATTCCTTCTCCAGGCAACAAGAGTAAGTTTTATCAAGTAAGAAAATTGCTTTTCTGATATATCTGTAATCTCATAATATGGCTCCTTTCATTTGTTTCTTTAACTAACCCAAAATTCAAACATATTTCACATATTATTCATTAAATTCTTTGATAATTTTGTTGGTGTATCTTTTGCCATATATCCGTTTACTTTTCATAAAGTCAAATGAATTAGCCTTTAAAAAGTTTATCATTGCACACAATGTACATATTCTTTATTTTTCTTAAGTTTTCATTGCCTAACTTTGTATTTGTCTTTAATCCATCCTGAATTAATTTTTATATATTGTGGGGGTAGAGGTATAATTTTATTTTCTTTCAGAATAATTGTCATTTGTACCAAACTGTTCTTTACTTACAGAATTTAAATGTCATCTTTTCATAGCAAAATACCCCTACATAGTGGGGCCTATTTTTTAAAAAATATGTCCTGTTTAAATCAAGGTATCAAAAATATTATCATTTCAATATTTAAGCAGTATAATATTATCAAGGAGATATTTTGCAGTCTTTTTTTTTTTACATCAAATCTTTGAAATCTAGTGTGTGTTTTACACTTGCTTTTCAATTTAACTTTGTCACAAGTATTTCTCTGTATTGATAATCCCATTAACTGATAGAATTTTTTTTAAAGGAAAGGTACAGTCAGGAATGAAGGTGAGCAAGCAGGCAGACAGGCAGAAACAGAGAGAAGGAAGAAGCTTCTATCCTTTTCATCTGTTTGTTCATCTTGGTTGTTCCTCCCAGCCCTGGGACATGAACAGTTGTCCTTGGGATGAACGTTGCTTGTGCTTGTCAGAGTCAGCAGATCTAACTGTTAATACCACCTGCCTCAACACAGTTTTTAATGGCTGCATGTCATTGTTATCAGAGAAAAGTACGATAATTTTCTATTTTCATATTTTTGGGCATGGAAGCTATGATTATAAATGATTGCGCTTTGTGTTATTTTGTAAATTTTTTTCAGTTTTTGTCTTTGAAAACAGACCAAAGTACAACCTCCACCCCACCTCCCCAAGAAATGAAGGGGAAAATAAAGTAAAAATAAAATGAACTTAACCCCTACCCTCTTCTTTTCTGGCAACCTTAACCTTGCTGTCATAGCCCAAAAGTTAATTTTAATTTTATTTATCAATTTTATTTTATCATATTCCAAATATAGGTGGGATTAACAAATAATTATCTTTAGCATTTTGACTTGCCTCACTCAGCAATATACCCTCGATTTCCCTCCATATTGTCTAGAATGGCAATATTTTCATGTGTGTGTATCAAATTTTCTTTATTCCTTCATTATTTGATGGGAATATAATTATTTTCTTAAGCCAGATTCACAGAAATAGATTATAATTTAGATCACATGAAACCTAATGACAAAAATTTGCACTAAAAAATTCATAATCTGCATTTATATTAGCAATATATGAGTTCTGTGTACTTCACTACCCATGAATTAAAAAAAAATCTGATAAAGATGTTGACATTTCCAAAGTCTCAAATCACTTGTAAGATGGGAAAAATTTGAGAAAGATAGTGAGAGAATTTTTTTCCAAGACCGAGAGAGACAGAGAGAGAGAGAGAGAGAGAGAGAGAGAGAGAGAGAGAGAGAGAGAGAGAGAGAGAGAGAGAGAGAGAGAGAGAGAGAGAGAGAGAGACACTATTTGGGAGATAAAGTGAGAGATAGACCCTGATATGCAGAAAACTGTTTGCCAAGTCCTGTTCAGGGCCAGGAGATGAAGGGACCTATTTTATTTATTCCTCTGAAATCTGTAGATCCAAGAGTGAAGGAGATCAATGTTACTCTTAAGGGTCTTTGTGAACCCTACCTGTTCCCACATCCTCAACATAAATGAATATTGTAGTTTTGGTTAAAAATTGATTACATTATTATAACTCTTGAAATAGTCATAACAGAGGTATTTAATATAGCAAAATCACTTTTCCTTTCTTGTACAACTTTAAGTTTCCCCAAGGATTAATAATGATGTGACTTTTATTGATTAATTGCTCTGTTTGTAACAGATTTATCATTAATTCACTTAGTGCCAATTGTCTAAGTCTCTTTCCAAGTTGTTCTATGCAATAGTAATTTTATTAGTCTTGAAGAAGCAAAATGTTTTCTGATTGGTTCAGTATGGGCTGGTTGCCCTTATGCCTGACACACAGTTATTTTCCTGAACTCTGCCTTCATTGTCACTGAAGATTCTTCTTTCTCTCTTGTATTTGGTCTCCTCTTTAATGTATACTAACATCTCTTCTTTATTGTTGAACTCTAGGTATGTAAAACAAATCGACACTTTGCATGTGTAAAATCTTAATTTTATATTCACACCTGGTTGACAACTTAGTGACTGAGTCTAGAACCTAGGTTGGACATTATTTTTCTTCAGTATTTTGAAAGTATTACTGTATTATTTCCTAACTTCTATTGTTGCTTTGAGAAGTCCATAGTTGACCAAATTCCTTCTTTTGTAGGTCTCCTACTTTTGTTTTCCAAGGAGAGTTCTTGATCTTTGATTATTTCCAGTAGTCTGAAATTTCCCAGTCATGTGCTTTCTTGTGGGTCTATTTTCATCCAGTGTTCTAAGAAAAGGCCGGACATTTGCAGTGTGAGAGCTGGCCAAGCAGGCCTTAATGCCCCTCTCAGTCCTCAGCTTGACTAAACTTAGGCTTCTTTCTAATTCTTGGCCTCTGTTCTTTCTTTATTTTACTCTTACTTTAAAAAATTTACTTTTCTGTAAGATTTTCAGGATAATGAATTAGTAGTTCAGTCTATATGTTTATCATGTCATACCCACCTCCCTTTTCTTACAACATTTACTTTAGAAAATTCTTTGAATACTCCTTTGCTAGATAGTTCTTTAAAATTTTTTTTTTAAACCAGTTTAACTTTATCTTTCTCAAGGATCTGGGAACCACCACTTTGAAATATAATCACAAAGAAAGATTCTACTGCTATATCCCATTCTCTGTGAGAGGCTAACTTTGATAGACAGTTTGCTCCAAGTTCTAAAACAATCTGCTATCATAAAGATGTAAGAAAATTTACTTTTCCTTTGGGTTAGGCCAATTAGCAGACACATATGGCTTATGATCCACCCCCTGCCCCTACCTCAAATCTTAGAGCCTCTCTCATTCATTGTTTCAGTGGAATTTGTAAGCTGGTTCTGCAATAAGAGGCAGAGACAAGGGAGCCCTTGGGCTCTTAAGTGAGATTTTATTGTCCCATGTGCAGGCCAGGAAAGCTCCTTTCTGAGAAGAGACAGAGCAATCTGAGGGAAGCTGTAAGAGGGCCTTTTAACGGGGTAGTCTCTGACTAGCACTGAGGGGACTAGAGGTGGAATTCTGATATGGCCATCTGGCTGAGCTGTTGATTTAGGAGTAGGGAGTCGGATGGGTTGGCATGTTAGGCGAGTGTTGAGGGGTGGGGATGACTCCTTGAGTTCGGTAAACAGGAGAGGAGTTAAACAGCCTCTGGTCTTGCTTCAGACTGCAAAACATTCTGTTTCTCATGCTTGGCTGGAAAGTGACAACTTTCAGTCCTTTTGTCTCCTGTATCAGAATTGAGCCCTAATTTAGTTCTGTCTTTTTGTCTCTATTTCAATAGCTTTCAAAAAAGTTGTCTTTGCCTATTTAACTGGGATCAATTTTTGCTTTGATATTGCTTAAATCCTTTCATTCTGGAAAATTTTCTCAACTCATTGATGATGGTCCCTTCCTCATGGTTTTCCTCATTCTTTTTTCGTGATCCTGTAGGGACTTAAGCTTTTTGTTGTTTATCTTGTGGCTCTGCCATCAAGGGCCTTCGATGCCTTCTCTGGACTCTGAAAGTGACCAACAGATAAGAAAAGATTACCTTGGGAGCTTTTTATGGATCAGGCCTAGAACTAGTATACATCATTGCATTCATATACTATTGGCTAGGCTTATATATTGTTGTACTTAAATGTAAGGCAAGTTGGGAAAACATTGTCTTGTATGTTTCCAGGAGGAGAAAAGGAGGTTTTTTTTTAAACATAAAGAAAATGCTGTGATAGTTTGCTCTGTTAGTCACCTAGGATCTATCTTATATCCATAGTATATAAGGAATTATAACCCCATTCTTCTCTGTGGCAGATCACCCATCTGGACACTATCTAGTTCCAAATTTACTATTTCTGGGTGATCTGTATCCCCACTATGAGGTCTGGAGGTGGCTATTTATGAACCATAGATACATGAGCAAGGGAGAAATCTTATCGTCTCTCCCTTCTCCCTACCCTCTTAAGTGATGGTGGAGAAGGGATAGCGTAAACTAATAAAACTACTATTTGGAAAAGAAAATGTTGGGAGACATACAGCAATTTCTAGTCTATAGTTGCACAGTTCTGTTGAGCATAAAGGCTTCCTATTCTGGGGGTGGAAGAAATTCCTTGCTTGACCCTGATTCTCTTTTGGAGAGGAATTCCCTTAGCCATTGTTCCTCATGCTCCCGGGCTCTTTTTCTGGAATGCTCTTTTCCTTATTACCCTTTCTGCTCACATCAGAAATAAACTTTGGTGAGTGTATCTTCTTTGGGAGTGCTATAGCCTTTAGTGTCTCTTCCCTTTTGAGGGTTGTATTAAGAGGTTTCTGAATCAGGCTTCTTTAAACCAGCCTTTTGATATCTTTGGCAATTCCACAAAAATTTTGATAGTTTCTATCTATTTACTTCTAATAAGTTCCATTTCCTGGTTACCACTCACAAAGATTTTTTCTGAACATAATTCTTAATCTTTCCCAGTTTACTTCTTCATTCCCATGCCTCCCAACATGAGTGGCTTCTTTGATTAATGACTTGGTTGGGAAGGTGGCTGTTCTGAGATCTGCTTCAGAGCTGAGTCATTTTGCTTAGCTGAAAAGTCCCATTGAACTTGGGTGCGTAATATGTTTAAAAATCTTATGTCTCATCTTTTGGGAGAGATATTTTGCAACTTGTAAAGCATTACAAGATTGGATTTTGTCCATTTCCATCAGTTATTTCTTGAAAATCAGACAAATTCTTGTCTGAGCTCTTGTCTTTCATGTAATAACCTTGCTGAAGGCAGGTAGTAGTAGCCAAAATACATGATCTGTCTGACACTTTCCAACCACTTCCCCTAGAGCTATAGGCAGTGGCTTGTCTTTCAAGGCATCACGGACAGCAGTTTTATCAAGCATTTTGCCTGGTATTATCAGAGCCTCTAGCCTTCCAGACTAGATATTTGTTAACTTGAACCCCATGGTAACGCCACATATTTTAATTTTGTCTTATAAAACTGTCCCCCATTTCAGGATTCTGTGTAAGGTATGGTAAAGAACATTAGCTATTAAAACAAACAAATTCATAAATCCTAATGGCTTCACATAGTAAAAGCCTCATGGGATTAAACATCAAAGTCCAGTGCAATGTTCTGCAGGTAGCTTTCTCTATAGTTGTCCAAGGAGCCAGGTTATTTATTTACTTAGGTCAAAATTTATTCTACACAGCCACACGGATACAGCTTTGGCTTTAGAGAAGCGACCACTTGAAAAACACCTAAACTTACTCCCTTCCATGCAGTCTGTGTCTTCATATTGAAAACAAAGGGATACATCCCTATCTTCTCTTCCCTACCCTTGAGTAGTCAGTGGTGGGGCTGGAAATGACCTATAAACAATGAAATTGTGGTGAGGACTATGGAGATGATAGGAAGGAAGCTCAGTGAAGTGGAGAGGGGAGCACTACTTCTGCCCCAAAATGACACTGTCCTTCCAGAATTCTTGCCTTTTTTTCTCTTTATTGCTTAATAAATTATTGAAATAACATTACATGATAACATTGGGCAGGTTTAATGTGTGTATCATTTTAAATTAGCATTTGTTTATACGAACACATTAAGTTCATTACTAACAGTCAGTTCTCTCCATGTAATTGACCCCTTTTACATTATTTCCCCATTTTTTTAAATTATTGCCATTCAAAGAAGAGATAATTCAACACAAATCCAGTTACATATTGCACAAGTCCAGAGAACTCATTCACAGTTATTCAAGTTAATGGTGTCCCCTGGAGATGTGGGAGAGAGGCTGCTGTCAAGAGGACACACAATTATCAGCTTTTCTCATGACTTGGAACCCAGTTTTACCTACTCTATTGAAGGGTGAATCTGGGACATTAATGAAGAACATTTGAACTTCAGTAGCTTTTATAGATTTCTTCCCCACCCATAGCTTTTTTGGGATATAATTGGCATATAACATTGTATAAGTTTAAGATGTACAATGTGTTGATTCGTGCCACATATATTGCACAGTGCTTACCATCACGGTGTTAGCTGACACCTTCCTTCTGTCTCATAATAACCACTTCTCTTTTTGTTATGAATTCATTGAAGATACACTCTGAACAACTTTTAAGTATATAATGCAGTATTAGTAATAATAATAGCATGCTGAACATTAACTCCTCAGAGTTTTTGAATCTTTTACTGTGTTCTTTGACCATCATCTTCCCATTCCCCCATCCTTGATAACTACCATCCTAGTCTCTGTTTCTCTGTTGTTCTACTTTTGAAAATTCCACATGTAAGTGATACCATATGGCATTTGCTTTTATTTTACTTTAGGGAACTAGGTTATTTCACTCTTATGACCTTGAAATCTATGCTGTATTCATTCTATCTGATTAGTCCCAAAAGGAAAAATATCTGGGATGTTCTGAGACAAACAGATCACTCCCAACCTTATTTTATGACTAGAATTCAGTCATAGGGACTTGCAAATATATTTGCAAGGAGCCTGGCAAGTATATTCAGCTGTGTGCCCAGAAGGAAAATGAAACTGGTTTTTGTGGATACACAACAGTAACTCGAACATCTTTTTGTTGTTGCTAATTTCTTTAGAGAGGAAAGCTGTCATTTTCTGTTAGAAGTTTAAGATGTATAGGTAATGATGTAATGTATGAATATGTTGTGAAATGATTACCACAGTGAGGTCAGTTAACATACTCATCACCTCACATAGTTACCAAAATTTTTTTGTGATAACTTTTAAGATCTTCTTTCTTAGCAATTTTCAAATATACACTGCAGTATTAAGTATAGTCCCATTACTGTACATTCTATTCACAGATCTTATTCATTTTGTAACTGGAGTTTGTACCTTTTGACCACCCTCACTTGTTTGCCCCCATGCTCCCTGCTGTGGGAATCACCTGTCTGCTTTCTGTTTCTATAAGTTCAGTTTATATATATATATATATATATATATATATATATACATGCATATATATTTGAATTCTCTATGTAAGTGCAATCATACAGTATTTTTCTGATTTATTTCACTTATAATGCCATCAAAGTCCATCAATATTGTTGAAAATTACAGTATTTCCTTCTTTTCAATGGCTGAAGAAAATGAATCTAAAATAACTAAGTAGTATTGTCGCCATTACACATGCATACTACATTGTTATCATTCATCCATTGATGGACACTAATTGTTTTCCATTTCTTGGCTATTGTAAGTAATGATGTAATTAACCGTGCGGATATCGTTTTGGTTTCATTTCTTTCAGATACATACATAGAAGTGGAATTTGCTTGATCAGTTAGGCTGCTGGCTGTGCTCTGCTGTTGGATGAGTTCAGGGCCAGGCTTTCTGGTTAAGTTGGACCTCCAGCTGTATTCTGCTGTTGGGCGGGACCACTGGCTATGCCTTGCAATTGAATGAGGTTGCTGGCTATGCTCCCTTCCTGGGTGAGGCTGCAGCCTGTGTTCAACCATGGACCATGCGCTAGGCTAGGTTTTGCAGAGGTGGCTGGGTGTCGCTTTCGGGCTCTCCAGTTATGTAGGGCAATAGCCTATACTCAGTAGTAGGACAGAGATGCCTGCTTGACTTCCACCCTAGTAGGGTTGCTGGATGGGTTCAGTGGCTCCCTAGGTTCTCTGGCTAACTTTTATGATCCATTGGGACAAGACATTGTAATCAGCTCTAGGGAAGAACATGGAACTTGCTACCCTCATTGCATGGGACTGGCAGGACGGTCAACTGAGTTTCTTGCCAGACAGGGGCACTGACTAGGCTCTGCAGATGGGTCGAGTGGGAGCTATGTTCTTGAGAATCTGCCAGGAGGAATATTGTCTTCCGGTATCTGAGCAATTGGTTGATATAACTTCTGTCCCACTTCTCCGTTTCTATTTGATCCCCATTGGGGCTCTTCTTGTGACCCCCTGGGGTGAGACTTGAGTGGACCTTCAGAGAAGCTCGTGCAGTGTGAGGGCAGCTGGATTTGTACCACTTTTCTCAGCGGAGAAACGGTAAGGCTGGAGCGCCATTTAGTGTGGCGCTGTGCCTGCCCCTGGAGGGAGAATGTGGTCAATGTGGAGCCTATTGTCTTATCCTACTAAGTTTATCCTTTGTGATTTCTGTAACCTTGGTGGGTACTTCAACCTCACCCTGACCTCTGATATTTTCACAATGGCGTCTTTTCTATACCATCTGTGGAGACTTGATTGTTGATCTTCTTGTGAGGGGGGTGACCTGTATTGTCATCTTGAGGACATCACCACTTCTGTTTCTTTAGTAGACTTTAAATCAATCCACTTTATTCTAGTCTCCCATTCTATATTCCAGAGATACATGCTACCACAAATTCTGATCCTTTTGGAGGTTTTACAGTATAAGATGGTTTGCTCTTGGCTTTCTTTAACACTGATTTAGAATTTTGTTTTTATCACATCTGATAACATGATTTACAAAATGTTTATCTTAGTCCTAACTTCCACAATTTCATTGATATTGTGTGCTCTTCTAATCACCCAGTCTTGTGAGTTTGTGACTTTAATAATAAATTCCTGTGGATTCATTTTAGTAAGGCTTTAGGAAAGAGGAGTAAATGCATGTGTTTAATCCATTATCTTTTTTTTTTCCCCCATCAGTACTCCCCTTTTCGTAATTTTCTTGGATATTCCTTGATATCTGTAGAAGGAATGGTTGAATACATTTTGATATATTAATAGCATAGATATGCTTTTAACAAAAAGAACGTTAACTCCTTTCCATTAGCTTGGAGGGATTTCCAATGTATTATGGTTTTTGGTTTTTTTTTTTTAAAGAGAGGAAGGGAGGAAGGAAGGACAGAAGGACGGAAGGAAGGAAGGGAAGAAGAAAGAAGGAAAAGGAGAGGGGAGAAAATATTTTTATTTAGCTAGTTGTTTATTTTGGTTTTTCTCCCTGGCTCTCATTTGAGAACCTGGGTCCTTGGGCTTTATGTGGTCAGCATGCCAGTGTGTCAGTCACCTGAGCCACAAGGGGGGTTTTCCCCAATGTATTACATTAAAGAAAACCCAGATCTGAAAAGTAGTTAAAGCAGTAAAAACATTTTACTTGGAAAATATTAAATTTTACTTAGGAAATATTGCAGTTGGAGAAAGGAGACCTCAGTATAGAATTTGGCTTGATTCTAAATGCAACATCAACGACTAAGTAGGAATTTATAGCCAGGAGAAGGTAGGGATAAGTGAGTTGAAAATTACGAAGAGGAAAGATGAGAGGTTAAGGGGGGATTCTGGCTAAAACTAATGGGCAGAATTTTTGCTGAGGGCATGCCAAGGTGAGCAGATACCAAGGATGAATGATAAGGAATTTGATCATTTGATCTAGGAATCAGATAGTCAGGGTGTGGATTTGGATGAAACTGACTTACCAGGATTCTTACTAACTGGATGATGCAGCTGTGACAGGACAGTGAGCTCAGGGTGGGAACCTAGTTGAGAAGAGTGCTTACAGAAGCCCATCTAAAATTTAATCAAGCAAAGAGTCTGTGTCAGCTGTTAAATGACTAACTCAAGGTGTATGTGTGTGTAAAACATATGATCACTGATGCGATGTAGGATTTTAACATTGGATACCTGGCTGAGGAGAGGAGACTGTGTTTGGGAAGAGAGGGTGTAAGTAGAGGGAAGAGGCAAATGAAATAAAAGTGAACTATTTAAAGGAGGCAGTCCACACAAATAGCATTTGCCGCATACTACCATTTATTTAAAATTTACTATATATCTGTGTATCAACTTATACCTGTCTCTCTATCTGCTATATGTCTAAAGACATACTTGAAAGGATGCTTATAATATAGTAATTGCAGTATGACAGAAAAAAAGATGGCTAAGAATTTTTTAACACACCTTTTTGAAGAACTCAACCTCTGTGTTCCACCCCCATGGATCTGGATGTAAACAAGTTCCATGACTGCTTGATCTAAAGACTCTAGAAGTGAAGTTCCCCTTGGAACCGGCATCATCGTGTAAGACGTCTGACAATCCCATGGCCTTGGAGGATGAGGTGCCATGTGAATAAAGCAAAATGATAGACATGGAATGAAGGGGCCATTTTGGGAGTGAAAATATCACTAAAGACATGCTTGAAAGAATATTTCACAATATATTATTGTATCATCTCTCACTGCTGTGATTTCAATCAGTTTTCTTTCTTGCTCATGCTTTTAAAAGACAGAGTAATTGGAGCACGAATTCTGAAGCCAGACCATCTGGATTCAAATATTATGTCTGATCCTCATTAACTATTTAATCTGGGACAAGTTAGCTACGTATATGTGCCTCAATTTCTTCATCTCTAAAAGGAGATGAAAATGAGATGAAATAAATAATTATAGCACATGCTTGATAAGATTATTGTGAAGATGGAATGTGCTAATTTATATAAAGAACTTAGAACTGCACTTATTATAACTACCACTGTCAATAAATGTGTTATTCAAATAATTTTCCCTGATCCTGTGGAAAAAAGACACCAAAGATGGCAATATGGATATATAGTTCCCTTCATTCTTTATAAATTCATTGTTAATAGACCCAACGTATAGGCTTAAGGAAGTAGGAATAAAATCTCACATACAAGGAATTTTGAAGTTTATATTATTCTTTAAGGATAAAGTATAAAATTTGCACCTAAGAGTAATTTATAGCTCAACTCTGCTATAGCTGATAAATATTTAGACTCAGACAAAAGGAACCACAATTTTACAAACTTCAGAGAGAAATTAGGGAATACCCACGCACTAGAGAGCTTGTTGAGGGTGATGAGTGTGGCTGATAATGAAAGGGAGTTCAAAGCTGAACCATCTTTGAGAAATTAGGAGAGCTCTCTCCAATTACTGGAATTTATGTTTGTTGAAAGGTTGTAGAGTTTAATAGCTCTTTGGTTACATTCCATCGTGCCAAAATTTTAACCTCAGTTTATTGGGAAATATTTTTTCTCATGAAATGGAAGTTAAGACAATAAAGAAAATAAATGAGAAATACAGGATTCCTTCCATGACTCAATTTAAAGTAAAGCATTATATTCTCCTGATAACCTACTCTTAACGTATTTTGGATTTGAATTATGCACACTGAATTTGTATATTTATTTGGATGCATATGTAGCTGCATTGCGATTTTCACTCTGGTTGTATTGAAATACCCGAATTATGTGGTAATAAGATGCATATGACCTAGTCTTCAGAAATCATTATACTACAGATGCATTTTTCTTCATGACATTTTAATCTTGGGGGTTAAAATATCATGTTTTACCTTCTTTTTGTAAGAAGTCTAGTCTAGTAAGTGGGTCGTGATGGGGGAATGAAGAGAATATTGGAAATGAACTCAATTTCCTCCTTCCTAAAGTCGTTTCACATAATGTCTCAATTCTGGACCATCGTTTAATTCAAATGGGAAATATATTTGAGTGTCTGGTGTGTATAAATCATTCTGTGAATTTAATGGAAGATGTAAAGATTCAAGAGAAGTGTGAACCTAGTTTTGGGGGCAAATAATATGCAATTATGATACAAAGTTGTATTATATTATTTTATGCAATACACATATTTATGATCTAAATCTGAAAAGAAAATTTCAGAGGTTGAACAAAGTCTGTAACAAAATTAAAGTGCTACAATATTATGAAATTCTAGAGAATAAAATTAATTTTGCCCAGGAGGATGAGGTGTGAGGTAGCTTAGCTGGGTGTTAAAGATGACTAAGATGTTCATTAGTAGGACAAGGACCATGCAAACAAAAGTGTGCAAGTGTCTAACACAATCAGTTAATGATATGGAGTCTGTTTGGGCTATAATGTATGAAGATGGATAACAGGTCCCAAGGTGCATTAGTTCTCTGGGAACTCAGACCTTTGAAGACTTGGCCCTAGATGTATAACCAGTGATTAACCTAGATCAGCAGTCTCCAAAAGATCTTACTAATAAAATTAGTTTGGCCAAGAGTTTAGAGGTATTCCAAGGAAAAAGGTTTCCATAATTAAAGAAGTTTTAGAAATCCTAGACTAAAACAATCTTGACAAATTTCTTTATTTTAGGACTTAGGGAGTCTTTGCTAGTTTAGTGTTCAGAGTCAATTTTCCATTGTGAGCTCTTGACATGGTGTTTTAAGAGTTTTTCAAGTATTGATTTAGTTTGTTTTAAATATCTGATTTTAATACTAGGTTCTTTTTATTCAATGACATCTAACTCTTATTTCCTTTCTTTCTTTTCCTTCCCGCCCTTCCTCATTCTGTCCTTTCTTAGTTTTTCTTCTTATTTTTTTCTCTCTCAAGAAATTTAGGCGTGCCCTGGTGGAATAGTATTTAGGTTAATTGCCTCTGAAGAAGCACAGGCCACATACCCCTGGGTTCAAGTCCTGGGCTTGGGGGTAAGCAGTCAGTGTGAACAATAAATAAAAATATGGTGGGATGCTTCTAAAAAAAAAAAGAAATTTATAGTTTAATTAAAAAAAAAATCTGTGACCACAGTGTTAATTTTAAAATGAAGTCTTTTGCGTACTCTTTAAGAGATTGATTCTAAGAATACTGATGGAAATAAGTGTTATCTACTGTTGAAATGCTAGTATTTCATTTTTCACACTGCTATCCTTTTGATTATGCTGTTGAGGGGACTCAAAACAGAACATCCCAAGACTCTGTAGACCCTGCTCTGGCAGGCAGACTAAGCTTGGGGGGAAAAAAAAAGGCTCCTTGGGAGAAGGAGAAGCTTTGACCTTCCTCCTAACCTTCCTGGCCCCTTAATAAGTACTCCTGTAAGCTTCTACCCCCAGGCTAAGAGAAATAATCCTTCTTTCTTAGTTACCAACCAAAATGTAGTTTGGCAAGTTCTTGCAAATCTAAGAAACGTGTGTTACTCTCAGCAAAGATTGCAGCCCCTCTCTGTCACATGCAACCTCCATCTACTTCTCCCTTTACCCCAGGACCTTTACCACATTCTTCAGTGTATGATTTAAACCCTATTTTCCCCAATCAAAAGTGGGACCTACCCTACATGGTGGCTCCCCCATGTGCATGTTATTAAATTGTTATTTTTCCACTGCCCAGTGTTTGATGCTGTTTTGAATATTTCAACCAGCCCAAGAAGTGGAAAAGGGATTTTTTTCCCCTTTACCCCATGCTGTCAACCAAAATATAAATTATGGCAAAATGAGGATAAATTAAAGAGTTTATTAATGGCCAAATTTGAGGATTTCAGCCCAGGCACACAAACGTCCAGTTGCCTTTGAGTAGGTATGTTGTCAAGTGGGGTTATAATTTTTCTTTTTAATTGGAAAAAAGGAAGCTTGCAGAGGAGGTTATGAGACTGTTTTAAAATTTCATTGATTTACTAAAGTAATAGACACTACTGACTGAATGCTCCCAAACACTAGATAAATTCTAACAAGTTTAGCTACTATGCATGTTAAGGGAGAATTTAGAATGGGGTGCTCCATTTCTATAATCTTCTAAGCATTTCTGCAAACTTCCAAAATCAGCATAGGAGCAGACAGGATGGAATAAATTCAGCCTCCCAAGAAAACAGGCCATAAAATCCTTCTAACGCCATGCCTGCACCAGAGACCATCTTTAAAGTATTCTTAGGATGTCCTCTTCGTACCTATCTCACCTGAAACCACCCAAAGCCATTTTTTCTTATTCCATAATGTATCAATTGCCCAGAAAAACCCTCTTCTCAGGCCAGATTAGGGATATAAATTTGGCCATCTCTTAGCAAAAGATCCTGCAATCCCTTTTCCCACAGGAGTTCTGTCAAACTCTTTCTCTCTCCTTTCTGTCTTTAATAAACTCATACAATTGCATCTTTTAACGTCTCAAGATTTCCTTCTTGAACTGTTTGCTGCCGAACCCCCAAAACCCTGCATTATGTGCACCTGTACCATCACTATTTTAACATTTATTGGATTTACGATTCTTTATGGTAATACTGAGTCTAGGGTAAATTGACAAGACGCTTGATTTAGGCAACTCTTTGTCTTTGTTCAGAAATTATTACTGTCTATCACTTGGGCTCCACACAGGGTTTTCCCCCAGTCCTGGTAATTTTTTCAATGCCTCATTTTAACCATCTTGAGAGAAATGTTTAATTGTTACTTTCCACGTGGCCATTCTTATATTCTTGATTTTAGTCATTTTTCTAATTGGAGATGAATTTCATTCTTTATTTTTTCAGTTTGAACTGAGAATGCAGCTCTGAGTGGTGATGTTAATTTATTTGTTCACCCAACTGGTAAAGATCATCAGAAGGATGGGGGAGTTTTCCTGTACCCCACACCATGCATTGGAAGTATTTTTTTCTCATGGTTATTTAATTTGCCTAAAATGCTAGATTTAGAACTCAGAAATCTGTAATTTCTTCTCCCTTTACCCCAGGACCTTTACCACATTCTTCAGTGTAGGATTTAAACCCTATTTTTCCCAATCAAAAGTGGGACCTACCCTACATGGTGGCTCCCCCATGTGCATGTTATTTTCATACCCTGCAAAAAAACTGAGTAAATGTTTGTTGATTGTGGCTGATCTAAAGACTATTAGAGAGTTTTAGGACATTTAGAAAACTTTTTTCAGAAATGAATATCATAGAAATGTAATTAAGTATAAAATAGCAAAATTAAAAATAGAAATGAGTAACATTCTTTCATGAAAGGAAGAGAACACACAAAATGTAGACTAGTAAAACTAAGAGAAATCTTTAACTGGAGCACTAGGGGCATGAAATTCACTGACAAATGTTCTGGGGACACCAGTGACTCCCAAGTGCACACTCCTCAGGCTTTACCAGGGCTGGAGGTGTGAATAAGGAGCCAGCTGGTGTGTGGAATTGGTTTTTTAAAAAGTGCAAATACTTAAGGTTGACATTTGTTAAAACCTATTCCTCTAAAGTGGTATAATTTTTAATAAATACTCAAGAAACCAAAATGTCAAAAGATGAATCAATCTTCTCTTTTAAGATCTTTTGGAGCTGTGCTATTCTCACCCCTACTGTGACTCTTTCCCTTGGAAATTATCCACAACAAAAGGACAAATCTTTCATTTTTATGACAATAAGGGGATGAGTAATACTATTTGAATTTTAAAAGTCCCCCTCCCCTTTTTTTTAATGCTTACTGTATAATAAAGATGGCACTTTAATCTGGAAAATAATTCTTTTTCACATTTGCTACCTAATACACTGCACACTTTCAATCGATCATTGTGGTGATTTTCATTATTAAATATAAAATAAGATTCCCTTCTCCTCCATTAGGCTCTTTAACTTTCATTTTCATAATGTAATAGAGTGGGAAAGGTCAGGAGCTTTTCTCCTAAAAGTCAAGTAGAAAATTTCACTCATCTCCTGGCAAAAATGGCTTTAACAAAAGATTAAATTATGTAGGTGTTCAAGAAAATAAGTTCTAGGGGGCAGCAAAGGACCTAAGGCCCTTAGCAAAGGTTTTCCAAGAATTAGTGTTAACTCTGAGTCTATTTTATTTTTCTTATCCCTCTTCCTGGCAAATAAATACTAGCCCTCTAACTGATGAAGGATTATTTTCTTGCTGCGTAGTGGAGAGACAGAAGTATACCATGCATATGTAGGGAGAGATGGTTAGAAGGTAAGGCCTACCTCAGGGTCACTTGCTTCACTAAAATAGGAACATTTAAAAAAATGAGTACTTTCAAGGGTTCTTTGTTATTTACAAACTTCAGTGATCCATATAGAGCAGTAGTTCTCAAACCTAAGTTTACATCTAGATCACTTACCGGGTTCGTTAAAATAGATGGCTGAACTCCAATCCCAGAATTTATGATTCAGTAGGAATGGCGAGAGGAAGAGAATGCATTTCTAATAGGTTCCCAGTGGCTCCTGCTGGTCTGGGAATCACATTTTGAGAACCATTTTAGAGTTCTAATAGGTGATCTGTGATTCAAATGGGTTTCAAATGAACTGAAATATGGGCTACTTCATCTTTGGGGAAAAAGTAGGTCATAGAAAGGCCAGAGCCATTAGGCCTATTGCCTCTGGCTGTGATCAGTGTTGTCTTGTTTATTCCAGTGTGCTATATAAATATTATTACTTTCTAAATGTGCCATGACATGAGAAAGTTGTGGCTGCACTTATTTCCATAGAATTTCAAGGTTTCCAGTAACTTAATTACTAGAAAAACTCAGTAGACATAACTTGTATTTGGAATAGAACATTTTAAATGAGGCATGAGATCCCTGAATCATTCCCCAAATAGTTCTACTTTGCAAGGAGAGAAAGGAATGAGAATATTTGTTGAGCAAGTTATTTGTGGCAGGCGCATGCCAAGTACTTAATATGCTATTGTATTTAGTTCTCACCATAATCTAATGAGTAGGTATTATTTTGCTCTTTCCTAACTGGGATTTGGAATTCATAAGTAATTTTGCTAAAGTTACAGAGTTGGTAAGTTGAAACCGGAGTTAAACCCAGTTATCTCTGTCTTGAAGTCCCAAGCTCTGTCACAGGGCGTCAAGGTGAAATAAATGGAGGGGGTCTTCACACCATCTGAAATTGGATCAGCTTCAGGAAAATGTTAAGCCACATTGAGGTTATTTTATGTCTAGATTCCCAATGAAAAAGCAACTAAGGAAAGTATTGCTTTATTGGCTTATAATATTTAGATACTTTAAGCTTTCAGGGGATTAACTAGCTAGAAGCTTTAAGTGTGTGGTTATCATGCCTCTTCTCGTGTCTATGTGTTTTCTTTCAGATATCTTGACACTTGACACCTGTTTAGTGTCATAATTTCTGGCTGTATTATTTTAGCGCTGTGAAGATGAATAAACAAAAACCTCATTTAAATGAAGTCCAGAGGCTTGAAGAGAGTTTTCACATATGTGCGTTCAGCACATTTTACAGAATCCAGCCTGAAGAGAGATGCGTTGCCTTTCTGACAGGAAGTGATGTTGTTTGGCTGCTCTGTGGAGGAGGCTCCTTTTTGCCTAGTAGCAGCTCAGCCAGTGAGAGAATGCCAGTACCCAGCACACGAAAAGCCACTGCTCTTTAAACTCCCAGTTTCTGCCAATGGACTCTTCCATTTGCAATGATCCCTTTAAAATATATAAACAAAGTTGTTTCTTTTGCTCTAGGGAAGTGGTATGCGTTTCCATGGTGAGATTACACTGCATAATGCTTCTTCCTGGTGAAAAAAGTGGCTGCTTATTTGTTTGAGGTCGGCAGCACAATGAAGTTACAAATGGGCAGCTATCTGAGTTCCTAGACTATGTCTCTACAAAGTGGTGCCTAAGACTAGGAAAACTAAGCAAAAAATGTGGACTCTCAGTCTAGGAACCCTTGTCTGGAAGCCAACTCTCATTGCCATAGTGACTTTCATTTCAATCCATTCTGGTTTTCAGGCTCTCCCACCTTTTCATTCTTATCTGCTTTGTGTTTGTACCACCAGTTTTTAACTTGTAACACTCTTTACATTAACTTTGCATTTCCTTTTAACTCGAGTTCCACTTTATCACTTATAATGTTAAAAGGGCTCATTAATTTCTTTTATTGTGGTTCCTTTCACATTTATTTCCTCTTTGAAATGTGCCCCATTCACAACGGGGTGCCTAAATAATGTTTTGACTGAATACTTTATTAATTACTTTAGTTGATTTTCTTCCATTACTTTAATTAGGGTGGTGTCATATTATTCTATCTCTTGAATCCTCAGATCAAAAGTTCATCGCTGATATATTGAATACATATGCAGAAAAAGAAATCACTTAAGTGAATTAAACCTGCAATTAAAAAATGCTGAACCTTAAGATTTACCTACTCACAAGGATGATTTTTGCATACTTCGTCTTCCCTTCCATTGGTGGACTATCTGGGTTCCTATCTTAAGTCCACCTCTCATTTATGTACCTCTTGCTTGTTTGAGGACTTTACTTCAGCTATTCTATTACTTGTATGTGGGTGGGCTTACTAATGCTGAATCTATGAATTGGATAGATATATACTCATGAGTATGCTGGAAAATCACATAACTCTTCTGTGGAAGGGCCTTTTTTTCAAGACAACAATTGCGATGGGGGCTTGGAGGGGTGGGGGATTTCTCCCCAATAGGTTGTACTTCAGTAGGCTGTTTTGGTGGTTCCAACAAGCAGGAAGTACTTCTGGCATTTAGTGTGTGAGGAGCAGGGTTTAATGTCCTGTAATACATGAAGAAGTACCCTTACAAAGTGTCAAACCACCCACATTAGGAATGCTGTACTAGACCTGATATATGATAGAATGTGTTTGAGGTAATATAGTCTCTATGGTCAGGAAACTATCAAAAGTAATGGTAGAGAGAAAGGGGCTAGGGCAGAATGTCAAGATACTAATTCCATTGCATTAATCATAAGCTAAGGGACTTAGGAGAATTAGGAGGCAGAGAGTGTAAGGAGAAATATGATAGTGGAGCTTCCTCCGCACAGAAGTATTTGGGAATGGGGAATGAAATTTCTCTCCACGTGGTTGAATGTTGCCTTTATATTAAAAAAAAAAATTGACTGTGTTTCTAACTTGGGTTAAAATTGTTATAATTGTCCTGCCTTGTTAAATGTTGAATGAAATGTTTGAGCCTATCAAAAAAATTGAGAATGGTTTTCTTTTTCCCCCGTGAATAAGTTGATCTTATTACCCGCTGTATTCCCAGTACATTCTTTCTATTTAAAATTTTACATCTTCACAGTGCTACGAATTGATGTTGATTATTCTGGGTCTGTTATTCCCCTGCCCCCTCAAGAATATCCTGCCATTTGATATGTAGATCAGAACTGGTGTGTTTTTTCTTGCATTGCGTGTTTTAGCAATGTTCCTTTATTCCGTTCTGCTTTGAAGAAATTTTATTTATATGTGGGTTTTTTTTTTTCAAACTATAGTTTAGATATAGCTAAAGAAAGAATTTTCCATTTTTATTTTTGTTTTTCTTATTGCTTTTTGGGATTTCTAGCAGAGAAGGATATTTCTGACAATATGCCACCATACTCAGAGTGCTGGATTCTTTATGTTATTTTAAAGCAATATTTCAAATTCAAATGTACAAAAAAGACATGTATATATTCCATTTTGTTGTTTTGGATATTTGACTGTGAATCAATCCTTATCAAGGAATTAGAGTAAATTTTAATTTTAGCATTTCAGCCTTGTCAAGGAGCTAGGAATGCTTTTACACAAATTAAAATATACAGTAACCGTGAAAGTAGGCAGAAAACTGCCAACCTGTAAATAATGTCATTTGACAACTTGAATTTCTTGAGAGTTAGATTTGTGTTACAGTGATCTTGAATACCAGTGGCCCAGACCTGGCTACATATCAGAGCAAGTGAAAAGGGTTTTTTTTTTTTTTAAAGTGCAAATTTGTGGGAACCCTGTTAGAAATTTTGATTTGGTAGCTCTGTGGTGGTATTTAGGAATCTGTGTTTAAAAAATTATTTCAGATGTTCTATTATGTTACCATGTTTATTAAGCAATGTCATATATCATTAACGGATTTTAGAGTATTTTCCCCTCCTTTAATGTCTCCTTTAGAGCAATTCTCCATTATTGCACCAGTAGTAATATTGATACAGTGGGGATACTTTCTGGAGACAGAGCAATTCTTTAGATTTGCTTGTAAATCTTCTTGTGTTGAATAGTCTGTGCCATTGGTAGATTTCATTGCAGTTGAAATTTTCCTTATAATTCTCTACCACAGCTGTTCTCTTTGCTGTATCATAATTTCTGTTGCAAAAGAGAAAAACCCAGGCTTAGACAAATTAACTACTTCTTTTTTGGTGGTATATTTTTTGCAACTCCAAATGTATTTTTTTCACAAAGCAATGAAATGTAGTTCTTCAAAACACTGAGGCAGCATGATAATTTTCCTTTACAGTGTCATATTTCTATAGAATTTCATAATTGGATTTGATTGATAAATTAGTTCCTTGGTGTTCATAATCTTACATAATAATATATCAGCTAAAATGTTCTAATGTGAATGTTTTCTTTGATTTCTAGGAAAGCATAAAAGTGGTTCACTTCATTGTGAAATGTACGTAAAAGATAATTATAACACTTTATACTTTGGATAAATTGTTCATAAAATGACTCAAAACTGCTTTTAGTGGTAAATGCTTATATCTGATAATGCAAGGAATGGGACATTGTAAGTGGAAAAAATAAATGACTTTATGTGAAATCTTAAAAAGATTTTTTTAATACATCTGTCATATTTTAAAGTGGTTTACTTCTTTGAATGTTGCTATTAAACATATGTACTGTGATTTTACTATAAAACTTTAAAAAAAGCAATTAGGTTTTTACAAGCTTACCTCCGAGACCGTATCTTGGGAAATCCAATTATGCCTCATGTTAAATATTTCCTTTATTTGTTTGAACAGTAATATCTATGACTGGAAAATTATGATAAATTATGATAAGACTATTTGACATTTTCTTGGTGATTTTATTTTTATAACCATTCTCTGAATCTCTGAGCATAGATTTTCACTGGGCATTTATTTATAATATTTTTGGCCATAAGCTAAATAGAAGAATAATTATGCTATTTCCAGTGAAAGAATAATACCCCAAATTATGAAAATTGTAATATGTGGGTGATTTCTTATCTCAGGATAAAGAAAAAGCAATGTTGGTTTGTATGTCTTTTTGGTAGTAATGTCCCACAAAATATTATTGTAATTATGTTCCCTTTGAGAGAGTTAAAATCTTAATGCTTATGTATCGTTAGATATTAATCATCTTGGTAAATGAGACCTAGCCAAAAAACTTTTTTGGTTTTCTTTATGTAGATGATTAAGAAAGAAAGTTGCATTTTTCTTCTGGTGACTTGCCTGCCATTCCAATGTGTATGTCCATGGCACTTAATTTAACTGTTTCCCTCCAATTCCTATAGCTAATCATTTTTAGAGGTGTCTTTCCCCTTGAAGAATATGTTGTATTCTTTTACTTGACCTTCAATATTTTTGTTTAAACTGATTCTGCTTTTTCTCCCCTTATTCTTATAATAGCTGTCATTCATTGAATATCAGCCTCAACTTAGACACTGTGTTACATATTTCCATACATTAATGACAATTATTTCCATTTAATAGATAAAACAGATGAGGCTTAGTGTACAGATATTGGGATTAAAACTCATATTGACCTGGATTGAAAAGCTCTGAGTTGAAGAAAACTCTTTCTACACAAAATCTGCATAGTAAAAGTATTTGGATTACAATTTGGATGACAACTTGATGAAAGTTGAATTCCATATAAAAAATTCCTCATGGAAACCAGGTGGCTGTGAGGTGATAGTCTAATTCCCTCTGTCCAGCAGTCATCTATATTTGCTGACTTTGAATGAAGTTGGATTATTCTTTTACCATTTCACTTACAGAAGTTAATTAACACTAGAAACCAATGCGGGACCCATGCATCTACCTGGGCTCTTGCTTTATTTGTTTTTACCCTAAGTTCTTTAATGGCGGGGTCTGCATTACCCCAGAGGCAAGTACCTACACAGGCTCACGAGCTATTGTTTACTCTTATTGGAGTTGAGATCTAGTCTCTGTCTACAGAAAGATAAACTAAAAGGAGAGCTAAGGGACACAACTCTGGCTGCTTCAAAATACCATGTCCTCAATATGGGTGATCAGTAAGTTTTAACTTTTATCGTCTGCATTTATTATTATTTTTTATTGTTAATGAACATTCAATGAAATTATTAAACTTAAACAAATTTAAAAAGAAAGAATCTATCAAACCCCCTTCATCACATGATCCTTTCTCCCATCTCCTCTGACAACCTTAGCATTGCTGTCACAGTCAATTTATTTTTTAATATTAATTTTTAGTTCATTTGTGTTGTTTCTCCATATTGCAAATATATATATGAAATAATCTAATATTTGCCTTTCTTCTTATTCACCTCATTTATCAAAATGTCCTCCAGTGTTCTCTGTATTGCGAATGGCAAGATTTCAACCTTTTTATGGCAGAGTAATATTCCATTAGATACATATAATATATTGCATGTATATATAATATATATGTCATAGGTACATTATATATGTTATCTTTGTTATTCATTAATCTATTGATGGACCACTTAGGTTGTTTTCGTATCTTGACTACTGTAAACAGTGCTGTAGTAAATATAGGGGTACTGACATCTTTTCAAATTAGTCTTTTTATATTTGTTGACATATGTTTTATATTTGAATGACATTGTAGTTATAATTTTAATTTTTTTGAGAAATCTCCATACCTACATTCCTACCAATAGTGTTTGAAGGTTCATTTCTTCCATACCCTCAACTTGTTGTTTCTTATCTTTTTGATAGAGCCATTCTCACCAGCATAAAGGGATAGCTCATTGTGATTTTGGTTTGGATTTATCTGATAAGAAGTATCAAAGAACTTACTATTTCCGTTTGTATATTCTCTTTGGAGAAGTGTCTCGAGATATTCTGACCATTTATTTATTTTTCTTGTTGTTGATTTGTGTAAGTTCTTTATATATTTTGGCAGATATATGATGTGCAGAATACCTTCTCCCATTCAGTAGAGGGTATTTTTGTTCTGGTGATAGTTGCTTTCCTTGTACACAATATATTTTTTGATATAATCCCATTTGTTTATTTTTTCTTTATTTTCCTTGCTCTTAGTGTTGAGTGCCCAAAGACATCTCTCTGAACAATATTTTGATGTTTATGTAATTTTTCTATATATTTATAGTTTCCAGCCTTGCTTCCAGGTCTTTAATCCATTTTTAATTGATCCTAATGTGGTGTTAGGGAGCGCTTCATTTTCTTTCTTTTGTTCCTGCATTTTTTGAGTGAGTGACTGATAATATATCTGGGTAGTTTATTATACTAGTTGGTTAAGTATTGATTATTTGTAAATAATGTTCCTACTTGAGTTCTATCACTATTTTTGTAAGGTGTATTTATGGAAAAGTTCTGGTGTCTGGCAGGTTGACTGTCAGTCTTAATTTTTGTTTTTTTCTATTTCTAATAGAGAAGGGGACAGATTGCATAAGGAACTAAAAGCAGGAGGTGCTGTTTTTAATTAAATTTGCAGTAGTTATTTTGCAAATAATATTTTATTTTCCAAACATAATATTTTGTTTAATATATAATCTTTTGGAAATCTTTCACTTATATCATACATTAGGACAGAGTGGTCTTTGGTACTGTGAGAGATTCTGAATTCTTGCTTTCTCTTTTGCTAGTCTTTTAAATTAGAGATGGCAAAATGGTAATGGCTTTCGTTTTTTCATTATCACTAGTCAATGCATATTTAATTAAGACAGCCTGCATTCTTTTAAATTTTCTCCCTAATCTGGTACTTTGCCTTTTGAGTTTCACTTATATTTTCAGGTTTGAGTAATTTAAGCAAAACTTTAATAATAGCTGTGATTTCAGTTGTTTTCTTATGCAATGATGCACTTATTTCCCCTAGTTTTCAAACTGTGCAGATTACAAAAGCTTTTCTTTACAAATTGCTTTGAAAGGAATTGAGAAAATACATACAAGATTTAGAAGGGAAGTATTTCCTGATTGGTACAAATGAAACATTTTTGACATAGATTTCATAAGAATATATATTTTCAGTATAAACTGTCAGTGATGCTAAGTATTTAAATGTCTTTAATTTTAACTTTATATTCAAAGTGAAAATAGCTTATTCTCAGAGAAAATAATGACTTCATCTTACTACAATTCTGTGAATTGCTTAACTAAATTATGTGATATTTAGAATTTGATAGCCCGTAAAGTGCTAGTACAGTTTTAAAGTGTGACGTGGGAATGCCTGGGTTGCTGAGATTCTCCAGGGAGTTAATGAGTCAAAATCACTTTTATTATAATATTAGGCATTTACTATTTTGCTTTCATTTTCTCCCAAGCATCCAGTGGAGTTTTCCAGAGGCTGCTGATGTGCGATATGCAGAAAAATGAATGCAGAATGAGAATGAGAGTTGTCTTTGATTAAGCCAGATATTAAAATGAAGATAAAAAGTAATTCAAGGCCACTTGTGATAGGCCAAATAATAATCTCTGAAAGATGTCTGCATCCTAACTCTTGGAACTTGTGAATTAGCTACTTTACAAGGAAAAAGGGACTTTTCATGTGTGATTAACTTAAGGATTTTGAGATGGAAAAATCATCTTGGATTATTTGGAATTTACCCAGTGTAATCACACTGTGTGGGAAAGAGAGATGTTAAATTTAAGTGTCAGAATAATGAGATGTGAGAAAGATTCAACAGGACATAGGTAACTTTGCAAACAGATACCACAAGCCACGGATTGAGAAATCCCAGAAGTGGGAAAATGTAAGGAAAGACAATGTTCCCTTGAGTTTATTAGAAAGGAAGGTAGCGCTGTTATCACCTTGATTTTAGCCTCTTGAGAGCCATTTGATTTCTGACCTCCAAGACTATAAGATAAGAGATTGGTATTATTTTTAAAACATAGATTTTATTGAAGGAATATTGCATTATAACATTATCTCGGTTTAAGATATACATGGCAGTAAATTTATATTTGTATATAATATAGTATGTTCACCACTATTTCATTTTCCCTCCATTATACAGTTAATCTCCTTTACCTACTACCTCCCCCATCTGTTCCTGTACCCACTAATTTACTCTTTATGGCTAAATGTTTATAATTATTTGATTCAGTTTCTTTTATGAAAGTCATTTTTGTTTAACTTAGTTCATTCATTTGCTTGATATCTCTAATACACCACATGTGAGTGACATCATAAGATGTCTTTCTCCTTCTGGCTTATCTTGTTAAGCATAATTCCCTTCAGCTCCTTCCGTGTTGCTGCAAATGGCAGTATTTCACCTTTTGATAGCTGCATAGTATTCCATTATATATATATATATAACACCCACACACCCACACACACACCCCTTCTTTATCTAGTCATCTGTCGATGGATATTGAGGTTGTTTCCAGTTCTTGGCTATTGTAAACAATGCTCAAGGAACATGGGGATGCATATATCGCTGTGAATACATGTTGTGTCTTTAGGGTGAAAACTCAGTAGAGGAATAATTGCATTATATGGTATTTGCATTCTTAATTCTTGGAGGGATCTTTACACTGCTTTCCATAATGACTGCACCATTTTACACTCCCCCCAACAGTGTATAAAAATTCCTTTTTCTCCATGTCCGCTCTAGAACTTGTTTCCATTCTTTGAGATAATAACTGTTCTCACCTGTGTGAGGTGGTATCTCATTGTTTTGATTTTCATTTCCTTAATGACAAGAGAGGTAGAACTTATTTTAATGTGACAGTTGACAATTTGCTTATCTTCTTTAGAGATGTGTCTATTAGGATCACCTGCCCATTTATAAAATAGGATTATTAGTTTTTGTTGTTGAGTTTTATGAATTCTTAATATATTTTGAATAATAACCCTTTGTCAGATGTACGATGTGCAAATACTTCTCCCATTCAGTAGGATTTTTTTGATGAATGTTTCTTTCAGATGGATGATGTGCAAATACTTCAATACTTCTCCCATTCAGCAGGATTTTTTTTTTTTTTTTGATGAATGTTTCTTTCACTTCGCAGAAGCTTTTTAGTTTGATGTAATCCCATGTGTTTCTTTTGGATTTTATTTCCCTTGTTGGTTCCCTAAGACATTTGTTAGGTCAATACCCAGGAGTGTTTTGCCTGTTTTCTTCTATGCATTTTATAGTTTCTGACCTTTGTTCTAAGACTTTAATTCACTTTCGTTTTTGTGTATGGTATTATGTAGTGATCTCACTTCAACCTTTTGCATGTGGGTTTCTAGTTTTCTCAACACCATTTATAGAAGAGACTGTCCTTGCTCCAAGACTGTAAACCTTTGTAGCCTTTGCTGAAGAAGAACTGTTCATATACATTTGGGTTTATTTCCAGGTTTTCAATTCTTTTCCATTGATCTGTATGTCTGTTTTTATTCCAATACCATGCTGACTCGATTATTATTGCTTTGTAGTAGAGTTTAAAGGCATGCAACATGATGGCTCCATTTTTGTTCTTTCCCCCATCCAGGATTGTTTTTGCTCTCCTGGGCCTTTTGTAGTTTCAAGTAAATTTCATGATTTTTTATTCTGTTTCTGTGAATGTCTTTGGGATTTTGATGGGAATAGCATTAAATCTGTATTCTGCTTTAGCTAGTATGGCCATTTTAGGTATGTTAATTCTTCCAATCCATGAGCATGGGATATCTTTCCATTTCTTTGTGTTAACTTCTATTTCTTTTAACAGTTTCTTGCAATGTTCAGAGTATAGACCTTTCACTTGTTTGGTTAATTTTATTCCAAGGTGTTTCATTCTTTTTGATGCAATTGTAAATGGGATTGTTTTCCTGAGTTCTCATTATGCAACTTCATTACTTACAAATAGAAATGCAACAGATATATATATATATATATATATATATATACGTATATATATTTTTTAAAGGAAAGTTACAGGCAGAAATGAAGGAGAGTAGGCAAATAGGAAGGAAGGAAGAGAGAAGAGGAGGAAAAACTTTTATTTATTTATTTATTTTATTTAGTTGTTCACATTTGCTGTTTACCCTGGTCCTGGGTCTTGAACCCTGAACCCCGGGATGTATGTGGGACTGCTTCCATATGTACTAGACCACTAGGCTGCCAGGGCACACCCCAGATTTTTGAATATTAATTTTGTAGCTTACCACTTTACTATATTTGTTTATTATTTTTAGCAACTTTTTACTTGAGACTTTGGGGTTCCCTCCTTATATAATCATATCATTTGCAAATAGTGATAGTTTCACTTCTTCCTTTTTAATTTGGAAACTTTTGGATATTTTTTATTTTCTGATTACAATGTCCAGGACTTCCAGCACTATATTAAATAGTAGTGGTGAGAGTTGACATCCTTGCTTTGTTCCTGATTTTTGAGGAAAATCTTTCAGTGTTTCTTTGTTGAGTATAATGTTGGCTGTGGGTTTGTCATATATAGCCTTTATTATGTTGAAGTACATTTTATCTATATCCATTTTTTGGGAGAGATTTTTGTTTTTAATGTAAAATGATGTTGAATCTTGTCAAATACATTTTTTGTGTCTATTGAGATGATCATGTGGTTCTTGTTTTTTTTGTTAGTGTTTTATTTATTTACTTGTATATGTTAAATCACCCTTGCATCCCTGTAATAAGTCCCATTTAATAATGATGTGTAATTAGTTTAGTAAGCTGTTGAATTCAGACTGTTAGTATTTTGTTAATGATTTTTGCATTATTATTCATCAAGGGTATCAGTCTGTTATTTTCTCTTTTGATACTCTGATTTTGAAATCACTGTAATGTTGGTGTCAAAAAAGTGTTTGAAAGTTTTCCATCTTCTTCAATTTTTTGGAACAGTATGAGAAAGATTAGTATTAATTCTTCTTTGAATATTTAGTAGAATTCACCAGTGAAACTCTCTGGTCCAGAACTTTTGTTGAGGAAGATATATTTGTAATTACTGTTTTAACTTCCTTGCTAGTGATTGATCTGTTCAAGATTTCTGTTCCTTCTTGGTTAAGTCTTGGAATGTTGTATGTTTCCAAGAATGTGTCAGTTTCTTCCACATTATCCCATTTGTTTCTATACAGGTTTGCATGTTCTCTTTTGTACCTCTGTACTTGTGCTATACCAGTTGTGATTACTCCTCTTTCATTTTTTATTTTATTTTTGTTTTCTGTCTTCTTTTCTTTTTGAGATTGGCTAGTGACTTGTCTATTTTGTTTATCCATTACAAAACCAACTCGATTTTATTGATTTAATTTTTTTTCAAAATTATGTGTATGCTTTATTAAAATTTACATACATTTCAAGACAGGTAAAATTGAACATATGAATATATGGTGAATATATTGATATTCATTATCATACATATATGTTTATATATTACATACTATATATATTTGTTTTATTATTTTATATCACTATATACTATGTACTACTTAGGATATTGAATTTAGTCTGTGTGTGTCGTTTCATACCACACCAGAGTTCTAGTTTCCTTTACCTTTATTTTTTTTGTTTTGATCTTTTTTAGACCAAGAAAAGAACACATTTTATCAAATTAAATACTTATTTCAACAGAAACCCAGGAGAGTACAATATAATAATATTTCTAAAATAATTAAACTTTAAAATGAATATAGTAGAATATATAAAAATTGATAATGTAAACTTGAGTCACAATTCCTTAATTTAGGTAAGTTAAAATTTAAATTATCAAGAAGGGTAAGGTAACTAAAAAGAAAAAACTCAGCACAATGAAAATAAAATTCAAAAATTTTGGGTAGCAATGTCTTTCCAAACAAAATAATATTAATAACAATAAAACTTAACAATATACAATATTAAGCAATAGGATTTGGCCATGAAAGATAAATTTGAACCTTGATTCTGACACTTGTACACTACAGAACCTTAGGCAGATTTCTTAGCTTTTGTTTGTCATATATGAAATGAGGATAAAAAATCTACATCATAGGTTTATCTTATATAAGATAAGATATGGCAAGTTCTTGAATAGGCCTCACAGAACAATCACAAACAAAAAAATTGAAGAGGTAATTAAAAGTCTCCCTAAAAAATAAAAGACCAGGATCACATGGCTTTTCCAATGAGTTTCACCATACCTTCAGAGAAGAGTTAATATATATTCTATTCAAACTCTTCCAAAATATTGAGAATGGAATACTCGCAAACAATCACCATGAGGCCAACATCACACTGATACCAAAAGCTGACAAAGACATCACCAAGAAAGAAAGAATTACAGACCATATTTCTAATAAACATAGATGAATAGGTCTAATAGACTTGTTTTTAAGTGAGCTTTTTTTTCACACTTTATATAGCATCTTTTAGTATTTTTTTTTTTTTTTTTTGAGAACTGGTTTTGTGGTGATAAATTCCCTTAAATTTTGTTTATTGGAATAACTTTTTATTGGTCCTTCAGTTCTGAGTGATAATTTCTCAGGGTATAGTATTTTAGGACAAAAATCCTTTTCTTTGAGCCTTTTGAATATATCATACTATTCTCTCCTGGCCTTTCGAGTTTCATTTGAGAAATCTACTGACAATCTTATGGGGACTCCTTTGTATGCGACTCATTTTTCTCTGGATGCTTTTAAGATTTTTTTTCTTTATCTTCTGTTTTTTACACTTTAATGACAATGTGTCGAGGTATAGGTCTGTTTGGCCTTCTTTTATTAGGTACTCTTTGAGCTTCCTAGATCTAGAGGAAGGTTGGGGAAGTTCTCAGCTATTATTTCTTCAAATACAGTTTCTGCCTCCTTTTCACTCTCTTCTGGGACTTCTATATTGTGAATGTTGTTTCTTTTGATGTTAGCCCGTGTCTCGAATGCTGTCTTCAATTGCTTTGCATTCTTTTATCTTTTTGCTGGTTTGCTTGAGTACATTCCTCTTCTAGCTCACTGATTCTATTGAAGGATTCATCTATCCTGTTCTTGAGTCTCTATTGAATTCTTTATGCCAGCTATTGTGTTCTTTATTTCTTGGACATCTGTTTTGAGCTGCTTCATTTCTTCTCTTTTCTGTTGTTCACTTTTTCCTTCCTTTGTTGTTTTTTTAAATTTCCATGAGTATGTTTATTGCTGTTGCCCTAGTTTCATCCTCAGGCAGTTAGTAGATATCCATTGTATTCAGATTATCCCCTGGGTTTTTGATTGGATCCATCCTTTGATGTGTTTTTTTTTTTTTGTGTGTGTGTCTTTGCTCTGCTTGACATTTTGCTTATGTTTCTTTAGATTAGGTTTTGCTACAGTGCTGGCCTTGTGTAGGATATTGGTTTGCACTGAGAAAGCCTGGATCTTGATTTAGACACTGGAATTTCTTGAGTTTTGTGGTGTCACCACTGGTTGGATTTGTTGAAGTTCTTATTTGGGCCCTTTGTTGCTGCATGAAAGTTCAGTCTATGGGATTGGAGTTTGTGTGGGGGGATGCGGAGTCTTCTCCTAGTATTCCAGCTCCCAGTAGCAATCAGGTTGCAGTTTCACCTACACTCACAAGGTGTTGATAGTGAGTAGCATTGCCTCTTCCTCTAAGAGACTCCTTTCTTCTTTAAACCTGAAGGCAGGATTTCTGGTTGGCGAGTCCTGCAGCTCTGGGACAATATTATGGGAGGGAGTGGGGATGGGTGTTTTTCCTAGTTGCCTTCAGGTTATGGTGGTGGCCAGCATGGTTTTCTCACCAGGCCTCCCTTTCAAACTACTGGGGCACTGGATCCTCTTCCACCCTTTGCCTAGACTATCTCCCCTGGCTCCATATCCCTGTCCTGCTGGGCAGATTTTCCACTGCTTTTTAGATTCCTGGGAGGACCAGTTTTTCCTGAAGTTTTGCCCCCTCCACTATGACTGGAATCCCAAATCTGAGTCTGCAGTATAACTCTGAACCCAGACGTTTTCACCTGTCTTTTGTTATTTTGGTTTCTACTGTGTCTCTACAGCCTCTCTGCCTTTTCCTCAGTGTTTTTTTTTTTTTTTTTTTTTTTTCCTGGAAAATAGATGCATTTCTAGTTACTCCATACGGAGGATGTGAGTCTCCTTCCTACCAGGTTGCCATCTTGGCTGGAAGTTGGTTTTATTGATTTTTGAAGTCTTTTATAATGTCTATTTCATTGATTTCTGCTCTAAGTTTTATTTTTTCCTTCTATTAGACTTCGGTTTATTTTCTTCTTTGTTTCATTTAGATAAAAGTTTAGGTTTTAAATTTGTGATTCTTTTTGTTTTCCAAGGTAGGATTGTATCACTATAAATTTTTCTCTTATTACTGCTTTTGCTGTATCCCACAAATTCTGAAGTGTCTTCATTTTCATTTGATATGAGGTATTTTTAAATTTCATCTTTAATTTCCTCTTTGATCTAATAGTTATTCAATAACATGTTGTTTATTGTCCATTCTTTTGTAGTTTTTAATCTTCTTCCACTTTTGGTTGATCTTTAGCTTGATATTATTATGATTTGAAAAACTACTAGATATTATTTAATTCTTTGAAAATGTATTGAGGACTTGATTTGTGTCCCAACACATGGTTTATCCTTAGAAATGTTCCATGGGCACTTGAGAAAAATGTGTACATCATTGTTATAGGGTGATAAGTAATCTATTAAGTCCATCTGTTCTAATTTGTTGTTTAAAGTTCTTATTTATTGATTGATTTTATGTCTAGATGATCTGTCTTATTGAGAGTAGACTGTTAAATTCCCTGTTATTGTACTCATGTCAATGTCTCCATTTAGATATTTAATATATGCTTTATATATTTAGGTGCTCCTTTTTGGGTACATACACATTAATAAGTGTTTTTTCTTTCTGTTGTGTTGATTCCTTTACCACTATAATGATCATCTTTATCTTTCGTTACCTTTTTTTTGCTGGAAGATTTTTTTATCTGAGATGAGTATAGCAGTTACTACTTTTTGAGATTCACCAATCTCTGTCCCTTTACTTTAAGTCTACGTTTGTCTTTAGATCTAAGGTGATTTTTTTACAAACACCATATACTTGGGTTTTACTCATTTATTCATCTAGTCACTCTGTGCCTGTTACATTTCAGAATGATTATTGATATTTGAGGACTTGCAACTGCCGTTTTGATTGTGTTTTCTGACGTTGTCTATTGCCTTTAGTTTTTTATAAAGTTTCTTCTCTGTAATTTAGATAGAAGAGCCTCTTTTTTTTAACATTTCTTGTGGAAAACGTCTTGTGTCAACCAATTCCTACAGGTTTTGTTTGTTAGTAAAAATTATTTCTTCCCTAGAATCTGAGTGATAGTTTTACTGGCTGTAGTATTCTTGGCTGCTATTTTTCAGTCACTTATTAAAACATCATTCCATTCTCTTCTGGTTGGCTTGATTTCTGTTGAGATGTCTGACAATTGCCTGATGGGAATACCTTTGTATGTTATTTATTTTTTCTGGCTACCTTTAGAAATTTTTCTTTGTCTTGGACTTTTGATGGTTTCACAATTATATTTCTTGGTGTAGGTCTTTTTGCATTTAGATAAATAAGAGTGGTTTCTTATTTTCTTTTTCAAAGGAAAGGTACATGTAGGAATGAAGGCAGGCAGAGGCAGGCAGGCAGGAGGAGAGATTAGGAGGAAAAAGCACTTCATTCACTTTATTTAGTTGTCTATTGTGGTTGCTGGTCCTGGGACCTGGGCTTGGGACCCTGGGATTAATGTGGGTTGCGCCTAACCTCTAGTCCACCAGGGTGTGCCTAGCTGGTGTTCTTTTTGCTTCATTGAGATATGTGTTCATTTCCTTCCTCAGGTTTGAGAAATTTTCAGCAATTATCTCTTTAAATATATTCTTTATTCCCTTCTTTTTCTCTTTACTTTTTGAGATAGTCATTCTTCTTATATTGCATTTTCTGATGGAGTCAGATAGTTCTCAGAGTGTGTCTTCATTTCTTTTACATCTTATGTCTCTTTCTTCTTCCACTTGGTTCCTCTCTGTATTTTTGTCCTCCAGATCACTCTTCCTTTCCTTCATTTGGTCAATTCTGCTTCCATAGCTTTGTTTGGAACTATTGATCTTATTTATTGCATTCTTTACTTCCTGAATCTTTGCTAGTTTTGTTTTTGTAAAACTTCAATTTCTGCTTTCTTCTTAATTGTAATATTTGAATTCATTGACTTGTTTTTCTGAGTTTTCTTTTATCTCTATTAATTTGTTTATGAGCACAACTTTCGATTTTTTTCTGTTAAAAAGAACCTAATGTCCATGTCTTCACAATTTGTTTCTGATGAGCTGTCATTTTTCTGTATTGCCATAATATACCTTAAGATTTTGAAGTGGATTTTTTTCTTTTCTTCCCCCATCAGTGAGTCCTTGTTGATGAGCTGCTAAATTTTTATCTGTTCGCTTGGTCTTGCTCTGGTTTTAGTTTATATTTGTTGACCCTGGCAGGTTTCTGCAGTGTGTGATTTGCTGTGTCTGGAAGTGCAAGATGACTCTTGGGTGGGAGCAGGGCTTGTAGGCTCAGGGAGATGGTTAACTATTGCTGTGGTCCAGCAGGGGGAGGGGAGCACATTCCTACTGGTATCACCCAGGCCAGCCCTTCTTTCCTAACCTCTGCAACTAGGTCCAGTTGTCCACAGACTGTACTGCTATTGCCCTTCCCCCTTGGATTCTGTGTCCAAAGGGTGGGGTAGGGGAGGAATGTTGTCCTTTCCACTCTGCTTCTTTTTGTTATTCCAACTCATGGAGGCTGGGGGCCTGAGTCAAACTCTTCTCTCTGAGCTTCTCTCACATCAAGTGTCTGTCACTAGCAATCCTTGCTCCTTCCTTCCTGGGACTCCTCCTGGGCCTGCTGCCCTGTCAGTCAGTCTGTTGGCTATGCCTATTGCCCCCTCTGCTGCTATGGCTGCTGCAGAATACTCTGCCTGCCTCTTCCGTCTGGCTCTGTGCTGTTTGCTCTTCCTCCACGTGTCCTGCCCGTGCAGTCATGACTTTTCCTGAGCTACAGGCTACAGGTTACTGTGGAGCTGCAGAAACCCTGCTGTTTTCCTCAGACGCCAATCAGGGAACAACTTTGGTTGCTATCTTTCTTCAACTTTGTCAGATTTGTGTTATTTTAAACAACTAAGTGTAAGGTAATTTGTTATAGCAGCAATGGGAAACTAATATATTATTCATTGAAAGTTTCTTTTGAAGGCTGTATTTTCTGCCCTACACCCTTCAGTGAATCCTTACTGCTTTTAGAACAAAATCAAGCTTTATAGCTTGACTGATAAGACCTTTTGGCATTTGACTTTAACTGTGAATTTAGGATCTTATCTCCTTTTAATCCCTTAGTTCCATTCTATATGCCATGCAAGTAAAACTATAGTTATTTTTCAAAATTATCAACTCTCCCATGCCCCTGTTAATTTGCATATATTATGTTCCCTGTTTATGTGGTCTTTCAATTCTCTGACTCTTTCCTATCCTTACAAACTCACCTTATTTTTATATTTTGAAGGAAAGGTGCAGGCAGGAATGAAGTTGAGTAGGCAAGAAGGCAGGAATAGAGAGGAAGAGGAAATACATTCATTTATTTTTGTTTATGTTTATAATTGGTTGTTAACCCGGGCCTGGGGATGTGAACCACTGTCCTTGGGATGTATGTGAGTGTGCTTGGTGGAAGTCAGTGAACCTAACCGCCACTCCACCAGGGTGCATCCTAAAGTCACTTTTGATGTCATTGGATATTCAAAGCCTTGCCCCAGTCCTCTAGTCTAGGCTGCCTTTTTCATAGGCAGTACTTTCCACATTATGTCTAATATCTGTCTGTCTATCTGTCTGTCTGTCTGTCTGCCTGTCTATCTATCATCTGTCTATCAATCTATCTATCATCTACCTATCAACTATCATCTATCCATCTATCTATCTATCATCTATCTGTCTATTTATCATCTATCTATCTGTCTATCTCTGTTATCTATCTATCATCTATCTATCTACCATCTATCTATGTCTCTCTATCTATCGTCTATCATCTATCTATCATCTATCATCTATCGATCTGTCTGTCTGTCTATCTATCTGTCTGTCTATCTATCTATCTATCTGTCATCTCTCTAGCCTGCCTTCCCATCTGATTGTGAACTATGTGGAGAGGCAATAAGGTAGTATTTATGTACTCCCAGCACCTAGTACATTGCTTAATTCAAAGTATTCCTCAGTAGTGTTTTCCTAGTTGCTTAATTGATTGATAATACTTAATTTATTGATAATTGCACAATCTCTTACTAATAATTTATTCATTTCTATAAATCAACCTTCAAAGATGTTATCATATTATAAACTGGACTTTGGCCTATCCTGCTTCTTTTCCTAGGTAGTCTCCTAACTATTCTTTCTCCCTCCCTTTTCCTGCCAGCTAACTTGGGTAGTAAGTGATCTGCATATGTGGTTTCAATTTTCCTCCTGTATGAACTATTGAGTCTTTGACATGACACTTCTATTCTATAGTATTGACTTTTATTTTTCAAAAGTTTCCTGATAATTTTGACCACTACTACAGTCTTTTCATCCTTTAGTTTCCACATGGAAACTTTGTTTCTTGCCTCCAGTGTTCTATTTCACTGACTGTACATCCCCACACTTTCCTCTATTGATTTCCAGGAATCCTGCCACCACTTTTGCCTCCAGTACCCAACTCATTCTGATGTACTTTCATATCATCCTCTTATATGGTAAACTATGGTTGATCTGAAGTGGTCATTACGTCATGCCTTCTCTAGTCTTCCTTGATCCAACCAACTAGTCAGACTCACTTTGACTATTAAAGTTGCACTAATACCAGCTTGCTCAGAGAGTGTAAAACTTTGCCACAGAGTAGTATCACTTTTTCCTCTTCAGAGGCAGTTGTGGCAGTCTAACAGCTCAGGAACACGGGAACCATCTGATTTAGAAGTCATATGCTCCACAGGGGCAGATTGCTCTTATAACAATACCAAAAGGATAGCTTCCGGAGTCCTTTCAGGGACACGCCATTTGCAAGAGGTGCCATGTACAGGGAAGTGCTCAATGTGGCATCTGCATCAGTTTTTATAGTTTATTTATAATTCCTTCTGGTCTAGGGTCATTTTTACTATAAGCAATGTTATATAGCAAAGCAGTGAACATGCTGCCCTATGAGGCTATCAAGAAAATAGCACATAAACTGAGGGATAGTTTGTCATGTAGAAAAGTAAACATTTTTTTTTTTATCCAGTGTATTTGTCCACAGTCACCAAGCAAGATGGAACTCCTTTGACTCATTAAGGCCCTTTATAATCTGTCCCCATATTGCCATTTATTCAAACCTCTTTCCCAGCGCTCCCCAGATAGCCTCCTCTGACTCTTTTACCTAATAAAGAGTTTAAGGTATTTTATTCCTTTATTATATCCCAAAATTCAGTGCTTGCTATCATTCTGGGCAAGCGGTAGATATCTAAGAAACAGCCATAGAATAACAAATTCTCATCATAATGAGACAATTTAAACTGATTCTATTTATGTTGATATAAACTAGAGAAGAAAACAAAGTACCTCTTGATGATGGATTGAGAGAACACCATTGCAAAACAACAGAAAAATAAAAGAAAAAAAAAAAAGAAAAAACTCACAGCTCAAAGTTGCAAAAAATCACCTCCAACCTAACCACCTGGCAGTATAAATCTTAAAAGAAAAAGCATAATGATAAAATGAAAACTGAAGTTGACCTGTAAAATAGGTTTCAGAAGTACAGGAGTGGCACAGTCCCCCAGGCAGAAACAGCAGAGAAGGTAGAATGCAAGTATTAGAGACAGAAGACTACGGATGTGGTTCAGGCTGACTGGTTATATGACTTCTGACAAGTTAATTAACTTTTGTGCTTTAACACATGTCCACGAATGCATGTGGTGATCTTTTCCCATTATTTATCTGCAGTAATGTGAATAGGATTAATGAGGTGATACTGTGAAGCATCTTAAGTTACATGGAAGAGAAAGTCAGCAGCAATATGTTTTTTTTCCTTTTTCCTTTCGGTTATCAAAGAGTAAAGAGGGCAAGATTTACAGTAAAGTGACTTCTTATTGTTTCTGCATATGCCAACTAGAACAGAAATCAATTTTATGGTGAATTTGATCACTATAGACAGGAAATTAAATTAACTTGAGCTCATCTGTATTATTTTATTCTTTAGTAGAATTTGAATTTAAATTACTCTTGTAATTGCTCCTTCCTTCCCCAATTTTACATTTTTTTGGTGAAAGAATCAAGAGCAAATCCTTGGTTCCCTTCTAGGTATAAGATAAAATATTTTGGACATAGAAAAATGGAAAAAGTCTGTATCATAATAAAGAACAAATGAGACAATTTTGTGGGTTACACATCTGACAGTCCTCATATTGCCAAGGTAAAAGCCAAAGAAGATGGGCAATTGAAAGATGTGTATCCTAAACTATTGCCCAATCAAAATGATACACCACATTGAAAAAGAATGCTAAAAGTGCACTTGGTATATTATAGTGTGCAGTTTTGAAAGGAATAATTAATCATCAATAGTAACTGAAAATTTTATTCTTAAATAATAAATTTCCTCAGTAAAATCCTGATACTTTTAATGGTGTTTTACATTTTTCAGCAATATAATAGTCAGTAGAAAGTAATTAGTACGATTTTTTCTTTGAGAAATCTTGAGCTCGATTATCCTCTCCCTGGCTCTTATCAGCCTTAGTAAGTAAAAGTAATAGAAGTATATCCAAGATTTATTCTGTCTGTGGAATTTATTACCATAGGAGATCATCAAGTTTTAACAGCTGGATTCAAAATGAGGTTGGGAGAATTTTATAACCAACAGCATTTATATAGGAAAGCAAATGACTTAAGGGTTTTATGTTTTAGGTCATTCAGAAGATCATACTTCAGTTCATAAAATATTAAACCATGGATTCAGAATGGAAATTTTCCTTGCAAAATTTCTTGGAAGACCTGTGATAGAAACCATTTCTGTTGTCTTAAGGGATAGACCAAAATGATAAGCAACATAGTAGGAACATCACTTGATGGCAAGTCAAACATTTATATAATATGGCAGCCAAATACAGCAAGCAAAAATTGAAGTCTGAGTGTGTCTAATAGAGACAGACAACTAGTTAAGAAGGATGAAAATTCAGTTGAACCAATTACTGATAAGAAGATATGAAAAATTCTTGTTTATTAAACTCAGCTTAAAAATATAAATTCAAGTCAGCTTGCTTGTATATATAAATATACTCTAAATGCTTCTAAATAGTAGAAATTCATTCAGTTTTAATATTAATAGCTTCCATTATTATTAGTGAATTTGGGGACCTTTGGATACAGCTTTATTGTTAGAATTGTTTTGTAGTGTCACTGTAAGTTAGAGCTATAATGCAGTTTTTCTACCTCAGAATAACTAGGTTGGCCAGAAATTTTATAATTTTAAATAGAATGCAATGTCATTTAATTCTCAGAGCTGATTTAGAGAAGAATAAGATATTGTTTAGGTTCAGAGACTGTGGAAGTTATAGTATTGCTCTTGAAATAGAAAAGGTTTTATTTGACATTGACTTTCAAAAGTCTTGCTTTTTAGTTATGATTTGGACACACAGAACTATTAAGGAACAAAACTTGTACTTTGTGATTCTATATAATGCATGCTAGTTTGATCTTACAATGTTTGTCAGTAGTCTTTGATCTACACCTATGAAGCACCAGTAGGCGTAGAATAACTTTTCAGTTTCTTCCAAGCATGTTTTGGTGGCTAAGTCTACACAATATTTCTATTTCTTTTTTATGTTACCTATATTACTTATTTTCTGAGATTGAGCCTCAGGCAAAGAGAGACATTTATGTTCTGTTCACTTGGTTTAATGTTGAGCTGGAACATGTCTAATGACCACAGAAACATAAAGGTTTAAAGTCAGTTTTTACATCTATCCAATAGTATCTCCTCTACGCCCACTTTTACAGAAGTTACTCGGTGAGAAGTAAGGTGATGTGTTTAGAAGAAGCTAGTGTGGTTGGTGATTTTATGTGTAAACTTCACTGAACCGTGAGGGTACAGAGATATTGGCTAAATATTATTTCTGGGTATGTCAGGAGGATGTTTCAGAATAAGATGAAGATATGAATCAGATTGAGTAAAATGGACTGCCCTCCTCAATATGAGTGAGCATGATCCAATCTGTCGAAGACTTGAAGAGAACAAAAAGAGTAAAGAAGAACTTTTTCTCTCTCTGCTGGATTGTTGAGCTGGTATGTTGGTTCTCTTCTGACCTTAGATTGGGACTTATCAGTGCTACTGGTTCTCAGTCTTCAGACTTGAACTGGAACTATATAACCAGCTGTATTGTGTCTCTGTCTTGCAAAAGTGTGCAGGACTTCTCAGCCCCTATGATCATGTAAACCTTTATTCCTTATAATAAATATCTTCATTTATTTATATATAGCCTATTGATCCTGTTTCTCTGAAGAACACTAATGTAGCTAGTTAGGGCACAGAGAGGATTAGAATATAGTCATTGATCTGCTTACTGCCGTTGTCACACCGTGCCTTTGGAAATGTTTAGCATGGTGTGTAATGTGAAAGAGGTGGGCAATACATGTTTTAGCAATGATGAATGAATACCCTATCCTTTAGAAAGCAGTATGGTTATCTTTCAACAAGTATATATGCTCTGATAGCAGTTGCACGTTTTCATTGTTTGGGTCTGCTCTTTGTAAATTAAAAAAAACTCTCCTTTAATTAAAACAAAACAAAACAAAACAAAACAAAACAAAACAGAACCAAAAAAACTAAAAAAATGAAGGCCAGAACCACCATGTCTTTCTCTTCCTTTAGGTGTTAATACCTCACCTTAACAGAGATTGTAGTCTGTGCTGTGCTGAGTCTTTTATAGGAACTCTTTATACTTATGCTCTTATTTGGCTAGTTCTTTGCATAAGTGGGTAAGACATTTGAAAACTGACCAACATAGTTATAATGACCATATCCTGAAGCAGCCTCCTGGTACATGAAGTTTATTGACCACATCTGTTAGCTCTTTAGAAATAATAGGTTCTGTCAATCTAAGCAAGATCTTGTCAGGAGCACAAGGGATAGGACTATCTTCTAAACCATATTGTGCATACAGATCACCTGGCAATCTTGTTAAAATGCAAATATTCTAGTTCATAGATTGGGAGTGGCACTGAGACTGAATTTCTAACAATTTCTTAGATGCTGCTGAAACTTTTGATTTGGGTTTCACATGGAGTAGGAAGAAGATAGCTACAGGAGAATTTGACTATCTGCCTCTTGAGTCTGAATATCTACTTTGGCCTCTGGCCTTCTTGATATTGCGTTGAAGATCTTACATATGAATTGTGGCAATTCACACCTTCAGCATTTATATGGGGCTAAAGACTCTTAGTAGTATTAAAGTTGCCATTTTCTCCTCTACACTATGTGAATAACAGCCTCATTTTTTTTCCCGTTATATCTATTTCCAGTCATGTTCTATCTGATTCTATGATTACTTTATTGCATAATATTAGAATTTAGAGGAAGTCTTTTAAAAACATTGATAAGCAAGTTTACATTTGGAAATATGGCGCACTTAAAAACTCATAGTTTAGAGATTAAAAGGCATCATTTGATTTAAATAGTTATTTTTGGGAATATGTATAGTATCAGTAAAAATTACTATGGAGTAGAAATTTACATTTTCATTGATATAACCTCCACATACATACATTTGTAGAGGAAAAAAAGGAAGACAAATACTTAACCACAAGGTGGCAGTAAGATGTATATATAAAAAGGATTTCAAATAATGATTTCAGACAGATCACTGAGGAAATGACTGTCAAAATAAATAGCATCTCCTCTTGCAGTGGTATGCAGAAATGCCTCAGTGAAGCTACTTGTTTGTGGCATTCTTAGATAACCACACTCCAAATTGTAAACTGTATAAGCTGCGTATCTTCTTGAGTTCTTAGTGAACATTTGCACAGGACAATTTTCAGTTAAAAACACTGCATTGTAATATTTTTTCTTTATTTGGGTCTATTTAACCAACAGTGTCATAAGTTGCATGTAAATATTCCCAAAATGTGAACTCTAGCAACTTTGACAAGTCCTCAATTCCACATGACATACTTAATTTAAACTTTTTGTGTGAAGAATAAACTTGTTAAATTTTGAAATGTTTTACTGTTTCACTCTTTGTGACATGACATTGCTTTTATACATCTTGAAAATATGTCTTATTTTCTTTAGCTTTTTATTCTTAGTCATGAAGACAACTATATTGTCTACTGAAAATCAGATTGATTGTTTTGTGAATGTCCTGTCAACAGTTCATTGGAAAACTGGCATTAAATCTACCTAAGAAGTGTCTCATAGAACGCGGAGATAAACATCGCAAAAGTCACGAAGATATTCAGATGAATGAGACACTGTTTTCCATTTGGAACAGGATGGGAAGGGTCATGGTAGAAGTTGTGAGGGAGGGTTCTTTGAAGGACAAAAAGACAGATTGTATTATTCAATACCTGTTCCTTCTTTTGAAATATTTTTCATGAAGTGTAGCTCTGCTCTCTTTCTCTATTTACACTTGAAAATACCTTGAAATGTCAGCTACAAGCCAAAACTTTTGGTAGCCAACTGGGATTGAGAGGAAGAAAAATGTTCTGACTGGCAGAATGGGTTCAATATCTTCTAATTCCTGTCATTGGCAAGATGCCTGGATGTCAGTTGTTCTGGGGCTGGAAATCAGCAACAGTGAAGTTAGGGCCAGAAAGCCACGGAGTGACATCTGTGAAGGTGTGCTTCTGGCTCTTGCTCAGGTATCCCCCATGCCAGGTCAAAGGGACTGTACTTCTGTTTGTTTTAGATTCTGCTGAATGGCTGGGCAACATTATACAAGTGATATGTCTAAATATACGTGCAATGCCCTTAAAATCAATGCTCAGAAATGAGAGAATCGCCTACTTGGAATTTATGAATACTAAAAACTGCAGATTTATGAAGTCTGCCATACTAGAGTATTCTTTCAATTGCTCTATTTTGAATTTCAAAAAAACCCTAGTGTTTGAAAGAACTCAACAATATCTATCAGTGTTACATTAGGATGCTTCTAGTTGTTACCTGGCAGAATTAAAAACAAGAAGAGAAACAGTTTAATGACGTGCTTAGTAAACATTCCTGGGGGTGTAGTTTTACAATCAGAAGTGATTCTGGAAGTTTATGTTCATGTGAGCTTGAAACCACTGACAAGGATAGACATGTGGTAAAACTTGAATATATTATTTTTGCAGAGATGCAGTAGTTAATGAAGCAATGAAGCCATTAAAATTTAAGCTGCATTTACATATAAAGCAGAAAGGTGTAAACCCCAAAAGGAATTCCATATATGTGGGATCCTACTTCTGAGTCAAATTATCAGTATTATTTAGTTTACTGTTGCTGCCGCATTCAGAAAAGATGTGCCTTGTCTGAATCTGCCCTTCCTCCACTTCCCACAAATCCACTGACAAAATTTGTTGTGCCATCTTTAAATTAGATTGTAGAAGAAAAGTACAAATTGTACTTTATTAATTTAGTTGAAGTTTATTACTTTAAAAAAGTAAGCTTGATTAAAAATTGAAACCTTTGTGGCAATAGATCTATATGTCCACAGGACGATCATCCTTTATGACACTCATAGGGGGGATCATATAAAGAGAAGTACTGAAAAGTAGACTTTCTTGGATCCTTACACTTTAGTCTGAGGAAATAAAAAAGCCTTGATCGCAATGGATGTCAGTTTATGATTTAGAGTGGCAGCAGATACCACTATTAGGTTTCCAGCCAATCACAAGTGGATAATCCAACATTGTAACTAGTGACTAGGATTAATTCACATCATGGTCAGAAACATTTAGGAGTGGGCAAAAGTTACAGTCTCCTGGGTTTTCTATCCATCTTACTACATCCAGAAAATAGCTGTCATCTGAGTGATATATGGAATCTTAAAAGATAAATAAAATTTTACCTGCCATCCTTACAAATGTAGGACTGTCTTCCTGTCTGAAGCAGTCATGGAAATTAAGCTCTAATATTGCCTCTAGGAGGAGAGGATAGGCAGGGGAATGGCTGGGGAAATAGCAGCATGGGAACACCAAGAAATTGTTTTCCTTCAAGTGACTAACAGTGGAGACATCAAAGTCACCCCAAATGTAGGTCTTATTCATGCCAGTATTAATTAAGATATATTTTAGTTCCTTCCAAAGTTTAAAATTTATTTTTTTCAGAATTGAATGAACAGTTTGTGATGGCTTTGCATTGGTTAGACAGAGAACCTTGAGAGTAGGAATAGCTATTAGCCTGTATTACAGGGAGGAAGTCACAACACTACTGCGTAACCAAAAGTGAACACCTTTAGGCTGGAAACAGTTGTCTTGTTCAGTCAATGCTATTTCCCAGTCTGTGTATTTGTCAAGGCGATGGGAAATCCTATACTGCGACCTAGGCCTTAGGAGACCCCAGGTCATACTGATAAATCAGCATGCTGTTGTCTCCCGGGTGGGGGACTGAGAAAGAGAAAGGTTATAGCTGTAGGCCCTGGCAACACAGAATGGGGAGAGGCACTTATCGACCATTTGAGATCTAGAGACAGTGGGAGAATGAGCTTGTTTCCTAGGTCAGATGGAAAAGAAGAGTCTGTAAGTATTGCCATATTTTTTTTAGTGCTAGACTCTTCTTGCTTCTCTTCTTGTTTTGGTGCATTGTTTACAGCTTTATCCCTCAACCTGAGAATGCTTTCACATTTGGCTTAGAATCCAGAGATACTCCTATATTCTAACACTATAGGAACTCTGCTGTCATAATATTTTCAGTCATTTAAGTCTCCAGTCACATAAACTCTGACTTTACACCGTATTACCCATTCCTATAATTACTGAGTTTTCCTTCTTATTCATATAGCTTATAAATCAGGTACCACAAAATGTTCTTTGTGACTGGAGCTAATTCTAAACATTCACTATATCCAAATTCCAAATTCTAGCTAATTCTACGCATGCTATATATCTAGAGAGAGCTGACTTTGCCAGATGGGTGTTCTACTTTGGGCCACTATGTATAGGCTGTGGTCAGGGGTCTCTTTGGGAGTGGATTATTGTCAATCACGCACCACAGTGCCCGGCCATATGCTTTCTTGGATGTCCTTCCTTTTGATCCTTGTTCGTACTTGTTTAGGAAATAGCAAAAGAAATTGTCCTGATTTTGGTTAATATTTGATGGAGTAGGTATAATATGAGCAGTTCTTTTATAAGAAGTTCTTCTCTGATCAACAGAGAGCCTGCATACTTCACTGTGGTCCATTTATCTTCAAGATAACAGACTTTCCCTGTGAGATGCTTGATTGCACCTTGAATGAAATCTGAGATTGTATTGACTTGGAGAATATTTACATCTAATGGGAAGAAGAAGCATTAGCAGGGACGACTCTGTGATGGGAGCTCAGTTGACTCTGCAGATAAATTATTCTGGGTGGAAATCCTAGAGTTAACATTTTCCATAAGGTATATCTTCCTAGTTTTTGAGCTTACATATGCTGCTGACTGCATGGTACAAGTAAGGAGGTAGCACTTATCAATTTGCCTCACACAATTATCACTCCTGTTAGGTATAGCTCATGTTGAATCTACCCAGGGGCCCTCTAGGGTTAGCCTTCTTGACTGCTCTCTTTTTGTTTCATTTTTGTCTCCAAGCCATCAACAGTTCTGGTTGGCTCAGTCTTCCAGAATATGTTCAGGTTATAACTTCATCTCACCAGTTACACAGACACTAAACTACCATCATCTCTTGATTTATTGCCAAAACCTCTCAAATGCATTTCCTGGCCTCCTCTACAGTTTTTTTTTCACAAAGCTGCAATGGTCAGATGATGCCACTTCTCTGCTTTAAATCCTTCAGTGGCTTTTCATCTCACTCACAGTAAAAACAAAGGTTTCAAAAGGCTGCAATAGAGGATTAAGCATCCTTAAATAACAGGACTTCTTTTTTACCTTTGCCTCATAGCCTACAACTGTTCCCTTCCTCACTCCACCCACTCTGGTACCCTTGCTGGTCAGTATGCTAATTATGCTTATGCTGTGAGGTCCCTTGTTCCTGCTCTGAATGTTTCTCTCTCTCTCTCTCTCTCTCTCTCTCTCTCTCTCTCTCTCTCTCTCTCTTCCAATTTGACTTACTCTTTCCTTCCTCAGGTCTCTATTTGAATGGCTCTTTTTCAGAGACCACTCCCTTGATCATCATATTTAAACAGAAAATGTCTGTTTTATTCATTTCCTGATCCCTTGACATAGTTCATGTTTTTATTTAGGTTTTCACTTATTTATTGTCAGTTTTCTCTTCATTAGAGTGTAGACTGTTTTTTAATAAGAACCTGTCTGTTTTGTTGATGTTTATTTTTCAGTGTCTAGAGTAGTGCTTGGCCAAGAGTAAGTCCTCACTAAATATTTGGTGAATGAGTTAATGATTAATGGTGTGTACTATCCAGTTCATCACTCTATCCATCATTTATGTCATCTCACTGAGTCAATTTCACTCCTTTACATACCTGTCTAGCTTTAGTAGGTATTTACATTTGTGGCTCTTGGGCTATATCTTAGAAAACCAAAAACAAATGTCAATTTAGGAATAACTAAACAAATGTCTCCTTGGGAAACATAAAAATATCTGTTAACTCCCATCTCCCTGCCTCTTTCTGTTCCTTGTCTAGAAGAAAAAGTACTGATCTCAAGAATAGAGCCCTAACTTTCTTAGGAAAGGAGAAAAATATTTCTTTTCTTTCCAATGAATTTAAATTGTTGAGATGACTTCGGTTAGCTCCTCTGAGGTAGAAATGTGATGAATAATGAAAATATTTGTAGAATATTGAATAAATGGTTTTTAAATTAATTGAAATTTCATATAATTTAGAAATTATCTTCATTTCAATCAGAATGAATTTTACTTGGCTATGGCTATTAATACTTTACTTCTTTGCTTTACCCCTTGCTGAGTGGTTAAAAGTATATAAGGACTGAGGGAAAGGAAATTGCTATTTAAGTGTACTCCAGGCAATCTTTTATATTTAATAAAATTATTGATGTTTAATTTACATACAGTGAAATGCATCCATTTTAATTGTACAGTGAGAATTTGAGTAACTGTATATGTATGTATAATCAGTTGCACCTCAGTGAAGATATGGAATATTTCCAGAACTCCAAGATTCCTTTGTAATCATTCCCTACTTCCTGCTGTCCTAGGCAAACACTGATTACTTTGTTAGATTAGTTTTACCTGTTTTAGATTTTCACATAAAATGGTACATACAAAGTTTATGCTTTTATGAATTATTTCTTCTGCTCAGTATAATGTTTTAGAGAATGATTCATGGTTTGCATGTAGTAGTAGTTCATTTTATTGCTACGAGAATTCCAATGTTTGAACTACCAGCTTGCCTATTCATTCACTTAGCTATAGAGTTTCAAGGTGTTTCCTGTTTTTGTCTATTTTAAATAAAGCTGCTGTGAACACTGATGTATAGATGCTTGTGTGGATGTGTTTTAATTTTGTGTTTTCTTTTGGTAAACACTTAGGAATAGAATGATGAATGTATGTTTAATTTTACAAAATAAATTCAAATAATCTTTTCCTTAATTTTTGGGAAAACATCCTTTGTCATGTATTTCCTTTTTATTGTGCTCATATTTCAAAATTTAATTCTGTTGAAGTTTTGAAGGCGGTAAAGATTCGAATGTACTTCACTTATTGTCATTCATGCTATTGTAGAATTTCAGAAATGGTGTTCAGAAAAAGAGAAAAGTGCCTATTCCCCAAATTTGTGGCTGACTGATGTACACCTCAGAGAGGATTAAATGAAGTGAGACGTTAAGAAAAGAAACTTCACACAGTGCCTGACACTTTGCTGATGTCCAGCGATGTCAGTCATTGCAGTTACTAACTGGAGAGATGTGACTCAAGTGCTGTAGGAGTTAAACTATGTGCTAGAGTAGATGCATCTCTCCTAAAATGCTTACCTCACAACACCTGTAGTAGCTTAGTCACCTGCATTATTGGCTAATAATGTGTTTTTCTCTACACTAAACACTTGAAAGCAAGTTCAGAGGATCAAAATATAGAGAAAGGCAGAATCCGATAATGTCACAAACTGCAAAATGTGAAACTGAAATAAGAGCAGAATTACAAGGTAGAAAATTATAATAATTTAGAGCTGAATAGGTACTTTTGTAAAGACCTTCCAGTTTGCTAAAATATAGTAATTTCATTAAAGCTGATGTCTTAACTTTTGCTACGACAGCCTTGGGGCTTAACCCTTTACTCTGATGAAAAGACCGGGCTGACAGCATGCAGCAAGCTCTACTTTTAGACCTTTATTTTAGAAAATGCACTAACCTTTAAATCTCTTTACTCTGTGGGTGGTATTGTTAAACCCAAAGGTGAAGAGAAGAAAATACAAAGCTTTAAAGAAAATGCATTTTTTTTTTTAAGAGAGAGAAACTCTTCATGTCATGTATATTTTAATCACAAACTATTTAGTCTTGTTCCTTGGTAGGTGGGCTTTGCAAGAGCCTCTTGCTGATCTCCAACTCAAGATATTCAAAGCATGGGGCAAGCTCTGTTCTTAGTCAAGAAGAGTTATTGCTTACCTTGAATTTTCTGCACCCTAGAAGACCTTTTGTATAGTTTTTTTTTTTTAAATATGTTTTGAGGTAGCTTTGATTTACAAAATAATATGAACCCATATATGTAGGTTTGCCATTCCTCAAATTTATGCCAACATACCCTGCCCACCCACAAATTACCAAAAGTTCTTCACCATTGTCCATTGGACCCACCACCATTTGCCCCCACCCCTACTCTTTTCCCTTCTGGCGACCTCAGTTTTGTTAACAACTGGTTGGTTTTTGTTTATTTTTGTTCCTTTGCTTTGTGTGCAATTATTTTTTATTTTTGGTGACCAATCAATTTGAAATTGAAATGACTTGGTGGAGGTAGGTGTAGTGTTTCTTTCCAAAATGAAGTTGAATTAAAATCTGAAGGATTGTGGTGGTTAAGAGTCTCATCAACCAATGTCATTTGAGAAAAGCTGTTTCTGTAGTGGACTTCTTTGAAGATTGTCAATTACCACAGTATAGGCAATTTTATTAGGGTATTTTAGTCACAAGATCTGACTGAAATTTGAGAAAGTTAAGAGAGTAGAACCAGTCTATCAAGAATGGGGGGAATGATCTGAGATGTTCACAAAGGATGGAACAAGAAAAGATGTAATTTTAAATTGAATTAATATTCTAGACCTGCAGTGGGAGAGGCAGAGTATATCTTAAAGAAATGGAAAAGAGTATGAGGCATGATTTTCTGAGGTATTACAAATATTTTATAAATTGTGAAAGTGGTTTGGTGCTCTTGGGGACCATTAGTGTCATATGTTGGCCTCTGTGTGTACTTCAGCTCCCTGTGTTCACCACTGTAGGAATCACACATTTCCTTGTGTGCCCATTTAAAGACCAATACTACAAAATACAGGGAAAGACAGAAAAATTGAGATGTGGTGGATTCTGAAAATCCTCCTGGATACTAATAATATGCCTCATCTTATTTCATATTTCATTCATGCTTTTGAACGCCACTGATATCAGTCATCTTACTCTATAATATAACTCACAGTTGCAATGTGACTGTTTTTCAGAGTCTTTCTTCTCCTGGGTTCTTCCCACCCGAAGGAACATATAGTGAAGGACTAAACCATGGGGGTAACCTGGTCCCTCTTCCTAGGGTGACTCTTTCACTCACAGATGTCGGGGAGATGTGGTACATCACACGAAGAAGATGATGTTAATTCTTTTCTTCTCTGGAAACATACATCTTTGTCATGTGACTTAGCTGCTCCACCCTTCAAAAGGTGGAGTATATATGTCACTGAGGAAACTTGATTAATCCTTGAGGATGAAAGAACATAGAGAGTGAGGTTCACATGAAAGCCAGAACCAAATGCCAGACAGGTGGCTTTACTTGTACTCACAGCTTGAGGGAAAAGGACATCACATGTCATTTACAGCCTTGTGGTTCTGTACTCAGAATACAATGAACCACGGAGATTGGAGGCAGGCTCTGTATTATCTAGAGGTTGGGACCACTCCTATCTGTAGTGGGAAGGTGTCATCTACTGGTTTGCATAATTCCACACACTGGCAGAATATTGATGCTAATGGATAAGCAGCAATTACTGCTGGTCCATTTGATAAGGAGGATTGTTTAGTGAAGGGACCTTATGCACAGGAGCAGAGTGGGAAGGGGATCTTTTGGTTAGGCCTTGGAGTTCCTTCTGCTTTCACCAGATATCAAGGCATCAGATAATATTGGAGTCTAATTTTAAACTTTATACCACACTCTCCATGAAAAATGTATGTCCCAGGCACAGTGCCAGAAACTGAAAGCAATTAAGACAAATAATATATCACCTATGCTTTGGAGGGGTTTAAAGTTTAATAGAAAGAGCCAGATATATAAATAGTGTTAAATGAGCTGTAGTAGACATATAAATATAGGACCTGAGGACACAGAGGAAAAGTAATCAATTTATCTAGATAAGAATGGTTTCTCCAGCAAAGTACTTATTTTGTTTCTTTTATGAATAAGGAAAATTATAGCAGAAGCTCTCCTGTAATATATTTACTTGTTTATGCATATATGTGTGTGTGCATGTGTGTATGTGTGTATACATTTTTTGTCAAGGTTATATTGTATGCCTAGATCTGTATCAGTCCTTGGTTAGGAGAATTTGATAACTGGTTTAGATAAATCATCAGTCACTGGGGTTGGGGAGGCAATCATGCTCTAAGTTTATGAAATAATTCTAATTTAATTATTCTTTTCTTATATCCCCTTTCTCCCTTTTCTTTTTTCTCTTTCTTCTCCTTTTATTCCTCCACCTCTTCTTACACACTGTGGAGATTCATATTTGGGTAGGAATGAACTGCTTTTGACTTACTGTCCCATGTGTGGTTCACAATTGTGTCCCGGTTTCAAATATTTCCAAACCCAGCACTGAAATATTCTAGCCTTTCCATTTTTCTTCATATTCACTGCCGCCACTTTGATTGAGGCAAACGGCGTTCTTTGCCAGAGACTTGCACTTTGGAGGGTTCTCTGTATCACAGCCAATTTATTAAAGTACACTAGGGTGCCTTTGTTAGTGAACCCTGGTGCTCAACGCAGAATGATCCATTATCTTAACCATCTACTGGCATGGTAAGCATTGTTTCTTTCCCAGGGAGATATTTCTCCAGATCTCTTACTTGATATTCTTTGAGTCAATGATGAAATATTAAAAACACAAACAAATGAAAGCTTTTGGGATATGCTTCCACCAATGTCACAGATCTTATATATTTAAAGTTATGCAACCATCACTCTAACTTAAGTTTAGAACATTTTCATCACCACAAAGAAAATGACTGTGCCATCATCAGTTATTCTCTATTTTCTCTCCCCCCTCCTATTGCATTATGTGACTACTAATACACTTTAATTCTTTATAAATTTGCCTATTATGGATATTTCATTTAAGTGGAAACATACAATACATGGTCTTTTTTTTTTTTGCGATTGATTTCTTTGCTTGACTGCAACGAATTCTTGAACAATGCTATATTGTTTTTCAGTAGGACAGAGTTTTCATTTTTTGATTATGAAATAGGAAATATCCAAAACATGAGATAGGTATTCTAAAGATACTGAGTAGCTCTAAATATGACAAATGTCCATCTCACATGGCTAGCTGCTTCTTACTTTTTAGGTCTCAGCTTAGATGAGAGACCTCCCTGCACATTTTAGTTAAAGGTAGAATGTCCTTGTTAATCTATCTCCCAGCTCCTTGTTTGTTTATTTTTAAAGTACTTATGACACCTTGAAATAATTTTAATCATCAGTCAGTGTGTGTGTATATGTGTGATAGAGAGAGACAGAGAGACAGCCAGTGAAAACTGTCTTCCTCACTAGAAGAAGATATGCTCATGAGCTAATGAACCATGTCTGTCTGGATCACCAGTCTACCTCCAGCATTAAGCACACTGGTTCAAAGTAGGCATTTAATTTTTGAATGAATAAATGAATGAATGTGTTATTAAATGATAAAATGCCTATGATAGGAGGTAAATTCTTGATGGGGAATGATGATCATGATGAATTCATTGTGGAGATTTTGCGTGAGGAAGCTGTGAGGCATCCAGGTGATCATCTCCTAGGCGGCTTAATTGAAACTACTTACACACAAATTGATAGATATATTTTATTTTTGAAATTTTATTGAAGGAGCATTGCATTATAACATCATATAGGTTTAAGATGTAATCATTGTATCAGCATCTGCATATAATACATTAAGTTTACCACTAAAAGTCTTAATTCTGTGATTTACCACATAATTAACTCCTTTTACCCAATTGTTCACCCCTACCCCTTCCCTTCTGGTAACCACTTAAGTTAATTTTATAGTCCAAAAGGCTGTTTTGTTTGATTTAGTCCATTTGTTTGGTTTTTCTGTATACCACAAAAGGGTGAAATCATGAGTTGTGTGTCTCTCTTCGTAATCGCTAAACATAATTCCTTCTAGTTCTTTTCATGTTGTTGCAAATGGCAGGATTTCATCTTATTTTAATAAATGAATAGTATTCCATTGTGTATATACATTCATATTCGTGATCCAGCTCTTGGCTGTTGTAAATAATGCTGCAGTGAACATGGCTCGCTTTGTCATTTGATTAGTGTTGGTGTGTTTTAGAGTAGATCCCCAGGAGTGGGAAAACAGGAACACATGAAATTTCCATTCTCAATTTTTCGAGCGCTCTCGAAACTGCTTTCCACAAGGTTGTACCAACTTGCCCTTTCCCAGCAGTGTAAAAAGGTCTCCTTTTTCTGCATCCTTGCTAATGCTCACTGTTTTCAGTCTTTTGGATAAAAGACATTCTCACAGATATGAGAATAATCTCATTGTTATTTTGTTTTGCATTTCCCTAGCAGCAAGGAGAGGTGGAACATCTTTTCATGTGTCTGTGGATCATCTGTATATAATTTTTGAAGGAGTGTCTATTCAGATTCTTTGTCCATTTTGAAAGTGGATTGCTTCTCTGTTGTTCAGTTTTATATATTCTTTAAATATTTTGGATATTAACCCCTTGTCAGATGTATGATGTGCAAATAACTTCTGCCTTTCAATAGGATGTGTTTTTGTTTTGATGAGTTTCTGTTGCTGTGCAGAAGCTTTTTTAATTTGATGTAACTTAATTTATTTCCCTTGACACTGAAGGTGAGTTCCCAAAGACATCACTTAGGTCAGTTTCAAGGAGTGTACTTTATGGTTTCAGGGTCTTAGTGCAGAGGATCTATAGGAATAGATGATATTTCTTGATCTACTCTACCTCACTTCATCTTTCTGGAGGTAACCATTCTTGATTGTATTTAGTTCCTTTAGTGGTTACTGTCATTGTATTTTAAATAGGATGCTATATTGATCATTCTCAATTTATCAACTTCTGAGTTACCTATTGCTATTCTGCATAAGTCCATTTACCAAAAATTTCCATCTTTTCCCTGATCTCCTCCAATGTAGTTATATAGGTAAGGAGCTCTCTGTTGAGTCCACTTGTAAATTTAAACAATTTGCTTAAAATGTCTGCTCTCATCCTCTATAGCCTTTTGCTTCTCATCTTCTCTTGTAAGGTAAAAATGAAGTGTGTGTTTAGCCTTCCTTCCAGTCCATTATCTAGTTTCTGGAAGTTGTACTTTTAGTTTTGCATATTCAAGATTGATAACATTTGCCTACTCCTGTCATGCGTTCTACCAACTGCTCAAAATCTTATCACATTTGAATTAGTTTCATGTCTGAATGATGTTGCTCTGTTATTATTATTCCTGGAATATATGATTCCTTTTTCCCCCTGGTGGATGAAAAAGCATGTGTCTTCTTCACCATAGTACTAATAGCTTCTAGCTTTATACTTATTCTCTATACTTTTTAGAATCAATTATTTTCTTTGCCTTGAAACGATTGATTTCCTTTTTAAAATTAGAATGGTTGTATAAACTATGATTTTGTCATAAAGTATTCAGCTTTTCTGGAGATTTACATTTCCTTTCTTTCCTGTTTCTCATAAAGACAAAAATATGTATTGATATAGGATCCCCTCAAGAAAATAAAATTTCAGTTAGAAATGGAATAAATTCTACAGGATGCAAATTATTTTATGTTATAGAGGTAAACTTTTAGACTTCAGCATTTGACTATGGGTGACAATTAACATTTAGTTATATAATACATTCCATAAATGTGGATAATTCTTTATAACTTCAATTGTCCTAGACTAGTCTTTAATTCTATGCTTATTATATTATGATCAAAAGAAAAAGATGAGGAAAGAATATTCCTGATAAAATTCCTGCTAAAATCAAATGCCATAGTTGGGTAGGAAGCATAACTTAAATGCTGTTATTTTCATTGTTGGTGCTTTTTTCTGAGTCATGACTCAATATTTACCATATATTAAATATATGTAAATATTTTGAGACTGAAGGTAGTTTTTATAATCTTACCAGCAAAGCATGAATAATTAAATACTCCAGAAATAAATTGTTCAGCATCTGTTTCATTTGAGCAAATAATATTTATAAATAATATTTAATGATATAAAGCATACTTTTATGAAACACAGACACACATGCATAGAGGTATGTTACTAAAGGCCTGATTGGCACTGGGACCAGACTGACATAAGGCATAGTAATTGTGCCAGCGTAACCATCCTTATCACATTAATGTGCCCCATTATGTGATGATTAAACCTTTCCATTTATCTAACTTGCCATAACGTTTGCATTCCAAAGCAGAAATGAGGGGTACAAATTATGCTTAGGCAAGGGGAAAAGCTTACATTGAAGTAATTATGAAAACTTACAGTATGTAGTCTATAGCAAGTTTGCGAAGTGCTTTTCACATAGATTTGCTCATCTGCTTTCCATAAAAACTCTGAGAAATGCATGTTGCTATATTAGCTCCACCTTATTGCTGACAAAACCGAGGATCAGAAAAAGTTGTTATGTTTTTCAGGGGAACTGCTGATAAGGAGAAGAGCAGGCATTTCAAACCCAGGAAATATTACTCTTAGTCTCTTCACTGTTCCACAGAAATAAATGTTTGTCACCTGTTCATGTTTATTGTGCAAGCAGAATCTGCATAATAAAGAAAAGACACTGGATTTTGTAGGCATGGAAATTACTCAGTGTTATTTACTGCCTCCACCCCCAGCCCTTCTAAAGGTCCAAATATAGTAAGGATAGAAGACCTGATTTTCAATCCTGCTTTTGTTTTTTCCTCCACAAAAGTATATGATTAAAGACAACAATACTGTGTGTGTCTAGCGCTTTTACCCTGTAGCCCCTGTAAATTAGGGTAAAAATTACCATTCAGAAAAGCTTTGAGATGGGAAAGAAGTCATAAAATTATTAAAGTGAAATCCTTCTGTTTTGACTCAGTAATATTTAAGGGTTGATTGACTGCATTATTTTCTTCACTATATATTTATGGCAGTGCTATGAGTCATCACGATTCAGAATGTAAGATAGCAAAAACCAGAATAGCAACAAAATGATTGCACATTGTAGTAAATAATGTGAAGGAAATGTACAGGAAAGGCAAAGTGCTCTTTTATATGAAGGAGTCAGGAAAGACTCTTTAGGGAAATGGCATGTAAACTGATGCCTGAAAGTTGGGATGGAGCCAGGAACATGAGAGCCTGGGGTAGAGCATTCTGCAGAGAACAGAAAAAGCAAAGGCCTGAGATGGAGGAAGAACTCAGTGTTCTGGGAACTGACAAGGAGGTGTGACTGGGCTCATTGGGCAAGGAGAGCTAGCAGGACATGAGCTTGGAGCAGTAGACAGGACCAGGCTCTGCAGACTTGTAGCTAAGGAGAGTGGATTTTATTCTTGCTACCACAGAAAGACATTGATGCACAGGATCTATTCATAGAAAAAACATCACTATAGGAGGATTTTTCTGAAATTTCGTGGAGTGGCCTAGAGTTGAACAAGGCAACAAATGGCACAAGGAGACAGAGATATGTACGATGATAGTAGCAGAATTGGTAAGAAATGAGTATTTGTAGAATAAATGAATCAATCTTTTATCTTTTAGAATAAAATTATGGACCTAACTTCTATGGTGGACACCAACCTGTAGAAGCCGCTAACTGCTAATTGTGTAAACACCTAATTCCTAGTCACAAACTCTAAAGTCAATTAGCTGGGCTCCAGTTCTAAGGCCAACTTATTTTGAATGAGGAGGAAGCAGTTTCTTCTTTGAAAATGAATATACAAAATGTAAGTAAATTCTTTGTTGACATACCTACACAAGGCTCAGTATGTTTGCGTTACTCAGTCATTTGGTTATCAGTAGTAGTAGTAGTTTATTTTTATTGCTTTATAGTATTCCATTTTCCAACAATACCAAGGGAGTAGTCTCTTGAAGTTTTCATTCTACTGTGATGGACATTTGCTCTTTTTTCCCATGAGAATAGAATTTAATTAAATTATGCTCTGTTGCATGGCTAAGTCTTGGAGATAAATGTCTTAAAAATTAATGTATTATTAATTGAGGTAACTTTGCTTTACAAAATAATATAAACCCATATGTGTAAGTTCCCCAGTCTTCAAATACATGACAGCATACCCTGCCCACCACCAAATTACCAAAAGTTCTTTACCATTGTCCACTGGACCACACCACCAAATGCCCCCACTCCCCATCCCATTCCCTACTGGTAACCTCAGTTCTTGCTACTGTTCAAGAGTTGCTTTTTGTTCATTCTGTTCCTTTGTTTCATTTATATTCCACATATGAGTGAGATCATCTTGTATTTGTCTTTCTTCTTCTGACTTTTTTTGCATAGCATAATACCCTCTAGTTCCATTCATGTTGTTGCAAATGACAGGATTTCATCTTTTCTAAGGGTGGTGTAGTATTCCATTGTATGTATGCATGTGTATATATATACATATATATCACATTTTCTTTATCCATTCATCTGACAATGGCCATTTAGGTAATTTTTAGTTCTTGTCTGTTGTAAATATTGCTACACTACACATGGGAGTGCATATATCTCTGTGAATTAGTGTTTTTATGTCTTTTGGGTAAAAACCCAGAAGCAGGATGATAGGGTCATATGTGATTTCCATTTTCAATTTTTTGAGGACTCTCCATACTGTTTGTCCATCAGGGTTGCACCAATGTGCATTCCCATCAACAGTGCCGAGGTATTCCTATTTCTTCACATCCTCACCAACATGTGTTTCTAGAATTTCGAAGTTACCAATCTCATAGGTATAGGGTGATTATGTCATTGTTTTGATTTGCATTTCCCTAATAACAAATGAGGAAGAATATATTTTCAAATGCCTACTGGCCATCCATATGTTTTCTTTGGAGAAATGTATATCCACTTTTTCTGCTCAAGTTTTGATTGGATTATTTATCTGTTGTTGAGATTTATGAGGTCTTTCTGTATTTTGAAGATTAAATCCTTGTCAGATATGTGAAATGCAAATATCTTCTCCCAGTCAATAGGTTGACTTTTTTGTTTTGGGCATGGTTTCTTTCACTGTGTAGAAGCTTTGTAGTTTGATGCAGTTCCATTTGTTTATTTTTGCTGTTGTTTCCCTTTGTGTTAGAGTTGAGTCCTCAATGATCTCTTTAAGGCTGATGTCATGGAGTGCCTTGCTTATGTTATCTTCCAAGTATTTTATAGTTTCTGGTCTTACATTCAAGTCTTTAATGCATTTTGAATTTCTTTTTGTGTATGATGTTAGAGTGATATAGTTTCATTCTTTTGCATGTGACTCTTCAGTTTTCCTAGCATCATTTATTGAAAAGACTTTCCTTTTCCATCATATGTTCTTGGTTCCTTTGTCATAAATTAAATGGCCATATTTGAGTGAGTCAATTCTATTCCATTGATCCATGTGTGTTATCCTAGTTCCATACAGTTTTGATCATCATTGCTTTGTAGTGTAGTTCAGTTTCTGAGAATGTGATACCCTCAGTGTTGTTCTTTTTTCTCATGCTTTGACTGTTAGGAGTCTTTTGTTATTCCATATGCATTTAAATTTTTTTGTTCTATTTTATTGAAAAATGCCGGTGGGATTTTGGTGGGGATTGCACTCAACCTGTATGTTGCTTTAGGTAAGATGGCCGTTTTATCAATGCTAAATTCTTCCTAGTCATGAGAATGGGCTATCTTTTCATCTTTGATTCTTTGTTAAGTATATTCCAAGGTATTTGATTCTTTTTGCTTCTATTGTAAATGGGATAGTGTTCTTTATTTTATTCTCTTCTATCATAATATTTGCATATGGAAATGCAACAGATATTACTTTTGAAATTTAAGGGTGTTTCCTTAGTTCAAATGAAAAGAAATTAAAGTTTATTATTTTATATAGCCCCTACTTACACGTGTTAGTACATATTTGATAACAACATTGTTGAAAATTAATTTGTCATATGCTAGGCACTGTTCTGTTTAAAAATAATCCTCTGGAATACTTGCAGCCATCAAATGACCTATATACTAATTATATCCCCATTTTTTCATGTGAGGAAATTGAGACTCAGAAAGACAATTTGCCTTAGATTAACATTTTACCTGAGAAACAGATCTAGAAGAATGTTTATGTATATAAATATATAACACCACATTTTTCCATGTATAATGTGCACTTTTGGCCCAAATTTATGAGGGAAAAATAAGGATGCACAGTATACATGGGTAGTACTAGTTCTGTATTTATATAAATATTTTTATTTCTTTTATTTGTACTTCTGAGTTAAAAGTATAACTCTAGAAATCAACAACAATATCTGTAAGCAAAATAATACCCAGAATGCAATTGGTTTTTATTGAACTTACGATGAATTTGGCAAAGAAAGTAATTTTGGCCAACGATTAAATGAAATGAAACAAGAATGATGTATTATTGTCCACAGAGTAAATGACTCTAACTTGATACGACAGGTGATGCTGTATTTTCATAGGGTAAACAGTGCAGCATTTCTCTTTCTACGCTTTAAGCGGGAGCTAGCAATCTAGCTGATATTTTTGCAAAATACAGACACTGCAAGCTTATCTTTAACATACCAAATAGTTATTAAATATGTTAAAGAGCGTGGCAACAGAGCTGCCAAGAGACACTGTGAACCTCCTTCCACAGAGAGTCATCAGATTGCGGGGCCACAGGAAGAAAAGTTTCTTGTTCCAGTATCTGTTCTTGTGTTCTGTAATCATTTGTTGCATAAAATTTCTCATACATAATATGTAAAAGAATACTAAAATTCTTTAATAATACAGACAACAATTACCTAAATGTTAAATAAAAATTTTAATTAAAAATTAAAATAATGTTTTTTTCCTGAACATTTAGGCCAAAAACATGGGTGTACTTTATATACGGGAACACATTATACATGTCAAAATATGGTATGTGTGTGTATTTTATATATATATATGTAATATATGTATTTATTTATTTTAAGGAATTGGTTTACATGATTGTGGGGGTGGCAAGGACAGTCTGAAACCACTGTTGGGCAGGTCATCAGGAAGGACAGCCTGGAATTTTTAAGCATGGGCTGAAGCTGCAATCCACAGGCAGATTCTTCCTCCTTGGGAAGAGCTCAGTTCTGCTCTTTAGGCCTTTCAACAGGTTGAATCTGGTTCACCCAGATTATCTATGATTCTCTCCTTTATTAAACTGATTATATATATATATATATATATATATATATATATATATATATATATATATATATATCCTTGACTCTTACTACAACTTAGAAACAATCCCACTTTATTAGTATTTGATTTAATAATTTGGCTCAGTTGGCACATAAAACTGACCATGACACTCATATAACTATACGAGCTGGTCTAGGATATAAATCCTAGAGTGTTTATAAAGCCTAGATCTCACTTTCTATGATTGTTGCACATTTAGTCTAACCTGAGGGCAGAGCATGCTCTAAGATTCTGGGGTAGTAACACTCTGGGGATAATCCAAGAATGAAAAGAAAACTGATGTGCCTGAAACACACAGATCTGGGCAGGATAGAGTTAAATGAGATTGCAATGTTTTGTAGATCAAATGCTTGCTGAGTCATTTTGGGAAAATCACACAAAGTGTTTGTAAAATGAGTAATAAAACCTATTTTCTAAGGTTGATTAAATGAATAATGTAAGGTGCTTGGCATAGTGCTGGCACAGGTAAATGTGGCGTAAATGAAAGCTATTAAAATTAGTGGACTTTTGGTGGGGTATTGTAAACTTTCACTTAAGCTGTCAAATTTGCTAAAGTCCTTTATAGAATTTAATATTTAAGTCAATAAAACAGGGTCACATAAACTCAGTAAGCAGTGTTGGGAACAATGACCTGCTCTTTAGAAAAATTGGAGAAATTTAAACAGTGTATCAAGAATGCAACTTAGGAGAGTTACTAGTGAAGAGAACACCATAAAAGTTGGATAACTTAGGCAAGTATTAGGCAATGTAGAAAATTATGAAAGAATGGTAATATAATAGGTTATATGAAAATTAAAACTTCCTTACCTCTGAGTCATCAAAATCAAAATTCAAGAGCAAATGTTAATTCTATTTGCTATAAACATGACAAGATGTGGTAGCTTTATCTACGTAAAATATGAAAAAACATTCAAAAAAGAAAAAAAGGAAGCTGATAAATGCATGAAATGACTCAATCTAGAGATAATGGAAACTATAATGTAAATTGAGTATATTACTGTGCCTAACAAATTAGTAAAACTAAAAAAAATCACTACACACATGAGGGATTGGGAGATAGGCATCTGCAGTGTAAATTGGTACAATGCTTCCAGTAAGTACTGTAATAATAATTCATATTAGAAAATTCAAAAGTATTCCTTCCCTAATAATTTTTGCTTAGTGAATTTGCTCCAAGGAGGAAATTCTGGTAATGTATGATGTATAGAGATATTCGTACTGGCACTATTTATAGTAAAGAACCTACAATGAAGCACTCCCTAGTGGTCTAGAGGATAAGTCTTGTCACCTGTGGATGACACGTTCACCTACATCCCAAGGACCTGGGTTCATGACCCTGGGCCTGGGGCAGTAGCCAAGATGAACAACTAAATAAAAATAAATAACATGTTTCTTAAAAAAAAAAAAAAAACCTGTATGATCAGCAGTAATGAAACCTTTTTGTCTTTGGGATTACTACACAGCATTTATAATTATGTCCATGGAAGAGGTTGGGAGAACAAGGAGATGCTGGTGAAAAGGTTCCAGTTATAGAGAATGAGCAATTTCTGGAGATCTAATGCACAGCATGGTGACTAAGTTTGATAATATAGTGCTATGTATATAGTACTTAGAAGTGTTTCAAGTAGCTTGTAAGTGTCCTCATCATATATACACAAAGAGTAAATGAAGAGATGTCTATGCTAACTTGATTATGTAATCACTTTACCATATATGCATATATCAAACCTTTATGTTGTATGATTTTAATAATATATATATATATAATTTTTGTCAGTTATGTATTCATTAACCTAGGAAAAGATAGAAGTATGACTATGAATAATTTTGAATACAAAGGAAAATACTGTTGTTAAATGAATCATGAAAAGTAGAATGTGACTATGATATATATATCCAGTCATAAAAATATTTATATCCATATAAAAATGAAAAAAATTGTTTCTGGGTGTTAGAATTATAGATACTTAATGTTTTTTTTTAGTTATTCAAAAATTTCATTTATTTATTATTTTCTGCAACTTTAGGTTTAATAGAACTAAATTGCAAAGAAAAACACAGCACCATTCTGTTACAGACGGCAGCCAGGAGTCTCCTTGTAGTTACCTGTGCTTGGGCTATGGAGTAATTCCTAGTTAGTTCCCAGATGCTTCATACGTTCTCTTATCTCTGTTGTTAAATCATCCTTTCAACCAAGAAATGTTCTCTTGAGTTTTCTGCTTCACAAATTCCTCCATCATCTTTCTGAGTTCAAGGATTATTTCCTTTGTAAAATCTTCTCATATTTTTCCTCTTTTCCTCCTAAAGAACTGGACATTTCCTCCCTAGAACACCTGGTGCATAGATGAGGAAACAGACATATCAAAATGTACTGATATACATTCAAATACATATAAAATACTGTTTCCTGACAAATGGCCATGCTTTACATGAAAATATTTGCTGCGTTGCATTATAATCCTTATGTTCTTACTATTCTGTGATCTTTCAGAAGGCAGTTCCCTTGCCTTTTTTGTCTCTGTCCTAGAGACTACCTTTTACAGTGCCTCACATGAGGTGGCTTCTTGGTATATATTGAATAAATGAAGCAATTAATTGCCTTAAAATGCATTTTTAAAGTGAAGTGTTTACTGTCTCTGTGGTTTATTATTGTTTTAAAAATAGACTTTAAACATCTGAATGATCTCATATTTTCCTCTCTTTGCTTTTTCCCTTTAGCTTTGGCTATATTGGTTTTGAACTTCTTTTCTCTTTTTTGATCCATTGCATCTATCCAGAAAGAAGGCAATTAAACAGGAAGAGAGAAGACAAAGAAGCATTTTATTTATTTTTTATTTGGTTAGTCATCTTGGTTATTCTGCCCCGGGGAACTTGGGTCCTTGGGATATATGCGGACTGTGCTCGGTGGGAGAAAAGAGACATAACCACTACTCCACTAGGGACCACCATTACCTAGAATCTTAAAACACATCAGCAGAGCTTGAGATGGAAGTATATATTGGGGATGTGTGAAGAAATATCCATTTAGGATTATAGATGAAAGGATATATGTTCAGACTAAAAAAAACCAAAAACAACAAATGTATAAAAGCTGAATGAGTTTTTAAAAAAGCCCAATTTGGTAGGGAGTTCTTGCTTCTAAATTTTTAAAAATGATTTCTGATATGTTAGTTTAAGCTGTATAGTGACCTAGTTACTGTAGTAAAGAACATTCTAAATCGTATTTATTTACTATGGATCCGAGTACCCGTCCTGGTCCTGGGCAGAATAACCAAGATGAATAACTAAATAAAAAATAAATAAAATACTTCTTTCTTTTCTCTCTTCCTGTCTGCTTGCCTAAATGCCTTCATTCTGGACAGCACTTTTCCTTTATTAAAAAAAAAAAAAAGATCCTGGGTAATGATGTGATTGACTGCTTTATAATTATGATTTGATTTTCTGTGATTGAGCTCATTTCCAAAATAATTATGAGGCTTAATATTAAACCATGCCTGGTGAGTTAGTGGGTTAGTTTGTTGGGCGTAGTCCACATACACTCCAGGGACCCCATTTGTAGCCTGGAGGCTGGGAGCAACAAACAAGATGAACAACAACTAAATAAAGATAAATAAAAAATTCTTCTTCCTTTCTCTTCCTGCGTGCCTGCCTACTCACCTTCATTCCCGCATGCACCTTTCCTTTTTCTTTTAAGGAGTACTGAAAGCGCTACTGATTCCTTGGTATGTTGATGTTCATTCTGATAATGAATCCAAGACCAAGAAAAATGTTGCTGATTTCTTTCAGGATCTTTTCTTGTTTATTTATAGCATTCTGTTATATTTTGGAAGGATTTTTTTTTTAAAGTACAGTTTTGTATTTAATTGTAATGGTTTTAATTATTTCTAAATCTTTAGAATCTTACTCAGCAGGGTATGCCATCCTTGAGAAAACTATCAATTCTCTGTCTTTGACTGTTTCTGCAATTAGCTAACAACTGTGTGGGTCAGCAGAGTTTAATTTGGACACTAAATTTTACAGATTTCATGGAATTTAGATTTCAGAGATTCGCAGTTGAAAAAAATGGATTCACATTCCCAAATTGTTCTAAATATATTCAAATTTTTATTTCTTGTATTGAGGATGTTTTAAAACTTGAATTAAATTAATGAAAGGAATTTAAAGTCAATTATAATTCAAGCTGATTTCAAATTGATTGAAAATTGATATTAGCTGTACTAAGCAATGTCAGTATTCACAAGTGTCTGGTGATAGTATTGTAGGACAGTTAGGTTTGGATGGCTTCCATAATTTGGAAGAGTGCTAACTTATGTTTTCCTAGCAAGCGTTTGGCTTCTATAATAGTTAAAAAAAAAAAAAAACCCACAAAAACTTCCTTGGAATTTAATGTCACTTTTCCTTGACATGATTTCAAGTTGGAATGGTCATACTCTGGTTTAAGTGACGTTATGTTTTTTGCCTTTATAGTTTCATGGTCCTTCAGGTAGCTGTCTGAAAGAAAATACATTCAGAGACTGGCAGATGCTATCGATTGTCCATGAAACTATCGTTATATGAGGGAATTATATTTTTATCTACTTACTAGATGACTAGCTATGCTTCCAGTTTGGGTGTGTACATGCTTACACTGTTTGCTTGTATACTTTGGTGTCAGGCGATACTCAGAATTTGCCACAAAATTTTAAAGACCAGTGTTAAATCATTTTTATAGATGGCATTTTCAAGTCTTGAGGCTTCTTGCTATATTTCCTTCTAATGAATGCGCTTGTACTGTTGGAGATTTAGTGTGGAATTTACTTTGTATTTTTTTACTGTTAATCTGTGAAATGATTCCAATCTACCTGGTAGGTTGATTGTTGACTCAGGATATTTGTTTATATGTGTGCGTGCGCACGCGTGTGTGTGTGTGTGTGTGTGAATGTGCGCTTTATAATTTGTACTATATTCAAATTAAAACTATTTCTTTTGGCCCAAGTGTAGTTTGATTAACTTTATTTTTATTCTTTAATTGCATAATTTGCAGAACACCTATTGTGTTCAAAGTAATGCGTTCTCTAAGGGAGAATTCATCAACTCTTTCTGCAAGCAACTGAGATGTATATTTATATTTAATGATTTTTTATTGAAGTAAATTGCATTATAGCACTGTATAACTTTAAGCTGTGCATCATTATAAATAAACATCTGTTCTAGTACATTAAGTTCACCACTATCAGTCCAATTCTATCCTTTACCATATAATTGACTGCTTGATATTTTCACTCACATATTCCATATTACTGTAGTTTATTGTTAAAATATTAGCAATAGCAATCATAGCATTATGCTAGTTGACCCTCTTGGCTGGACAAATCTGTCTGCTCTTCTCAGAATATAAAAGTGATGTGAGAAAAAGGAAACAAAAGAACACTGTTGAGCTTTGTTTATTGTTTTGTTAGTAGATTATTGAATGCCCATGGAAAAATCGCTAACGTTTTTGTTCCTCAATTTTCCCACCTACAAGAATGTAACAAATGTCATCTTTATCACACCAGCCGATTTTAAGGATCAGTCGTAAGAATCAAACAAGTCTTGCCTGTGACTGTGTGGTTTATGTTAGGACAAAGAAATGTGGTGTCTGTACTTGACAGCGAATAGAGGGATCTCTCATAGACTGGGTGATTACATTTGTAATAGCTGCAACAGGAGATCCAGCAGTAGTAAAAGAATAAAACATTAGAAGCACAAGCCAGGTGCGACATTAGCAGAAGAACAGAACTTTGGAGAATAGCAGACCCTGTTCCCACAGGCTTCCGTTAGGTGCAAAGGGCATGTTGTCTTTTGTTTCCCCCAAGAAAGCAGAGTTTGAGGTAAACGCTTATATTTGAGTGCTTTATTGGGGAGCATCATCCTAGGTAGGAGTAGTAAGAGAGATATAGGGTCGGCAAAGCAGGAAGCAGACTGTATTATAAAACGACTCATAGTCTTAAGTGGCTGTTGCTCCCTTCTAAGGAATAGGAAAAACTGTATGAGCTATCTCAGAACCCTGTCTGTCAGCTCTCATCTTCTGCTGGTTGCAAGTCCTCTCATTGGGTGTTCATCTCCTCTTGCATTTCTGGGTTATGCATAGATAAATGCTGAGCAGGCCCTGTGCTCTCCTATGCATTAGTGAAACGCCACTCCAAGTATGATCCAGGGATGGCAAATTGTCATAAATCCATGATAAGTACAGAAACTGAAAGTAAGTATCTAGGAAACTTTGTATTTTGACCGAGTAATTTTATGTCTGTTGAATTTAATATTAAAAAACTGTGCTTGTCTTTTTGTATGCCTTTGTTTTTCACATTTTAAGTCCCCTTTCTAGCAATTCTTTTTTTAAATTGTTTTTCACAAAGTGCTAGAAATAGATTGGAGAAAAAAAGAAGACACTTCACCAATGCTAACTTGACAATGACTTAGACAGGGAAGCCTCTACGTAGGAGGTGAAAGGAACTCTGAGCAGACAGGGGGAATGTAACACCGGTCTCATCTTTGAGATGTTCTACCTCACACAGAGCTCACTGTGGAGGTGGACAGAACAAGTGACCCACACTCCAGAGAAAAGTGAGACTGAAGAGATTTGGAGAGCTACTTAGAGGCGTCGATATGTATGGTTTTTCAGATGACTTAGAACAATAATCGACACTTTTGGTTTTAGGATGCCTTCATAGTCTTAACTATTATTAAAGACCCCAAAGAACTTTTATTTATATAGATTATTACTACCAATATGTACTATATTAGAAATGAAACCGATAAAAATGTAAAAATATTTATTTACAAATGCAATATAACAATTATAAATTTGCAATATATTTATATACAGAAGACAAGTTTAATGGTTATATTACTGTATACAAATTTAGTGATTATATTTTCTAAAGTAAAAATTATTTAGTGAGAATCATGGCATAGTTTTACCTTTTATCAGACCGCCTTGCTGTGTGATTTAGAGTAAAGCTGGCTTCCCATATCTGCTTCTGAATTCATGTGTTGTGAAAAGTGGGCTCTGTAGTCAACCAATAGATAGTTGTTGAATATCTGCTGTATGCTAATTACTATGATAAGTACTGATGATACAAGTATGAAGAAGACCCCATTCTTTTCCATTTGATTTTGAAATTTAGAGGAATGGTAGATTAAAAAACCAAGAAATGACAATATGATATGGAAAGGGTCCCAACAGAGGCAATGTTCTGAGAAACAAGATGGGGGTCTGGGTTTGTTGCATGACAGGTTCCATCATACTTAATATAATGTTTTTACATGCTAAGTAGGTAGCAGGTTTACAATTTTGTTGGAAAATGAGAAGCATTCACATTTTGCTTGCTCAAGGCTGGAGCAGGGAGCCAGGGAGCAAGATTTAAGAAACAAGAGAGGACTTTTTTTTAACCTCCTGGGAAGAAATGCTGAGAAAGATAGTGGTGTAGAGCATAAAAGCAAAAGCTACAGAAAAGATAATCAGAAAAATTATTACATAAAGAGTATGCCAGAGTATGCCTGGACTTGAGGGTAAGGGCATTAAAAAGACTTTCAGGAGGCTATAGGGATTTAAAAAACTAGGACAAGACAGATGTCATGTGTAATATATTATCTAGAAAATGCTACTTCGAGTGGATATAAAATTGCAGGTAGGAGCATCAGGTGTGGAAAAAAGGTGGTCCTGTGAAAGTTAATGTGCTAAAGCTATATGCTTTCAGAGTCAGTTAGTCAAGATTATTGAGAATAATGGGAGGTAGACTGGACAGCTGTAGTTAGAATTTATGGGGTTTTGATGAAAGAAGAGAAAAAGGAAAGCAGGAACTTTTCGTTGTAACAAAAATGTTGAAGCTATAAATGTTTGAAAGACTAAAGACATGATCTAACTTGCTAGGTAAAACATAATTTTAGAGAGAAGAAAGGAAACAAGTGAGAGGAAGCAATGTCTATTGAAGATGGTTAGCTTTAAAATTTATTTTCAATGAAAAATTAGTTGTCATTGAAAACTCCTTATTAAATTTAATTTAAACATTTTATTAAGTGACATGTCATTATTAAACATTTTGGAAATGTAGGAAAATCAACCACAGTTCTACCACTTAATTTGGACACTTAATGTAGTTTTTAAAATCATGTTTTTCTTTGTTTTGACTTTGGTAATATGTTGATAAAACCATGTAATTAGAATTTTTTTTATTATAGGATACAATTATAAATACAAATAGTTTGTGAAATCTTTTAATAGACAAAAGCTCTGTGGGTCAAATGGAGCTATATATAAGTTGCTTTTCATGCTATGTTTGTGTGAAGCTTTATAGAATCTATTTCAGGTGCCAAATTTTGCACAAGGTTAGTTTATTCTAGAAAGCAATGAGGAATTTTCTAATGGGCTATGATAGTTCTTAGTCCTTTCCGGCTGATATAACAAAATACCACAGACTGGGTAGCTTATAAATAACAGAAATTTATCTCTTACAGCTCTGGAGGCTGGAAATTCCAAGACCAAGGTGGCAGCATGATCAAGTGAGGGTCCTTTTTCTGGTTCATAGCTGCCTTTCTGTGTCCTCATGTGGTGGAAGGGGCAAGATTGCTCTCTGGGGTCTCTTTTACAAGGCATTAATTTTATTCATGAAGGCTCTCATGACCTGTTTACATCCCTGAAGTTTTATCTACTATCTACTATGCCATTACATTGGGCATTAGGATTTCAATATATGGATTTTGGGGAGACACAAGGATTCAGAACATAGCAGGTAGTATGTGTAGACTGAGTTGAATGTCTGGAATTACTTTCAGCAGACTTCATGGATACTTCACAGACGATCAACAATGATTTATGTATTATCCTTTTATCCTCTCTTCACAGCCTTGTTTGATAACAGCTTTTAGATCAGAGAAAGAAAGAATGGATCAAAAGTTCATCAGTTCTCTGATTTTAGTATAAAGAAACTGATTGAGGTTGAGATGGAAATCATTTCTAAACTCTGATCTCCTATTTCAAGAGAATTTTTTATTTTAAAATAGTCACATGCATGTCTGTCTGCTTCCACATCCTTTTTAAAAAAAATCCAGAGAGAACTAGATTCACTTAATCATGCCCTATATACACTTTTTAATGTTTTTCTTTTCTAAGAATAATTCCACTTCAGTGAAAGTTTAGTTTCTTTCTGAATTATCGTTTTAATTCCTAATGATATGCATAACGTAAGATCTCAGTTCACTGTCAAAGTTGTAATGTGTGATGATTTATACCCATCCTTACAATTTTCTATTCACTTTATTTTAAATTCACTGCATTTAGCACCATTTCTTGATGAGGCAGGAACACAATTAAATATTTATGGCATAAACAAGGAAGAGTTTTAGTTTTCTCTTGTGAAAAGTGCTGTTCCCAAATAAATGTCAAATGACTTTTGTAGACTTTTCTCTGTAAGTTTGAATTCTGGACTTTGTGTCTTACCTTCCAGCCTATATTTTCTAACAGGGTTTCTTAAAGCCTAGTGCGTAAGAGCCTCCTGGAGAGCTTGTTGAATAAGCAGACTCTTGGGTCATATCTCCTAGATATTCTCATTTACTGGGCGGGGCTAGCCACCTGCAATTTTATTAAGTGCTTGGAGTGTGTAATAGGCAGTCCTAGAACTACACTTTGTAAATCACAGTTAAAGGTGGAGGTGCAGGAAGATTCAGGTAGATTCAACTTGTGTCTGTTTTCCTTAATTTATTAGGTTCTATCTATTTCAGACAGATTTAGATGACTGGTTTTAGGAAATTGTGTGTAGATCATCAGTCTAGATCTAGAATGAGTTTTACTAGAATGAGTTTTAAAAGACTGTCTTAATTGCACATGTAGAAATTAAGAGCTTGTGTATATCATCTTGTCATGAGTAAATTTCCATGACATCAAGTCTTACTTGATTAAACAGCTGATTTTTTTAAAAATACAATTTCTTACAGCATTTTATTATCACGCCTTCATAGAGGAAGAACTGGCCAATTATTTAAAATAAAGTACTGGTTGGCTGAGACAAGGCTGATGCTCCTTTAAAAATCTGTGACTTACACCTTTTGTTCATTCTCAGTCACACTCAACACTTCACTGAGGAAGTGGGTGTCTCCATGTTTGCATTTGCCTCCTATGCTCTCTGACTCTTACTGTAATTCCTGGTCTGAGTTCCACAGTCCTTCCTATTCTAACTGCCAAGGTATCATTCCTTGTGTGGTGACATACTGTTAGAGTCAAGTGGCACGTGATGAAAAGAGGATAAGGGTGAAAAGTCTGGATGCCAAATTGTCACTGACAACATATGTCCCTTTGCCACAGAGTGATTAAAATACTCTGTGAAAAGTACTGTTCCTTTGTATTAAGATAGGAAAGAATACAGAGGGAATAAACAAATATTATTTATTTAAAACTTGGTAAGCAAAATCTATTCTTTAATATGCAATTACTACAAACATAAAAATTCAGATTCCAATTTCCCAAACCATCTACCAACCAAAACCTATTCCCCAGTAACAATACTTTCAAGTGAAATTATATATGTTGATTAATATACACATGAGGGTTTTGAATTATTTTATAACCTGGAGACCTGCAAATGTTAATAATTCTTCCTGTACTTCCATTACATGATTGTCAAGTTCTGTCACTCAGTTGTTAGAGGACAGAAAGGATCACTTACTCCCACTCCTGGTTTTTCTTGCTATGTGGAGGGTCACAATTAGCATATTTCTCCTGGCCTGTCTCTACATCTGCATTCTCACACTCATGGAGTGAGATCCTTTTTAGTGAATGTGAGAGATGAAACTGGGCATATAGCTCTGTCTTTTGATTTTTCTTTTCTTTAAGAATTAGATGCCTTAAAAATAACATATTCTGGATTTGTATAAGCTAGAAGTTCTCAGAAGTCCATGTCAGAACACGAGAACTGCAACTATTTAGTACTGTCTGCATCTGGGTGAGACACTGCTGATTGTCATTGTGGGAAACTATTGCTGCTGAACTCCTTAGCTATATTTTTCAGCTTTATCTGTGTACGCTTGAAAATGTGTGCCCCAGAGCACAAGGCGGGACTTTCTGTCCAGCTGTAGTGAGGGTAGTGGGCAGAGTGTCTCCAGCTGTCTCTTCTTGCAGCTGCAAAGAGAGGTCTTGTTCAAGTCTTGCCCTTCCCAGGGCATCCCACATCTGGTGGGTGAGCATGAAAGGGTTTTAAAGATCGAGCCACTTTAGCCCACTATGGGATGACTCTGCCAGGTTGGCTAAGACTTCATGGTTTGACTTTTCCCTCTGCTCAATTCTGCTGCTTCCTCTTTCTTTAACCCCTTCTATATGTCTTGAACTAAAACTGTCTTAGTGTCTGCCCTTGGAGAACTCAACCTGTGATATGGCTTCTTTAGGTTGTAAAGGTTTTAATGATCTTTTTATTTTATTTTTGGTTTTCTTAGCTGGTTTAAAATGCAAATAGGGACATAATGGTGCTATTTCTGGGTTTCCTTATTTTCCAAACATGGAAATAACTCACTTTAGGTGAGGAAAACTTTGGTTCCATCTTTGTATAACCTAGAGGAATAGATAATATGACTGAAACCCATCAATTTTCCTGTGAGCAATTAGCCCTCTAGAAATACCATCAGAGTTGAATGTATTTTCTCTTATAAATAAATAAAAATATGACTTCCCGTACTGATACATGCAAAGCACTAAGAGAACCTTATTTTCAGGGAGACATGACATACGATGAACAGATATTACAGATGACTAAGGAAGTTTGTTGAATAACCCCAGTTTTTATTGGATTCACATTATTTGTTTTTTACTTAAGTTATAAGTGGTTGCCAACAGTCATATTTCTTATAGAACAGCGCATTAGGTGAATCATCAAAGTACTATCAAAAGCAGGACTGTAAAGATCCTTCATTCTTTATGTATGGTACCATACCTAGGTGCTTCTGAACTAATTGTGAAAAATTAGCAGTCCTCCCATTAAGAACAGGATAAGTGTTGCTGAACAGAGGCTTCTTTTTTCTTATGCTCATAGATAAACTAAACTCTTCTGACACTGACTTTATTGCTGGCCAGCTAACAAGAAAAAATGTGTCTCAGTGATCAGCCTTACCCCTTTTCAAAATGGTCATGGGGTTGTATACACTTTTATAGGATGGTGGCCTTGAGTCTGGGATAACGATTAGTTAGGGACATAGGAGGCGTGGATTTGATGAGGTTTGTGCTGCCTCGCACCTGCTGGAGACCCTTGCTTATCTGGTTTTCCTTGGCCTCCTGCAAAATTGTGCTGAAGAATGAGATTAATCTCTACAATTAGTCAATGACTTTTGTTGGGTGGTAATTCCCCTTGCATATTTAGTTTCCCCTGGATACCTGGGAAGCAATACTGAAGAAATTGATAACTCATCTCTCAGCAGTTAGTTTACTTTTGTGGGTTATGTAAATAGAACATGAGTTGTAATACAGCAGAACATGTGTTTTTAATTGTGATGTTTCATGTAAGATTTTTCTTTCGAATACATCGTGTATTCATTTGAAAATTAAACTTGTGATCATAGCTGGTTATTCTTTCAAGGGAATAGGAACGAGAATTTTTTTTGGTAAGGTCCATCTTGGGAAGGTTTCGTTTGGAAAAATTGGGGAGAAATCAAATAAATGTTGAATAAACCAGAACAGGTCATCGTAACCCTAGAACTCAGAGGAATGACATGTCACCCCAGCTAGGTCTTTGAATTTGTTTAAATCAGTGGTTCTCAGCCTTGTGTAACTATGAACATAGGTCCTACTAAATAAACAGAGAGAAGGAAAATTGGCCTTCTTGAAAAAGCAAACCACAATATTTACTAAAGAAAATAAATATTATGTTTAGAACAGTACAATGACTAGGTCATTGTATCTGAACCACAAATACTATAACTTTCTCTTCCCATTGCTAACGACCTTGCCTTCTGAGTGATCGTGATTCTTTATCAATGATAGTCTGCTCTAATCTTTCTTCTTGGAATAAGATAATTGAGATACCCTTTCACTGAATTCCCCTTATTTCTTGATATTCTCCCCTCTGGAACTGTCCCCTTTCTCCCCCTAATCTTTCCTTAAAACCACTCAGTTTGAAGTTCTAAAGTCTTATTCTGAGTTTCTTCTGGGGCTGCCAATGCTCCAGCAAGCTAAGTAAATTTAGATTTGCTTGACTACTGGCGCTTTATTGGTGGTCTTTGTTTGATGGACATTGACATTTGACTGCACATTAAAATCACCTGGAGAACTTTTAAAACTCTTGACACTTAGGCTATACTCCAGACCAATTAAATTAGAATTTCTGGGTTTTAGGGCTGGAAGTAGATTTTTAAAAAGCTTCTCTGGTGACTTCAGTGTGCAGCCAAGGTTGAGAACCACTGATTTAAATGATTATATCGGAGGTGGAGGCTGCACCATGTAATAGCTGAAAGTTACTTGCGGCCCTGTGATTTCAATCCTGATATTGTTTTTGCATTCGCTCTGCTTGTTGATGCTTGTGAAGTTGTCTTAATCTATAGAAGGGAGGGAGCTTGATGAGCTAGAAGAAATGCTTTCTTGATGATACTCATGATTAGCTTGGAAGGAGGTAAAGAGATATTGACAACATTCATATTTGATTCTTGGAGTGAAAGAGAATGAGGTTATTTGAAAATCTCTTACAGTGAATGAAATGACAAGAGGCTTTTGTTCTCTTTCACATTACCTTGCTGGACCATCTAAATGTTAATGCTTTGATTTAACTATTTCTGCCTTTATTCTGTTCTTTTAGACTGGTAGTTAAGCATTTAAATATGTTTGTTTCTAAGTATTTCTGTTAACAATGTAAATTAATTTCTCCTTTAGGGCAATAGTAATTATGCTGTAGAGGTTTAAGGAAGAGTATCTGAAACATTTATATTAATACTCTGTAATATAATGCTTAATTAACTCGTGTTTGCCATGTGTGAGATTTAATGTAGTGAAGAAGAGTTGGTGACAGAGGCAAAAACAATAACAAAACAGTTTTATAAAATTTGCCTCAAGCTAGAACATTAAGATAAAACCAGAAATTAACTTTCTCCTTTTTTATTCCTTCTTAAGGCTTAATGAACATGGTTTTCTAAAGTATTTGAATCGTTTCCATGTAGAACTGAGTCAAATAACTTCATCAACATGCCCTTTCTTGAGTAGGTAGTTCAGATTTAGAATATTTAATACTAGATATTTGATATTTGGTATTAAATATAATTTAAATAATGTTTGATCCAAGACAATTCTGTCTGATACATGGAAACATGTGGGACTACTGCTGACTAAATTATTAACAGTTATTGTTGAGATATGGGTAAACTGGTTTCTGACTAATTTAGATTATTTCATAAGAAAATTTTACCCTCTGTTTCTCTCCATTCTCATAATGTCTAAGAATCTAAGTTATGCTGACTCTAATTGAATGAGTTTGTGAACAGATGACCATGACTTATACGAGTGGTTGAGTGACGTAATGAAATGAATTCTTAAATAATGTGATTCATATTATTATAAACTTGGTAAGCTGTTTCAACAAATGCCTGTAAGTAATGTTACTACATTTATATAGTTAAATCAAGTTTTCTTTTTATGGCTTTCTCGTGTTAGTTCTCATGTGTGTTTAAGAAGTGTTACTGTCAATGCATCTTTTAAGACCATGCACTTTAGTTATTCTGTCTTTCTATTTATGTTGATCTTTCTCCAAGAGCCTGGGCTCTCAGAAATAGGTTCTTCTTTTTTTTTTTTCCCCAGTATTTTATTGCAGTAACTTTGTTTTTCAATGAAAATAAATTCATATTTGTAGGTTTTCCATATGTGCAGTTTCCCCATTCATCAGCTATATGTAGGCAACCCTCCCCTCCCCCAAATCACCAAGAATTCTTCACCATTGTCCAGTGGGCCTCACCACCGCTTCCCCCCACCCCCACTTCCCCTTCCCCTATTAGTAACTTCAGTTAATTTTTTGCCTGGCTGATCTGTCCATTGTTATAAGTGGATGTCTTAATGTCTCTTGTTAATTCTTGCTTAATATATTTTGATGCTCCATATATGTTATAATGTTAATCAACATTACATCATCTCGCTGGATTGATCCCTTAATCATTATATGATGTCAGTCTCCATCTTTTGTTATGATTTTTAGTTCTGATTCTGTTTTATGTAATGTAAGTATGGCTGCTCTTATTGTTTGGTTGCCGTTCACTGTGGATTATCTTGTAGTCATTGACTTTGAGCCCATGCTTATCTTTTAAAAGAAGGTGAGTTTCCCGTATGCAGCAGAAAGTTGGGTTATGCTTTTTAATCCATTCAGCCACTCTGTATTGTTTGGGTAAATTCAATCCATTAACTTTTAGGGTGATTATTGATATGTAACTATTGTCATTTTGTAAATTGCATTCTGGGTGTTATAGACAGTGCCTTTGTTCTTCACTTTCTCTTCTTAAGTTGGTTGAGCGTAGTTATGCTGGTTTAATTTCCCTTTTAATTTTCTTCTTTGTTTTTTCCCTGGAGATTACCCTGAGGTTAGCATTAAGAATTCTATGTTCATTTCCTATTTTAATTTGAAACAGATTAATCTAGCATTCATTCTAACCATCTATATTTTTATTCTCCTCTCCTCCCCACTTTTTAATTTTGCTGTCTTAATGTTTTTAACTTGAGTTTCTTTAACTTTATAGAGTTTCCTTTAATATTTTTTTTTGTAGAGATGGTTTTTGGTGATGAATTCCTTTAACTTTTGCTTATCTGAAAACTTTTTTTTTTTATCATTCTTTCAGTTCAAATAATAATCTCTCAGGGTATAGTATCCTAGGTTAAAAATCTTTTTTTTTCTTTCAGAACTTTGTATATATCATGCCAGTTCCTTCTTGCCTGTAGAAATTCAGCTGAGAAGCTGAGAAATCTGCTGATAGTATTATGGAGATTCCTTTTTATGTGATTCTTTTCTCTAGTTGATTTTAAGATTCTTTCTTCATCTTGAATTTTTGACATTTTGATGATAATGTAGGTCTGTGTGGATTTCTTTTGTTTGTAACTCTTTGAGCTTCCTGGGTTGGGAGGGTTGCTTCCTTCCTCAGGTTAGGGGAAATTTTCAGCTATTATTTCTTCAAATACAGTTTCTGCTCCTTTTTCCCTCTCTTCTTCTTCTGGGACCCCTGTGATACAAATGTTGTTCTTTTTGACTTTATTCTATAGGTCTGCATTTCTTTTCATTCTTTTTTTTTCTTTGTTGTTTTGCCAGAGTGCATTCCTCTGCCTTATCGTCTAACTTGCTGATTCTATTGGATGTTTCATCCAACCTACACTTGAGTCCCTCTATGACTCCTTTAGTATAATCATTAATTCTCTATTTCTTTGACATCTTCCTTCCTTTCTTCTCTTTCTTTTTTGTTGTTCTCTTTTTCTTCTTCTATTGCTTTCTTGACTTCTATGAGTATGTTTATCATTATTGCCCTAAATTCATCATCCAGTAGTTTGCATATGTTTGTTTCATTCAGATTTTAATTGGATCCATTATTTCACATATATTTCTCTGTGTCTTCAGCTTTTTTGGACTTCTGCTTTTCTTTCTGTGGGTTAGGGTTCCCTGAAGTGATTGTCCTGTGTAGGGTATTGTCTTGCACTGAATAAGGCTGGATCCTGGTTTGAGTACTGGGGGTTCTTAAGTTGTCATCGCCACTGGTTGGATTTGTCGAAGTTCTTAGGTGGCCTCTATACTGTTGCTGGAGACTTCATCCTATGGGGTTGGGATTTGCATGGGAGATTCAGAGCTTTCCCCCAGTGTCACAGGTCTAAGTTCTAAAGACCACCTTGTTGTTAGTGCACAATCAGCAATCAGGCTGCAGTTTTGCCTTCATCCACAGGTTGGTGCTAGTGGGTAGCTGTTGAAGGTTGCTCCCTTCTGGAAGACTCTTTTCTTCCAGAGATGTTGTTTTAGGTAGCTTTAAGCTTGAGGACAGGATTTCTGGTGAGCGGGTCCCATGGCTCTGTAGCAATATGGTGGGATGGGATGAGGGACGGGGGGTGGGGGATTTCCTTAGCTGCCTTGTTGGCAGTGTCCTGTGCAGAATTTCATTGGTGGCTTCTTTTTAGTCTACCTGAACTGGTCCTCCTTCTGCCTTGTGCCAAGATCCTCTCTGTGCCCACCCTCCACCTCAGTGTCCCTGTTCTGATGGGTGAGCTCTCTGTTGCTGAAGTAACTCTCTAGGAGTCCTGGTTCTTCTCAAGACTCCACCCACTCCTCCATGGTCGTTTTCTCCCCTGAGGCTGGGAATCTGGTTTCTGTGATGTAGCTCTGAAGCCTGAATTTTTTGCCTACCTTTTATGGTGGTAAATGCTGTTGCCATCTCTGTAATATCTGGTCTTGCTTTCTCACAGTGTTTATGTGTGTAAAATAGGTGCTTCCTAATTGTTCTTCGGGGAGGAGGTGAGACTCTCTTCCTACTACCTTGCCATCATGGCCTCTCTCCTCAGAATTAGGCTTTTGATGTCTAAGAGAACAAAGGGCCAGAATCCTTGAAAAGGAAACTGTGACTGCTAACCTGGTAACTTAAGTCACTTAAGGGAGAACAGATGACAAACCATTACAAGCCTGGCTGCATATTCAAATCTTCTGGTAGGCTATTACTATTAATAGTGAGCTAAGTACTATTAATGTTGTTCTTATCCCCCACAGAGTCTGAATTAATAAGTCAGGGAGAGGACTTTTGCTATGGGGCTGTAGAAACTCTGTGCTCAGGTGTTGCATCATCTGGTTTCATGACTGGGAGAAGTCAGTGCCTCCCATCTATAACAAACAAACTTCTGTGTGAATCCATGTGGTAAAGCAGGGGAGATCATTGGCTTGAGCTTCCAGAAAATCTTATTTCCAAGTCAGCATCACCACTACTAAGCCTTGCTACTCCAGTCATGTCATTTCAGCTCTCTGACCTTTAGTTTTCTCATATGTAAATTTAGGAAGAGCTGAGTCTATGATTTTAGCATTTTTTTCATGAAAAAACCCTTCAAATATTATATAAGTATATTTAGCATATTTGAATAGAGGTGCTAACAATGCTATATTAGTGTAGAAGGTTTAAATAATTTAGTTTCTGATTAATATTTTAAAAGTTCTAACTTTGGTAGTATTAGGTAGCTTAGAGCTGGATGTATGAATTTTTACACTCTATTTTAAGAGTAATTAGAGTTAAAATAAATGATCATGAAATCCTGCTGAGTGTTCCATGAGGTATATGATTTTAACAGTGACAATTTTGCAAATTTAGATGATTTATAAAATTGGTTTCTTCCTCTGACTATATTTTAAGAAATTTTAGGATCGATTGGTTTTCACTGTGGAAAATGAGTGGAGGTGCTATTTGGACTGTGATATTAACATTAATTAAACATGTGCATCAGAATATATGTTTAAAGTCATGTCTTTAAAAACAGAGAAGCAATTTGACCTTTATTTTGGAAGAGGACAGGGTGGGAGTGAGTATAGCTTTACCTTCCTTGTCAAGCAGAAGAAACAACCTTTAAAAATAGCCACCAATTTTCAACCATTATATTTTAAGCCACAGGAACTTGTGAGTTATCTTTCATCTTGTTCTATCATATAACCAGAGGAATTACGTAGTCTCCCATGGGAGAGGTCTAGGTGGGAAGCAATACAAGCAAAAAATATATTATAGAAATGCTATTGTTTATTGTGTCACTATCCAGTTATTCATCTTTGCCTCTTAATCTACAGTATTCTCACTCTTCTCTTCACTTTATTTTTTATATGTCTGTGCTTTTTCATAGATCCATGTGGCAGAAAGAGTGGTCACAGTACAACACACCTAGGAAAGAATATTCAAGGAATTTATTGGATTTAATTATCACTGAGTAGTGTCTATGGTTCCTCTGCAGAGAGAAGGCATTTGAATTTTATTATCTTTCTTCCCCTTTTGATTTTTATCCCCAGGAGGAAACCTGACTGCATTTAGGATTAAAGTACTTTATTTTCATACTGAACAATAATAACAGTTACCTTCTAGAAGGTGACCGATGTTCATTCAGGGTAATCATTGTATACAACACTTTTGAGTACTTGCTCTTTTTTAGGGCCGTATTTCCAATTTGAAAATGGAATCCATTTGACATATGATATGATAACAGAACAGAATATTAAAATCTGGATTTTGATAGACTTCATAGAAACAAATTTGTGGTTTACTAGAAGAAATGGGGAGAGGAATGGGCCAATCAGGTAAATATATGGTGGATATAATTGAAATATTGGTGGTAAACTTAAGATATATAAAGATGTTGATTTATGAGATGCACACTGTAAACCTATGTAATGCTATTATGCAATGTTCCTTCGATAAATCTGTGTTGCGTTTGAAAATTAGGAAATATTGCACTTTGTTGCATCATTTATCCTCACTTTGTAAGAAACCACCTGAAGCAATAGTCATTCCACCCTATCCCCTTAATCTGGGCTGGCTCTGCTGGGTAGTTCTACTGATATCCCTTGGATTTTTGCATATTGCTGCATTTTATGAAGCTCTGGGCTCTAATGAGACTGAATAATATAAGATGGCCTCATGACATAGTTAGCATTGAATTCAAACTTTTGGCTTATTGTCTAAGGATCTAAGTTGGGATGATTTCTCTCTGCTTCCTGTGTTCTCTGATCCTGTAATTGACTATATTGGACTTCTTTCATGTACTCTTGGGACAGAATTTCAAGAGAGCAAGGAAAGAAGATAAATGATCTCCTTATGCCTAAAATTTGGAGATTCTACAACAGTAGACCTGCCCAGATTCATGGGTTGGGGAAATGAACTCCATCTCTGGATGGGGCATGGGAACCAAAGTCACATTACAAAGGACATTTATACACAATTTAGAATAATTTTTGTAGTCATCTTTGCATGCAACTTACTATAATTTTCCCTCTGGCAACATTAATTCACACTTCTTCCATATGAACAGATCTCTTCAGCTCCCTCACAAAGGCCTTATATCCATATGGAATCAACCTTTATGTTTAGGATTTTATCAATAAAATCAGATCCAGTTGTGAATGAGTGTTTTTCAGAGAAGCTACTTGATATGACTCTTTTTTCTTCTGTTCTTAAAAATTGAAGTAACATTGGTTTAAGAATACTGTATAAGTTTTAGGTATACAGATTGACACCTTGACTACTGTAGCGGTGACACCACATACATCACCAAAGGTCTTGTTGCCATATACCACCATCCAATCAACTCCCACCACTTGCTCCAACCATCCCCACTTTTCCCTTCTGGGAGCCACCCATCCGTTGTCGTAATCTAAGGGTTTGCTTTTATTTGTATTTTGTTTATTTATTGTTTTTGTTTCTTAATAGTCCACATATGTGTTGAAATCATGTTTATGTTTCTTGTTATGTTTTATTTCACTTAGTATATATAATCCCCTCAAGATCTATTTGTGTGACTGAAGATGGAACCACTTAATCTTTTCCTTATAACTTAGTAGTATACCGGTGTTTGTGTATATATCTGTGTATCTATGTCTGTATCTTTATCTATATATCTCTTCATCCATTGATGAGCACTTAAGTTGTAAGCAATTGTCTTTGTGACTATGCTGCAATCAACACAGAGGTACATATATCTTCATGAATTAGTGCTTTCATATTCCTAAGGTAAATATTTATCAAGGGTTCTATATTTTTAGTAACTTTTGTGATTTTTTTTATGGTGGCTGCACCCATTTAAATTCCTGCCAACAGTTATGAGGGTTACTTTTTTCTTCACATTTCTTTCTTTCTTATCTTTTGACTAACCATTCTAGCAGGTGTGAGGTGAAATTCCATTGTGGCTTTGATTTGCAGTTCCCTAATTTTAAGCAATGAAGAACATTTCTTATGTCTGTTGGGTCTCTGTATGTCCTTTTTGATGAGGTGCCTATTTAGATCCTCTGCCCATATTTTTTTAAATCATTCTTTTAAACATGTTTTTGTTGTGTTGTGATTATGACTCTTATTGATGCAGAAATCTATGAAATAAGAGGATAAGTAATTTTTTACTCTACACACTGTACATTGTTAAGACTGAACAAGGGTAACTGCAGCAGAGACTTGCATTCAACAGGAGAAAAATGGGAGCACTCACTAGTCACTCACCCATGGAAATTCTGAAATATTGCTAGGTTTCTCTTTTCTAGGGACTGAGAGTTTTCCTTGATTAGAGACCATTCAATTCCCTTGGACTGATTTCCTAGTCCATTGTTCTCAGCTATTGACTCAGTCTTTGAGATCTTTTCTTTTCTATAAAAATGGCCTGTGATTGTAGTTCAGTTGCTTTCTCAGCATGCTTCTTTTTTTTGTTTTTAGACATGCTTTATTTTAATTACTTATTACAACATGCATATTTTAATTAGTTTTTTTTTTTTTGCTTACTACAACTAATAATTTTCAATACTGTCCATGAAATAGTTGACTATACCAATAATACCTACAACTTGAAAGTAGGATAATTAATGTAAAACTTTTAGCCTATAAAGAGTGCTTAATGTATAGTTATCATAAAGAATTTCTGGGTGTGCTCTGGTTTGGTAGCTGAGGTGATAAGTTGGTGGCTAGGATGTAGACCTCATAAAGCCCAGGAGCCTGGATTCCTGACTTGAAGTTAGGGGGGAAAACCAAAAATGAACAAATAGATAAAAATGCTGCTTCTTCTCTCTTCCTTGCTACCTGCCTGCATGCTTGTCTTCCTTACTTAGTCTTAAAAAAGATTTTCTGAATTTTGAAAGTTGACTTTACCTTTTACTTCAAATTCCAATGCAATTATTAGGACAAATGTCAACCTTATTATATAGATGGGGAGTTCTTAAGGCAGAGAATATAAGTGAATTGTTTGTAATAGGACATTAGCTGATACTTTTTAGTTCTTTTTAGCTGTGATTTCTCTGATTAAGATGGACAGTCAGCAGATGGCAGTAATGCTTCTATTTGTGGTTCTAACTAATGCTTAGTCTGCTTCTTGCCTGTAGAAAGCTAGAGACTCATTAATTCCTTTTCATTTTGAATTACTTGGTCTCAGTTAGTATAAGCTCTCAGTGCTTTTGCAAACATGACTCTTATAATCTTTGTGCATTTCCTATGAATCCTATCAGGGTTTAATGTATGCCCCCAAAGCCACATCCATAATTCTTTTTCAGACATATCTCCATTTTTATGTGTCATAGTATTATTAGACAGTGCCCTTACTGTTGCTAGAGTTTCTTGTCTGTTAGAAGAGACCTTAAATATTTTTGAGTTTATATGAAGTTTTATACCCACACCCTTGATTTGACCTTTGCTTGAGATAATTTATTAATTTTGAAGTCCTTTGATATCTGGAATGATGGTGATAAGTAATAAATTCTATACATTCCTATAAATTCTGCTTATAACCATTACATTTCTTTAATTTTTCATTTTTTTATCCCATTAACTTATCATGTTCAGTTAGAAACATCCAATGTTCTTAACTTTCATCATGCTGATCCTTTTAGTCAAATAAATAACACAACTAGGTACATTTTCTTACATTCAAATTATTGTATTTTTTAATATGGTATTATTATGACTATTATGGTTTATCACATTTGCTGCTATATAAAGGTCACTTTTTTCTAGTTTCTGATAGTATTTTCTTCAGCAGTTTCAGAGCTTCCCTAAAGAAATTTCATCACTCTTCTAGACTCTGTGTGCTTTCCGGTTCCAAAGTCAATGCTAAGGTGAAGGATATAATTGAACTGTCAGTGGTAAACTTAATGTGGTATATACCATGTCAATTTAAAATGATTTATATCTTAAATCTATAAATACCATAATGCAGTGTTACTTCAATCAAATCAATACTAAATATTTTAGTACCTTTTATGTATGTTATCTATTGCTGCATAGCAAACTACTACAAAATTTAATGGCATAACAGAATAAGCTTATGCATATGTGCTCGTGATTCTGTTGGTAAGCAATTTAGTGTGTAAAACTCTTTTTTTGGGGTCTCATCTGGGTTCACTTATATGGCTCCTGCTAACTGGCTGCTTGACTGGGGTTGGATGGTTTGGGATGTCCTCACTCACGTATCTGCAAGTTGATTGTTGGCTGGCTCATCTGAAAGGTTTTAATGAGGCAGCTTGGTCAGAGGGCCTCTCATTCTTGAGTCTGGTCTTCATCCTACAGAGTTTCAACACTCTAGAAAGTCATTGCTGAAAGGGTAGATTTTATCATTTTTATGATCAAAGCAAGCAGCAAGGACAACTTAGGTTCAAGGTTTGAGAAAATATTCTCCACCTCTTCTAGGAACAGCTGCAAAGTCACTTTGCAAATGGAGGCTGCGTTTTTAATGATGGAAGGAATTTGTGTGGCTATCTTTCCAAACCGTCTACCATCAATTTTTAATAGGATATTTAGACTATTAAATTAGCTAAAAACCCGAAGGATATTCCATCCTCTTTGACAACTGAAGAGAATATGATGCAGCATAATTACACACATGACAAAAAAAATTCTGTTCCTTCGGGAGTTCAAATATGGACATAAGTAATTCAAGATAGTATAAAAATTGGACTTGAAACAAATGAAATGTATTTTACTCTCCATTTTTAGATACAGAAAATTTGAAAAAGTATCTTTCTTTTCTTCCCTTAAGGCTATGATTTTTAGTCCAGTCTCTGAGTAGATAGCTTTAAAATAGTAGTCTTTGAATTTCCTAATTATTTTTCTCTCAGTAGTCCAACATAATGTTGTTCTTCATTTCCGTCTCTTTGTCTCATTTTCCATGAAACTAGACAAACTTCTTTTCAAATTTCAGGATAACATTGTCATTTACTTTGAATAAATGAACATGAAAAACAACTTCGGTGAGACTAAGAATAACGATGTGCTCTTTTGCAACTTACTGCATGACTTATTTTGTTAGCCACTCTTGGGAAATACCTGTTGACATTTATTTATTGAAATTCCATGGAAATAATGAATTAAATGTTTTAATGGTAAAACTTTGTTTTCAGAACTAGAGAAAGAAGAATACACTATTGATAAAGTCTTTTTATTTGGAATTTATACACATTTTGATGTCATGTGCAGTGTGAGACTTCCAAAAGGTTATGCTTTTTAAATAGGAGTTTCAAGGAGATTAGATTAGAGATAAGGAGAGCCTGCAAATACAATAGAGTTTTATAAGAACTGAAAGGAGAAGAAAAGAAAGAAAGGCAAGAAGAAGCAGAAAACTGTGGTAATAGGAAGTGGGAACGATTCTGACTATGCTTTGATGGCAATTTCATGGGAGTGGTGAGATGGGAATTAAGGGGAATACATACATTTTATTTATTTTTTTTGTAGCAATGCTTCAAATGCTTTGTTTTGAAGATGATTAAAGCAGTTATTGTTCAACTGAATAACTAACATTATTTTCTGTATCTTAGCCTTGTCTCTATGTTAGTCTCTGTATTACAAAGCCTTCAAGTTGACGTCAGAGAGCTGGAACTTTTTGTTGAGATGAAAAACTGAAACTCAGCTGCTATCTTTCCTTCTAATATAAGATACTTCATCCTTCATTTATAGCCTTGCAATTAAGGAAAACATTTAAGAAAGGCGAGAGACTGGAAAACTTTATAAAATCTGACTTTCCAGTAAAGTAACATTAAATCATTGTTGCAGTTCTAGAAATGGTTTATTTGAAATCATTCGTTATGTTTAATGAACTCAATGAAAATCATGAAAGGAGCACCCTTTTTATTTCCTCACCCTCCATAATTATATTTACTGTTTGCACAGCAGTCATTCAATTTTCAGACATGCTTACCACCTTCTCCTGATGATTAAATTTCTGTTTGGTTTCACTGCCAACTCTGTTGTATTAAATTAACAAGTTCTGTTTACTTGAGTGGGAATGACCTGCACCAACCTTCAACTTGTACAAAATAATAATCTCTTCAATGATATATTGATTCAATGCTTTTTATCTCCTTTTAAAGAAATATGCACTGAAAATGTTATCTTCAGCTTGCTAGAATTTTCAGGTCTGCATTGCTTATTTTAATATAGTGAATACCTTGATCTTTCACATCTAATAACTTCTTTCTCTTTGCTTTTTTTAATGATTCTTGTTTGTCTAAGGGATCACCAAATCTTGATTACTCTAAGGAAAGACTTTAGCATAATCTTCTAGTCTATAAAATGTCCCATTCTTGAAAATTATCTACATCAAAGGACCAATTAAAGAAGATTAAAGTCTTTCTTTTTAAAAAGTAAATCCAATTTTTATTGAATTTCTTTCTACTGTCCTTTTATTTGCTTTGTAGCTAATAGCTAAGAGGTATTGAAAAGTTTTTGAAGACAATGAATTATTTTTTTGATATAAAAAATTTGAGAGTATAACATAATTTTATAAATTTTGCATGGAACCTAAGCCATTATAAGCATTATAAAATTAAAATTATATTCTCTGAATTTCAATTAAGAAAAGAAACTCAGTGGTAGAATGGTAATGGTATAATAAATAATAGGGACTGAGGGGAGAGCATGTGGAGAAAAACAATAGCTACATTGTGTATGTTTTTAAAATTATTACTGGTATATCCCTTCTCCATAATGTTATTTCTCTTTCTTAGACAAGAAAAGTGAGGAAGAGATTCAGTAACTACCTAAGATCATGCATAGTACATAGGAGAACTGAGATCTCCCAATCGACCTTAAGTTTATTTAGTTTTAAAGCTCATTATTTTTGACTAAACAGACTCTACTTTGAGAAGTAGTTACCCCCAAATCCTCAATCCTCTCTTCTACTTTCTGGAAAAAAACATGGCCCATCACTGTGCATACCATTGTGATAACCATGCCATGGCATAGGTTTTTGAGGAAACTTACTCTTTACAGATGTTTGTACCTCTGAGGGCAAGATGAAAAATATTTAACTTTTACCTAGTTGGATTCTTTCATCTAGTTCAACGAAATTTAACTCTCTGTTAGAGAAAAAGTGAAAAAAAAAAACATTTTGGAGATTCCTTCTATATATGTGTAACTCAAAAAGTTGACACTGGGAGTGAAGCTGAAATGGGTGTCGTCTATCTGCTGCTCCATCGTTGTTTCATTTTCCCAAGAGTGATCATCAAGGTGAACTGAATGCGCTTCTAATGGGGGTGTTCCTTGCACACCTTCACTCCTTAGCACCATCAGGTACTTTATCTGGGGCCAGATGGAAGAAATAGTCCAGTGTTGGAAAAACATCTGGCTGATATGGATTTACTGAACAAGATGTCTGTAGGTTGTATTCAGTGAGACACAAAAGACATTTTGAAGCATACTTGTAACAATTTTGGTTTCTCACCTTGTAACACTTCCTGTCACTTTCATCTGCACTGTCCCTCCTGCTTTCCCACCCACTTCTCTACTGTCTCAGTGCCACCTTAGGGGTTTGATATTCCTGGGAATGTCATGTTACCCCACAACATTTACCAGTTGGACTTTCCTTTTGAGGTTCTGCCACATTTCTATTGAACCGTGAATTGAACTGTTACCATCTCTGAAGATAGCCAGATTTTCCATGTCCCAATTTGGAGAAACTTTTTTGTTAGTTTCAGAGAAATGTTGACTTCTTCAAACTTTACTTTGGTTCTATGGGTACTACTTTCTTCAAAGTCTATGCCACATATCTTCCCCGAGGCAAGGGAAGAAGCATGGGGTTCACTTGCTTATTGAGGTGTGGAGAGAAAAGGAAAAAGACAAGGAGGAACAAAAGTTCAGGTTTTGAAAATTTGCCTGCTATAGTATATGGTCAATTTAAATGTTTCTCCATCCTAGCTATAGAGTATATAAATTCAAAAAAATCTGTGTTTCATGTTTGGATTTATGAGGAATGAATTGAAAACATTTTTTTTTTTTTTTTTTTTTTAACTTTCAGTCCAAGAGGAGCAATGTTTTCAGTGACACAAGCCTGCAGGGAACTGTGTAGAATTCAACTGATTCAAAGTCAATCCTAAGAAGATAAGCTGATAATAACCATAGGACTCTTAAATTGCGGCATAGGCTACAGGAGGAGTTAAGGAAGGAATTTAGAGAAAGTGGCAGTTAGTCAATGGAATATCATTTTTTGTGCTCTTGTGACATAGGTATAGAACTCCGGTGATCTCTTTCTTAATCAATTTATGTTTCTTTCCTGGGATGAATTTCATGTCCTGCATTTGCTTTATCTGTTAAATGTCTAAATATCATTATTGCCTCTTACTAGCTTTAATAACCTCTCAGTGTTTTCATTTTTCTTTTTGAAAATGAGAGTTTCATATTCTTGTACTGTGAAAGAGTGCTGAGGTTATTAGGCTAACACTTTTTTAAGACCCAATTTATTAGTATTCTTTCACTATCCCTCGGGCTATCTACAGAAGAATTTCAGTCATTCAACCTTTCTATTGTACTTGAACATAGCTCTTTGAGGGCATTTCTTTCTTCTTCAGGTGAGTAGTATTTTTCACTGTCATTTTCACTGACACTACATCAATATCAAAGAAATGATTTTCCAAGTAGTTGTGCATAAGTTGAGGTTTTCAGTTGATCTTTGGAGTTCTTTTCCTGCAAATTGAAGTCGAGAAATAAACAAAGAGAATAGTGTAATACATTGAGGCAGAAGGCAAAAGAAGGCTTATAATTGGGGCTGTATTCTAACCAATTGATTTGGGACTGACACCGATGAAGACAACATTCTGCAGCAAAGAGTGATGAGGTAACTAGCTATTACTCAGATAGCAGTGTTTTTGTAGTTTATTGCTGTCTGTGAGCAATGATAAGATTGAGGCAGACTTCCAAAGTATGCCATAGCATTTTTAGTGATTGCTGGGCCTTGAACAAGCCATATTATAGGTTGGCTATTCATCTCTTCAGAGAGAACCAAAATATACCTAGACGATGTCCTATGATTAATTTTCGGAGAGAGACTTACACATTTAAACAAAATAAAGTGAAAAGAAAAGAAAAATTACCCAATGCCTGAGATATCATCTATAGGAGCTATGATGTGTTTTGTCTGTATTTCTTAAAAGAAAAGATTTTCAGAATTTGGAGATAATGTAATAGACTGTCATGGTTTTGATTTGCATACAAATTGTTGTTTTAAGTGTTTTTAGATAAGTTTTTTAATTGGTTGTTCAACATAAAGTCAATGGTAAAATTGCAAAATACTGTTAAACCTTTTACTCTTTCAGTGCTAACTGGAATGGGCAGATGGATTCATTAACCTTAGTCCTGTGTTTCTCCTGTTATTTCTAGGTATCTTTGCAGTCAACATTTCAGTTTCAGCTGTTTCTCTAATTTTTTTTTGCTATAATAATTTCTGTCTCCTCTTCCTTGGTTATTTGACATGGTAATGTGTTTGGGCAAATATAGAGCAATGAAATCTACAATTTTTGCCAGTTTTCTATTATCATGTACTTTACCTATTATTTCAACCCAGAAACTAACAATTATTTAATGTGCGTACATTATTGTCATATATTATATATATTTTAGATATTTTCCCGGTTTCTTGTCCTGATAGTGAAACTGAACACAAATAGTGTTTCCAACAAATTACCATGAATTTTTCAACAAAATATAATTATAACTCTCTCTTGAATCTTGTGTGTATATATTTCAATTCATGTGACTCACAGATAATGAGTGTGAAGTGAATAAACATTAATATCCCTGGTAACTTATTTCCTGGAAAGATGACTGACAAAGTTTTGATAGTACATGGAAGTGTCAAAAAAGCACACAAATGGAAGTACCATGTTGAGGAGATGTAGCTTTTCTCACAAAACAAGGTTCAAATCCCCACCCTGTCTTTTTGATATCAGAAAAATGGTGATTCTAATAAGAAAGTATAGTTTAGGTAAGATGACAGAGGTAAAAACTGGTGCTAAGGGACCCCCAACGAGGAATGGATATGCTTTAGTTTTTTACTTTCATAGATTTAATTGATTAGATTTCTCTAAACTTCCTTTCTGGCTCATGTCCCTTGTGAGAAGTAGTCCTTAGAAATATTAAAATTTTACTTTAATTTACAAAAATTGTTGGTTCTGTAGAGAAGATCAAAATTCTAGATGTATTTGGCGCTATGAGTCTACAGATAGTACTAGGCAGCATACACAGAATTAACAAGCTTGAAAGAACTTGTTAGCTGGTGTAAATTCCTTGAATTTATTCTCCCATTCCTTTGAGAAGTACTCTGGCTTGACCTGCTCAGTCTTCCCTTTCCTAGACTTTCCAAAATGGATCATATTGGATAGATCAAATTTGAGTTTTTTTCGATGGGGAATTAGGAAGAAAGGGGAACTAGAGAGAAATTGCTGGTATAAATTTATTTCTGTATAGAAAAGCAACAAATGTTTATTTGTACCTGGTAGTACCAGATTTATACTGTATGGTACTGTATTGCCCCTTGTTTATTTGTACTATAGAGGTACAGTTGGAATTTGAAATACATTTCACTTTAATCTTCCCCAAATTTAAAGATTTTATATATATATATATATATATATACACACATGTACATATATATGCATATGTATGTACGCTCACACACATACACATGGAACTTCCTGTCTAGAAAACTGGAACCACATTAGGTATTTCAATACAGAATTTCATCTAGGGAGTTGGTTAAGTAAAGCTGAAATCGCAAATTGGAAAATCCTGTAGATAACAACTGCAGTAAGCAGCTACCATCCCTCCGGTAAGTAGCAGAAAAGGATTCAGAATCAAGAAGAGAAATTAGAGTTCAGATTACTGAACTGGAGTCTTGGCATGGTTATTGCAGGTCTCTCTGAGAAAACTAATTCTAGGAATGTCAATGGCTGTTGTTGGGATGAAGAGCCTGTACTAGACAACAGTGACACTTTCTCCCCTTCTCCTACTTTCCAGAGTCCCCTACTGGTTGCATTGAACAGGTAGAAAACTGAAAAGGACAAAAGTATGAAGTTTTCAGGATTTTGGTCTCATGTTTGCAAGGCTATAGATTAATAGCCGTGGTGATGAGAAAAAGGAGCTTCATAATCAGTACAATATTTATCATCATTTAGAGATATTTCTGAAATTTTGACTTTAGTTATCATTCAGATCTGAAAGCCGGACAAGCAGGTATCCCAAATATTGGCAGAATGTAGACAGAGTGAGGAAATAAATTTAATAAGGATAAACCCTGTACTAGCTGCATGGAATGATTCCTTTTCTAAGAAACAATGGAGCTCATGCTTTTCAAATATTTTGATTAATGTTGAGAATGTTTCAATTTCCTACATTGAACTTAGAGTTAATTGACTTGAAAGGTGTTCTTATTATCAACTTCAATGTCAAGATTTAGAAAATATTGTTAACACATTATATACAGTAAATAAACAGCATAGTAATGCATACTAGAATTTATGTTTTCATGGTTGAAAACTAGGGCCATAGAATCCTATTACTAGTTCTAGTTCTGTAATTCAGTGCTCTACCAACAAAAATACCAGGCCCAAGCTTTCCCTAGATGGCTAACTCACATTGTGATGACCTTACTGAAATATTCTCATGCATGTGAAAATCCTTTTACATGTAATTTTTATCTATATATTTATATTAGGAGTAGTTTTAAGTGTGTGAGAAATCTGATGGACAAAATATATGTGTGGTCTTTTCCTTAATAGCAATGCATTTAGTATTTTTCACCATCTTTTCATATGCTACTCCTGAGACCTTTTTGATGAACTCAGTGTGTGTGTGTGTGTGTGTGTGTGTGTGTGTGTGTGTGTGTGTGTGTGTGCAGAAATAGGGAAAAGATTTTGGTTGGTTTGCTTCTCGTATTAGTCTGATAGGGCTGCCATAACGGAGTACCATTAACTGGGTAGCTCAGACAACAGGAAAGCATTTTCTCACATTTCTGGAGGCTATAAGCTTAAGATCATGGTGCCAGAACAATTGGTTTCTGAAGAGGTATGTATTCCTGACTTGCAGATGGCTACCTTCTCACTGTGTCCTCATGGGGAACTTTCCTCTCTGCATTTGAGAGGAGGGAAAGTGAGCTCTTTTGTAAATACTCTAATCCTATCAGGTCAGCTTCTACATCATGCTCCCCACTCCACCGCCCATAATTACTTGTAACCTTAATCACTTTAGAAGCCCTATTTCCAAATATAGCCACACTGTGGGGAAGGGATTGTCTGTGAATTTGGGAAGGATGCAGACATTCAGTCTAGACCACTAGTGAGTCTGCTTCTCTGATATTCTCAGCATAAATTCTAGGTACCCCAGCTCCTTCATTTGTACAGATCAAGAGAAACAATTAAAAGTAACTTGAGAGCTAAGATGAAAGTTATATCCTTTACAGTTAATTTCTTTACGGATTCCTTCAATGTCTGCTCATATTTTTTTTTCTATTATAGTAGTCTAATTTTACTTCTGATTCTTTTTACTGAATTTGAGTAAAACTGAAAGATACATTCATCTTTATCCACAAAATATTCTCCTAGTATATAGCATAATTTGATATAAAACATTACTAGCTCACTATCTGAAAGGCATTTCTAGATTTTTATGTCTTAACTTTCATTTAATTCAACCTCCAGTAGACAACTGAGTATTTACATAAAGTCCAGAGGAATATTGTGTATCTTCATGCATTAATATGTACATACATTAATATGTATGTATATATATGTATGTATGTATATCTATCTGTCTGTCTGTCTATCTATCTATCTATCTATTTCCTGTGTGTAGAATACAAAGCTGTACTTAATCTGCATGGCGAAAGTAGATAAGCCCCACTCCAGACAGGTGGAAAGCTAGCTATAGATATTTTTTTTCACACTTCTTTAATGAAATTGTCAGTGAAACATAAAAATATAGTCTGAACCTTATTTGAACATTCTTATAATAGTCTACATTAGAACATAAATTCAAATTGCATACTATGGTTTTGCTTGTGAAGTTTATAAGTATTCCCAGAAGTTAACATGGTGCATAAATAAACTATAATTTAAATAAGTGCAAGAAAATGCCTGATTTTCTATTTTTTAATTGGAAAGAACAAATTGATCACTGGAGAGAAAATATCTATTAGAGCTAAAAAAATCCTCAAATTCTCCTTTTTAATTGGATATCATTCTAAAATTATGTTCTTTAAGAAAAGAATTTACTGAAATATCAAGAGTGAGATGTTACTACTTACCAACTCTACATTTTTGAATGTAGTGAAAGAGGAGATTGAAATGAAAAATTTTACATTTCAAAATTAATGGTTCTTGAAATTTAGCAAAATTTAGTCTTAATTTGGTAAAATAAAATGGGCTAGTCATAATAGATTCTAGAGACTATGCTAGGACTGAGAATTAAAAAAATAAGTCAAATATTAATCAATTGTTTATAATATAAGAACCATAGATGTGTCCACAAATATTATATGGTTGGACTACTAAGTAGGGCTACTTCTGTTTTGCTAATAGAAGAATATGCTTGGTAAAGAACAGAGGTAATATAGTGCAGAGAATGATGAAACAATAATCTTAGAGGGTAGAAGTTTCAGAGAAGGGTTTAACAGAGGATGATACCTGAGAAAGTGAGTACTGTATTTTATCTAGTGACATTCAGTACCTAGTTCTTTGTCTTCAAAGTTCCTAGTGCTTAGAAGGCTAAAAACTGTAATAAGATGCTCTAGTGTAAAATATACATAAAGCAGAAGGGAACATAATTATTTCTTTAGTAGTGATGACAGTTGACATATACAATGAAGTATGAGATTAACAAAGAGAAAATTCTATGCAGGTTTAGGTTTTGAGATTAAATTTTATTTTATTTTTCTTAGAAAATAAGTGTTGTGTGAATTTTTTTCTAATGGTTTGCCATTTTAGGAAGAATGAAGATTTTATGAAAATATATTTCTTGTTCAGAGTACATCTCCTTTTTTATCTAAAAGAATCTTTAGCCTCACATAATTTAGATTTTCCAGAAAAAATATGTTAAGAAGAAAAAGAGCTACTGCTCTGTGCAGACAGGGGATATTTTTGTCTTTCCTTGACATTTGCATCAATTTAAATGAAAATTTCTTTTCAAAGCATAAATACATTTTCCCCAGACTTTTCTTCTTGTAAATTATTGTAGCACAGGGTGAGAAGAAAGATAATAACAAAAGGAGTGGGGACACTGGGAAACTACACATTTAGCAATAAGAATCAGGATTAACTTGGTTAGTCCCGGGCACATGTAGCTACTGCTAGGTTGTTGGGGAAACTGTTAAGGTTGCTTTATTTATTCATGCCACACTTTCTTTTCAGTGTTTCTTATAGTTCTTGAGGTTAGAAGTCCAAGATCAGGGTACCAGCATAGTTTGGTGGAGTTATGTTGAGAGCTGCCAGATTGCAGACTATTGACTTCTCATTGCATCCTCATGTTTTGGAGATCAGAGATTGGACACAAGGTCTCTTTGACTCTTATAAGGGCACTAATTCCACTGATGGTAGCTTCACACTTATGACCCGATATAATACTACCACTCAAAGACACCACCTCCTAACACTATCACATGTGCGGGTTGGGTTTCAACATATGAATTCTGGGTAGGGGGGATACAAAAATTCAGTGCATAGTAGTAGGTCTCTTCTGCACCCTCTCCAAAGATGGACCTTGAAGAAAGAATTCTGTTTTCCTATAGCAAGACTCTTCTGTCCATTTTTAGAGAAATGGAATTATTTGTCAATGGACATTTGTCTATAAATGGACGTTTCTATATATAAACTAAAATGTAAATCAGATGACTTTTTACACAAACATTTAGGAAAATTGAATTATTTTTTTCATGAATGAATTTTTAAGAGTCATCCTAAAGAATGAGTTTATGCAATGTAATGAAAATAAATCAGTGTTCTAAATTAGTAAATCAAACAGATTTTTTTAAGAATAATTGTTGTTTAGGGGGTTTTATCTTAATTTTCAATGCCTTCTAAATTAAGTTAGGGTACTCCTCAGTCATATTTTTTTTTTTCTCATCATTTATGTTCCTCAGTTACCCTTTGTGAACCATGGAAATGCCTAAAGAGTGCTTATTTATCTCATCCTTGAATATTAAGACTAGAGATTTTAATTTACTGTTGCATCATTTGTTGTGTTTTTGCTTACAACTGCACAGATCCATGAATTTTTGATAACTGGAGGATTTCTATCTCCTTCATCATGCATTTTGAGAAATATCAGTTCCAGATAATTTATTTCCTTTTTCCATTGAAGCTCACAAGATATGTGCTTTGTCCCTCTTTCTTCTGTGATCTCTCAGATCTTTGACATTCATGTCTCTCTCTTTTACTCTTTATAATGGTGAGAGACATGTTATAACTCCTGGGTTTTTGGTAAGAAAACTTATGAGATGACCCTCCTATAATAAATCTTGCTCCTTCCTCCATGCCAAAGTTGTCAGTTTTATAATTCACATGTCAGACTATCAATAAATGCCAAACAATTTAGGGAGTTCTAGTTAACCATTTTATGGTTATTTTTGTGCAGACCATAATCCTTTATACAGACAGATCATTATTCCCAAATCATTGCACTTCATTTCCCTGCTTGATCACACATTTTCCTTTTCTTGAAATACCTTTTGACCTCATTTTCTTGTGAAATTTTCACCCTTCCTTTGAAATATAGTGCTCTTCTTTTTGAAGTCATTTCCAATAACTCTTGGCTTAGTGATGTGTCCTTCTTTGACACTCAGGCCCCTTAATGATGTATTATATACATATATATATATATATATATATATACATGCACACATACATATATATATTTATTTGGCACATTAAAATAACTTCCTGTGTATAGCTGCACCATTCCTTAGATATATGTCAGTACACCATGCCCTCAACCAAATCACCAAGTGTTTTTCACTGTTGTCCATTGAACTCCACCACCATTTGCCCACCCACTCATATTACTTATTGGTAATCTGAGTTCTGTTGCAGGTGTCCAAGAGTTGATTTTGTTTAGTCTGTTCTTTTGTTTTGTCTTTTCACATTTCACTTATGAGTGATGTCATCTGGTATCTATCTTTCTTCTTTTGATTTATTTCACTTAGCATAATCCCTCTAGATTCCTCCATGTTGATTCAAATGACAGAATGGCATTATAATGGACTGCATAGTATTCTGTTGTATATATGTACCACATCTTGATCCATTCATCTGACTTGGACACTTAGGTAATTTACAATTCTTAACTGTTGGGAAAAGAGCTGCAATAAACATTGGGGGGTTGCATAAATTTCTGCAGATGAGAGTTTTTGTATCTTCTGGGTAAATACTTAGAAGTGGAATGGCAGGATCATATGGGATTTCCATCTTCAACTTTTTGAGGAATCTCCACACTGTTTTCCATAGGGTTTGTACCAATTTGTGCTCCCACCAACTGTGTAAAAGTGTTTCCTTTTCTCCACATCCTCATTAATATTAGTTGTTTCCAGACTTTTGGATAATAGCCAGTCTCTGGTGTAAGGTGATACCACATTGTTGTTTTGATTTGCATTTTTCCGATAGCCATTGAGTAAGAATATCTTTTCATGTTCTTGTTGGCCATCTGTATATCCTTTTCAGAAAAATGTCTCTCTAATTTCTCTTCCCGTTTTTGATTGGGTTGACTGTTTTTCTGTTACTGAGTTTGATGAGTTCTTTTTATATTTTGGATATAAGCCTTTGTCAGAAATACGGAATGCAAATAACTTCTCCCAGTTTGTAGGCTTCCTTTTGGTTTTGCTGATGTTTTCTTTTACTGTGAAGAAGCTTTTCAGTTTGATGTAGTCCTAGTTTATTTTTGTTTTAGTTTCCCTTGATGGTGGAGTTGAGTCCCCAAAGACCTCTCTATGGCTGATGTCATAGAAAATATTTCCTATATTGTCTTCTAAGAACATTATGGTTTCTGGTCTCATGTCCAAGTCTCTGGTCCATTTTGAGTTAATATTTGTGAAAGGTGTTATAGAGTGGTCTAACTTTATTTATTTACTTTTTAGCATGTGGCTGTCCAGTTTTCCCAAGACCATTTATTGAAAAGAATTTCCTTTCTCTGTCTTGTGCTTTTGGCTCTGTTGTCACAGATTAACTGACTGTATGTTAATGGGTCTCTTTCTGGTGATTCAGTTCTGTTCCAGTGACCTGTGCCTCTGTTATTATTCCAGTACCATGCCATTTTGATCACTATTGCTTTGTAATGCATTTCAATGTCTGTATAATCTCTCCAGATTCATTCTTTTTCTAATAATTGCTTTGGCTATTTGAGTTCTTTTGCTATTTCACACAAATTTTAAGATTCTTTGTTCTAGCTTAATAGGGATTGCATTAAATCTGTATGTTGCTTTGGGTAAGATGGTCATTTAAATGATGTTGATTCTACCCAGCCATGAGCAGGGGATGTTTTTCTATTTCTTTGTGTCCTCCTCTATTTCTTTTAAGAAGGCCTTGTAATTTAATTGTAAAGTTCTTTTACTTCCTTTGTTAGCTATATGCCCAGGTATATTATTCTTTTAACTTCTATTTTAAATGGTGTGATTATCATGATTTCATTTTCTTATAGCTTTCCTTTTGTGTATAGATATACAATGGATTTCTGTGCATTGATTTCATAGCCTGCCACTTTACTATATTTGTTGCTGAGTTCCAGATGTTTTTTTGACAGTTTTTAGGATTTTAATATATATAATTACATCTGCAAATAATGCTAGTTTTACTTCCTCCATTCCAATTTGGATTCTGTTTATCTCCTTTTCTTGCCTAACTACTCTAAGACCTCCGTTTCAGTTTTAAATAGCAGTGGTGAAAGTGGGCATCCTTGTCTTATTCCTGACCTGAGAGGAAATGTTTTCAGTTTTTCATCATTGACTATGATGTTGACTTGGGTTTTTCATATATGACCTTTATTATGTTGAGGTATGCACCTTCTATTTCCATTTTTGGAGGATTTTTTTAAATCATAAATGGGTATTGAATCTTTTTGAAAGTTTTCTCTGCATCTATTGTTATGACCATGAAATTTTCTCTTTGCTCTTGTTAATATGGTGTATGATATTAGCAGATTTATATATGTTGAACCCTTCTTGCATCCCTGGGATAAATTCCGCTTAGTCTAGATGGATGACCTTTGTAATGCATTGTAGGATTAGGTTTGCTAATATTTTGTTAAGAATATTTTCATCTAGGTTCATTAGAGATACTGGTTTGTACTTTTCTTTCTTGGTGACATCTCTATCAACTTCTGGTATCAGTATAATGTTAGCTTCTTAAAAAATTGTTTGGGAGACTTCCCTGTTCTTCAATATTTTGGAAGCACTTGAGAAGAATAGGTGTTAATTCTTTGAAGATTTGGTAGAACAAATTAGAGAAGCCATCTGGTTCTGGGCTTTTATATTTAGGGTACTTTTGATTACTTCTTCAATTTCTTTGCTTGTGATTGTTCTGTTCAGGTTTTCCAGGTCTTTCAGATTCACTCTTGGTAGATGTTATTTTTCTAAAAATGTGTCCATGTCCTTGAGATTGTCCACTTTATTGGCATCAAGCTGTTCATAGTAGTTTCTTGGGATGTTTTGTATTTCTGTGATGTCTATTGTTACTTCTCCCACTTCACTTCAGATCTAGTTAAGAGAGTTTTCTCCATTTTTTTCTTTGAGTCCAACCAATGGCTTGTCAATTTTGTTTATTTTTTCAAAGAATCAACTTTTGGTTTCATTGATCTTCTGGATTGTCTTTTTGTTTTCTATTTCATTTATTTCTGCTCGAATTTTGATTATTTCCTTTCTTCTGCTGATTTTTGGCTTTAATTGTTCTTCTTTCTGTAGTTATTTTAAATGTAGTCATGTTGTTTTTTGCATTTTTTCTTGTTTCTTGAGATGGGCCTGGGTTGAGATGAACTTTCCTCTTAGCATTGCTTTTGCTGCATCCCGTAGATTCTGGTAGCTCATGTTTTCATTCTCATTTACCTCTAAGTATTTTTTAAGTTCCTCTTTGATTTTCTCATTTACCCAAGAGTCACTCAGAATCACACTGTTTAGTTTCCAATTAATTTGGCATTGTCCAGCTTTTTTTTTTGTGTGTGGCTGATTTCTAGTTTTAAGCCATTGTGGTCAGAGAAGATACTTCGGATGATTTTAATTTTTGTAACTTTGTTGAAAGTTGCTTTGTGTCCCAGCATTTGATCTATCCTTGAGACTGTTCCCTTATCGCTTGAGAAGAAAGCGAAGTCTGTAGTCATTGGATGAAGTGTTCTGTATATGTCTATTAGAACTATTTGTTCCATCTGTTCATTTAAAGTGGCTGTTTTCCCTGTTAATTTTCTGCCTGGTTGATCTGTTCTTTGTTTTAAGTGGGTTGTTAAAGTCTCCCATTATTATTGTGTTGCTGTCAATATCTGTCATCAGATCTAATAATTCTTGCTTAGTATATTAATGCGCCTTCATTTGGTGCACATATGCTAATAGCTATTATGTCTTCCTGCTGAATACTTTTAATCATTATATAATATCAATCTCTGTCTTTTGTTATGCTATTAGATGGAAGTCTGTTTTATCCAACGTGAATATAGCTCTTCCTATTCTTTTGTGGTTGCTATTTGACTGTGGGATTGTCTTCCAGCTATTGACTCTTTTTATTTTTTGGAAGGAGGTACGTTTCCTGAATGCAGCAGAAGGTTGGGTTATGTTTTTTAATCCATTCAGTCATTCTGTGTCATTTGACTGGTTAGTTCAGTCCATTAACATTTAGGATGATTATTGATATGTAGCTTCTTAGTGTCATTTGTAATTTGCCTTCTGTTTGTTTCTCTAGACAATGCCTTTGTTCTTCTCTTTCTCTTCTTAGGTCAGATGGGTGTAGTTATGTTTTGATTGGTTTCCCTTTTTGTTTTTCTTCTTTTCTTTTTCCCAAAGGCAATGAATTTTGAGGTTACTCTGAAGTTAGCATTAGCAGTTCTATGTTTACTTCCTATTTTTATTTGAAAGTATATTGGTGTTCCACTCATTCTAACTATCCACATTTTTGTTCTTTTCTCTTCCTCCCCACTTTTTATATTTGCTATCTTACTGTTTTTATGTGAGATTTATTTGTTTTATAGAGCTGGTTTTGTGGTGAAGAGTTCTTTTAATTTTTTCTTATTGGAATTTTTTTTTTTTTTTTTTAGCATTTCTTCAGTTCTGAATGATAATCTCACAGGGCCTATTATCCTAGGTTGAAATACTTTTCTTTCAGCACTTTGAATATATCATGCCATTCACCACCAGAGGGTGGTGCTATCTGGTAACATTGAGATTTAGTCCTGTCAGGGAGATTTATCTTCTTCCTTTAATCCTGGGGGTGGGATATCTGGTGAGTGGGACAATGGTGGGAAGATAATCTGGGGGGCGGAATAGCCTGAGGGTGGAAAATCTGTTGGGTGGATACTGAGACTCTGTAGGAAATGGTGGTAGGGGTGGGCTGGGGAATTTCTCTGGGTGCCTTCTGGTTATGGTGGTGCCCAGTTCAGTTTCATTACATGGGCTCCAGGTCAGTCCCCAAGGCACTGGCTCTCCCTCCACCCCGCACCAAGACCGTCTTCCCCACCTCCATGTCCTAGGCCCACTGGTCCACTGGTCATGCTCCTCGCTGCCTCTGCACTGGGTCTTCAGCCTTTTTGTGTCCTCCCTCAGCAACATCCCACTACTGTGGCTCTCATGTCAAGTCACAGATCTGCAGTTTAGCTTTGCAGCACACCAGAGTACCCTCACCAACTCTTTGTTGTCAGAATGGCGACTCTGTCTCTGAAGTCGCAATGCCTCTCATTCCTTGGTGTTGGTCTCTGAAAAATAAGTGAGTCTCTCATTGATGGGGTGGGGGAGATCTGAATGTCCTTCTAACTAGGTTGCCATCTTCTTTTCCCCTTGATGATATTTTTAAGGTATAATTTTTGCTTATTTGCCTTATCATCCTAATTATTTCATATACATATACTTGATTTTGTTTACAAAGTGATTTGAAATAATTATCTCACTTATTCAAGGAAAGTTTCAAAGAACAGGATTATTATATATGATTGTGTTAATTATTATAACAGATAAATCCCCAAAACAAAATAGTTGAACCCAACTGAAGATTATTCTCACACTTAGAACACTTCAGTGTGGCCTTTGACAGGAAGTCCTCTGTATGGTGATATAGCAAATATGCTGTTTCCATCCCGAGTTGCTGCCATCTCCATCACACGACTTCCAAAGATGCCAGGTAGGGACAAGAGAGTCCAGAGAGAGCCTGCTTACTTCTTAATTAAGTTGATCCTGAAGGGTTCACTTGTCTTCTGCTTAAATTCAGTAGTCACCTGATCACAGCTATACACAGAGAAAGACCAGAAAATGTCTGACTAGAAGAGACACTTTCTAGACACTAAGGTGGGAATGAAAATTTTGTTGAACAGGGTTCTCTGCCACAACTATACAGTGTACTGAAATTCTCTGTAGTTTCCTTGCCTCTTTAGGAGATACTTAATATATGTTTGTCAGTGAATGAATATTGTATACCCGATCAAGAGTAAAGGCACTGAAGGTGATGTCACAAGTCAGTATATATTTTATGGCCACTGGACATAATAGTTCGTAGGCAATATAGGTCAGAGAATAGCTATTTGTTCTAAGGGAGAAAGAACCAGTTTGGGAATTTAACTGTGTTCCTTTCACCATGTCTTGATTCGAATGCCACAGATCATTCTATAGAAATAGAGAATACAGAAAATGAATATTTATGAAAATATATAGTAATTTTTTCTAGAGTATATTTTACTATTTAGGCACTTTAAAATTATTTACTTGACCTCAAGAATATCTAGAAGATATGGTTTCTATTTTAGAAAGTAATTGTTTTCATTGTTGGACAAGCATCCATTTGTCCTAACTACTAAAGAAGTGTTCTATTACCTTGGGATGACTTTTTAATTGGCAAGGACAAAATCACATTTCTAATGGAATGAAATATATTTTTCTCTGCACAAGAAGATTCACTGGTATTCATTTTGCTTTTCTTCATATCAAGAGACAATAGATAGGATATCTATTCAAAAGTCTATATTGTTACAAAGTGACAAGATGTCAAATGCACAGGCTAGGGGAGAGTATTTCTTAATGCAACATGTTTTGTGGAAGCCTCTAGCATCCATTAAATTGTACAGGTGAACAAAATTGATAGCTATTAAAAATAAATTTAGGCATCAGCCATGGTATATTTCGAGTCTTCAAGTAAAACAAAACACTTTAGATCTGAACTTCCACTTCATTTTATATGTGTGTTTACTCAGAAATTGTTATGCCTTATCACTTTTATCGTTCTTTTATCACAGCTGTGTGAAAAATTATGGTGGGAGCAATATTCATGTTTTTACTAAAATACATTTTATTTCACGCTATGAAGCAGATTGCTAACATTTGCTACTTTTATTATTACAGCTGCTCAACTCCCTCCACTCCAGTTAAACTTGTATCAGTATTTCTATGAAAAATATACTTTTTATTTATGTATTTGTTTTTATTCTATGATTGCTTGAGCTCAGCAGAGGTGAATCTCAGAAGAGCTCATGTTAAGTTAAAAAATTGAACAAATAAAACCTAAGCACCAAACACTTACTATAAATTCCAAATGTAGCAACAAATGTTGTACCTAAAATGTAGGTGAAGTTCAGAGAGGATTATTTTCACAAGATTTGGTAAGAAGGAATTTTTAAAATTATGATATAACCGCTCAAGTTCTTAAAACTGAAAGTGATATTACGATAGTTCAGATTTTAAGAAATAAGATGAACTATTATTTTTGGGTTGAAATTTGGTATACAGATCTTTTCCTGGAAGCATATAGAAAAATTGAGGGAATGGGACTTCTCGCTGTTTAGGGAACATGGGTAGGGAATTGAATTTACTTTCTTTTTAGTTTTGTGGAGTAAGGACCACCATCAGTAATTTGGAGAATCTTTGTAACTCTTTTCTACCTTGGCATAGAAAGGGTTGATGCTGTTTTACTTTTAAAGTCACCTGGTTTACCACCCTACTGGTAAAACAACTGGGAAATGTAATTCAACATATAAGCATTCTATGGTTTCAGATTTAAAACTAATTTGTTGTTTTCTAGTGAAAATTTGCTCATCCCTAAATAGAGAGAGGCATGGAATAGGAAGGTGAAATGTGCCTGAGGTAATGGACAACTTTGTAGTAGGAACTATTACAAGTAGGAGAGTTACCAGGGTGAATGTACTGGTTACTTTGCTAAAATATTAGTTTCTGTCTTTCCAACCAAGTTCCCTACTTTTTTAAGGCATAGGTATCTAGATAGAAGTATGGAGTGGGTCAGGCTTACCTACCGTTGAGTTCTTTACCTTGTTTTGGACTATCTGAGAACTGAATAGGAATAGCAAATAAGAACACAGGCTGAGCAAACCAACCTCCTGAGATTAGGGCTCAGATGTCTTTTGCTGGAGAATCTGAGTACTGATTGCTTTCCCTACACTCCACATAGTCACCATTAATTGCTTTTGATGTCTATTCATTGTTTTGGCTAGTCCAGTAGCACTACATCCCATACATTCTTTAATAGCATAAGATACTGTATTGCTACCTAACCAAATTGAGTGAAATTCTTAACTAGAGCTCCTTTAGATGTCTTAGCAGCACTACTCTCAAAGCTAAGTCAGGGCCATGTGATTAGAAACTTTCAAGTGCTTTGCCACATCTACAGTCCATATATTCCATTATCAACCATTTATTGGGCATCAAAATAAAGATGGGTCAGTGAGAATGTGTATCCCAAAGAAGGAATCTTGGGAATCTGTGTTTATTTATAATTATTGTGGTTTGAGGGCTAAAACAATAAACATTTCAGAACATTAGAGGATAGTCTAATAACTGTGATCAAACAGAAGAGTCAGTCTGGGACACTTGCAACACAAATTCGATAGTTTTCTAAGGCAAGAGGAAATAATACAGCCTAAAGCCATTTAGGAAATCATTGTAGCAAATATAGATAGATAACTGAAGAAATCATCATCACAGAAGCATGAAATGCCTTAATCTACATAGGAGGAAAGGGGAAAAATTTCTGTTTGCATTTCCAACCCAACTCTCTGGGACTTCTTGCATCTACAAAGAAAACACATTGCATCTGAGATTTGCTCTGCAGATTAGGAGGAGACATTATGTACTCTGCCTCCAGGCTGCAAGCTGAACATTACAAATAGACGCATCTGGGTTGTGCTGGAAGAAGATACACTCCAAACTGTCCAAGGAGACAGAAAAGCCCATCTGTGTATAAAAGCTAGAATTGGGCTGCTTTTGCTTTTGTTGTAAAAATCCATTCTGTTCAAATCCCAGCTAATGAAAATGTGCATCTGTAAATAAAAAATAAATCAAGGGAATGTATTAATCCTGCAGCTGCTGTCCACTTAACGTTACTTATAAAAAATAACTCAATTTTCTGGTCTGAATGTTCTTGCTATTTAGCAATGTGATGGCAATTTGAAGGGGACAAAATAAGTATTGAAATCTATTTATGTATAATGACCCTAGTGATAAAAGTAGCTGTGCGGTAACTGTATAGTCATTTGCTTTTGTAACTGTGTGGCTACTTGAGGTCCAGAGTCTGACCCTAGAAATCTATTACCTGGCTGTTAAATTGCTGTTTTATTTGCTCATGCTATTAATTAAATTGTTTCTCAAACCTAGGACTGGCACTGTGCATAGGACAGCTGGGCAGCTTTCCATATTTTATAATTGGAGAAGGATAGAAAGAACCCTTGACCAAAAATTTCCTCCCACTTGCTTTCCATGGTGATGAAACAGTTTATCTTTTAAATTGCTAGACTATTGTTTTCTCTAGGTAGGATAATGCAGTCACTAGAATTATATAAAAGCAAATTCACGTCATCTATCATAATCTATCGTAAGAGGAAATGAGGCAAGACTTCCAAGACAAAGGAAACACAATATTTCAGTTCTGGTGGAGCAAGAGAAATGTCTGTAAGTAATGTTGTCTTTAAAAGTTCATATCTTCTGGATGGTTGGATATTCTTAAAGATCCTGGCATATAATCCCATTGCTAGTAGTATCAGGGAATAGGATAAAGGAAGGGATAGATATAATTTTTAAGAATGATTTTGTCATAGGAAAGTCCATAGATGGGATGACTCATTAGAGCACTGTAAAAATGACAAGAGAAACTGAGGTCTTGAAAGTACAGAATCCCCCAGATCAAGAATAGAATGTCTGATGTAGAATTTAAGAGATTATGGCTTTTAAAATACTAAAATAAGTAGATGAAATTGTAGAGCTACCAAGTTTTTTTCTCTTGTTTGCTTTTGTCAATGTGCTTATATATTAATCTTCCTCTACATTAATAATCATAATTCTTTTAATTGAAAGGATTCTGCCTTTTAACTCTGAGACAAATCCCAGCGGTAAATAATGACAGCAACTTTTAATTTTTCAATATGAAGACTTGTCTCTTACGATGTTAACTCACATTGAGTTTTGACTGTTACAGGATAAAATGTATCAAGGAGGGAAGCTTTAAACTCAGTAGAAGTTCATGCCATAGGAGCAATCAGTTTTTCTTTTCTTTTTTTTTTTTTTTTTTACATCTTCAAAATAATAACCAATTCTGTTATTGAAATGGCTAACTGACAGTTCTCATAGTGTGTGGTCTTCAAAGCTTGAAGAGTTCTGATGAAATTTTGTGCTGGTTAGAGAAAAGTCAAGGGTTTCTCTTAACATTTCATCTCTGAATTCCTTTACTTAAGATTTCACATCTCCCTGGAGATTTTTATAAAGAAAATATATTCACTTCCTGTACAGAATTACTGCCTTGTTCCTTGGTATCTCACTTTTCATAGTGGCCACAGCGCAAATACTTTTTCTTCTCTGTTAAAGCCTGATTGTACCCACCATGCCCATTGCTTCCTGAAACAGTGAGATTGATGGCAGTATTTTGCATTCACCTGACTGTTCCTACCATTACTACCAATCCATTTTCATTTCTATGTCCTTTCATGAGAGGCACACAGAAGAAATCAAATAAAATTGCATAATTCCATTTTGAAATTCAACTGATTATGCTCAGTGTGAAGGCTGGTAAATAGACAACAGGAGGCAGCTGGATAAAGTCCAGGGTTTGTTGGGCGCTGGTGGATTTGAAGTTACGTTTAATAGTTTCTGATGCTATTTTCCTAGATTTTTTTGGATGATGCTAATTACATTTTTGATAGATACCTTGGTTGATTGGTTTCATTATTTTTCCTCATAAGGAAAACACTATCAGCATAAAAAGGACTTGTAATTGATTGTGTTATTTTCCCTTCAAAGATGGGAAAGATAGCTTCATGTAAACACACTTTTCCCCACCATGCTGCAACACTTACATGCTAATGTAAGTGGCCATTTGTAGCTGGCTTATGTATTTAGCACAAAAATTGTGCTGGGTTCTTTATGAATAAGCAGCATGATTCTCATTTATCATCTAAGTGTTTATCTTTTCTGCAGCTTAGAAGCTCATTTTATACCTAGTTTTATACCTTTAGCATTGAGAGCTTTAAGCTAGTATATAGGACAATTTTTAGCGACCTTGAGAAACAACCTCGGGCAAAGAGTAGGTGTTAACTTTATTGGTAATCCAATCTCAGGACTTTGAGAACAGAGCAAAGTCAGGTAAAGAAAAAAAGTGAATTTTATTTCACAGAATTACAGGTAGTTTTCCAGCCACATAAACTTGTCTCTCATCATAATTTTAGAAGTACCTGAGGTCACCGTAGGGTGAGGCAAAAGCAACTTATTTGACTCCCTCTCATCTTCTATCTCTGCTGGTCAAAGTATACTCTTAGGGAATGGACAGCCTTACTTTTTGGGTTATTATTACTAGTTCATGTAGCTCTGAGCTCCAGAACCCATGTTCCTATATGAGTCAGGAATTGGTGGGAAGAGATGGAAGTTATAGGGTTTGTCAGCTGTAGGAGACTGAATCACACAGCTCTCTAGGTTTTAGTGTTGGCCAATGAGTTAATTACCTAGTAGAAAAGGCTGAAGACCCAGAAAACAGGTAGGATGGAGAGACTCCAGACTATGCCTTTGTTAGATGGAGATGTCATCCTTAGTAGCTACTTTGTTTTGTTTTGTATACCCTGATCAATAAGTTATGGTCTGCTTCTACTACTGTTTTCTTTGTATGTTCATTTCTCCCATAGTTTTTCTTACTGGTGTATGTATTACAAATTTTATTTTATTTTTACAGGGTGGGATAACATATCCTTTTCTTCTGGGCTTTCAGAAGCTAAGATTTCACTGTATTGCAAAATAAAGAAAGGCCGCTGTTTGATTTTGAAAATACCAAGCTGAAAGATATATTCAGTCATTCATGATGTACTATTTTAACAATTCAACAGGTATAGTTAATTATAATAACTTAATTTGTAATCTAATAGCCAATATAAATGATAGCAATTTTACCATACACAACCATAAAAAGTACTTGGCAGCCTTTAAACATAAGAGCTAGACAAATTCCGAGCAGTAATACAGCAATTATAGTAGTTGGTAAATGTGTCCAAACTTATGTGAAGGAGAGATGAGATGATTTGCTCTTGAAACCTATTGACTGTACGGAATACTAGAGTCAATTGATCGTAAGGTATCTTTGAAATCTTAATAATCTTTTGAACTTACATCTTCTGTGTCAAAAATCCAAATATTTGTTCCATTTACTGATTTGGGGTTTAAGCAGTTATTCATTCTATGTCTTTGGTTTCTTTATCAGTAAAAGAAAAGGCAAAATATTAGCTTTTTTGCACTATAAGACCTGAAAATTTTTTTGGTTATGTAAAGAAAGCAACTGTAGTGACTTGAGTGTATAGAAATAAGTAGATAGAGATCTTTCAATATTTGAAATATAAATGCCTTTAAACTTTTCCCCTATGATATCCTAAAGATTCTCTAATGTTCTCCCCCAGTCCACTTTTTCCATTTACTAAGAACTGCCATTTTCAAATAATACTGTATTCAAATTATTCCTTAAACTGGATCTTGCTTCTTTTATTATATAGTTTGCTTCCCATTGGCTACAAGGAATTCCTATTTTCATTGCTTCTTTGGATGGAATTCTCTTTTAATTCTCCTATCAATCTCTCCGTGGTCCATGATTTCTATGTCAAGAAACATTCTAGTAAATATTTTTAGTCAATAAATCAGTGGATAAAAATTTATTGAGCAACAACTATGTGCTCAGCATGATTTAAAGCACTTGACATTGAGCATAGAAGAGGACAGAGTTCCTTATCCATTGTATCCATGCTCCAGAGGTTTATTCTAGAGACAAATAAAAAATAGAGCAATACTTTGATTAGGATAATTTCTAGTACTGATAGGAAACAAAGATAGGTAACAAAGAAAGTGAGGAACCTCAACAAGACTGAAAATCTTGGGCAAGAGGACTACGCCCCTGGGAAGATGCCAACTTGTGCTCTGCTGTCGAAGGAAGAGCTTGGGAAAGCCACGCTGGTGCATGTGTTGTTGTAGCTGAAAATTTCTTTGTCTTTATTTTCCAACATTTATCCTAACATTTTAAAGTTAACAAAAGTGATTTTTGAGAATGATATTGTTCTATTGTTTTCAGTTTTAAGCTTTAATACATGCTGTGCAAAATTCAACCACAGAGTCAGGTGATTTCAGTATCAAATATATGTCTTTATCATAGGCTGACATGTGTCAAAAGGGCAGCTTTTTGTATGTAGAGTTGTCTAGTTAATACTGTCTCCAATGACTTTCCCAAAAGCTTCTAAGTCTTAATGTTAAATGAGATGGCACACATATTTAATTAATATCTCATATTAAGGAAGAAAGACAGTAATTTGTTTTAGCATGTTAATAAATTCTTTGAGTTGCCTTTTGATTTATTTTGGTTTAATCTTAGAAATATATCCTTGGGCTATTATAGCAGGTAACTGGATAATATTTTTAGTTACTAATACTGTTTCCTTCTATATTTTCTAATTTACCATCCCATTGAAGGGATTATCTGGTTTGGGGCTTTTTGTCCAAAGGCAGGTGTGGAGCAAGTCAGAAAGAACCACTGATTTTGGTACTGGGGATATAGCATTGAGAACAATATATTAAAAAAGATCTTGCTCTGATAGACTTAGTGTTGGTTATTATTTTTCAGAAGTTCTCAAAGTGTTAGACAAATGTAGGACCTGTTGTAGAGGAGGCAAAAGGAAGACCATTTGTAGCACAAAGCAATTTGATCACATTGTGAAAGGAAATGGGATTTCTGAGACTGAAAAATCTAAACCTTCTCTGAGTTGGGTAGTGGTTTGGGTTAAATTGTTTCTTTTAAAAAACCACATTGAAGTCCTAACGCCTGGTATCTGTGAATGTGATCTTATTTAGAAATAGACTCTTTGCACACGTAAGATCAAGTTAAGATCAAGTCATTAGAGTAGGTCCTGAGTCCAGTACAACTGGTGTTCTAGTAAAAAAAGGAAAACAGCATGAGAAGACAACAAAACACAGGGAGAACTCCATGCGATGAACAAGGCAAAGACTGGAATGATGTAGCTGCAATGAAGGAATGCCAGGATTGACAGCCCCCACCGGAAGGTGGAATTGGCAAGAATGTGTTCTACCCAGGTTCTCAAAGGTAACACCACCCTGATGATACCTTGACTTTGGACTTCTAGCCTCTAGAACTGTGAGAGAATTGTTTTCCCTCGTTTTAAACTACCCATTTTGTGTTAATTTTTTTTATGGGAACCCTAAGAAACTAATACTAGTGAGGAAATGGTGAAGAAGTAGGATGCAGGAGGATTATAAGATGCAGGTGGGGAGGAGCAGGGAGTTGGTGTTAGAATATTTGTGCGAGAGGAGAAAATAGCTGCAGGCCAGTCGAGTCCAAAGTTTTAATATGACATAGCTTTCCAGGACTGCCAAAACAGAGTATCACAAGCTGGGTGACTTTAATAGTGGAAATTATTTTTCTCACAGTTCTGGAGACTGGAAATTTACAATATAAGTGTTGGCAGGTTTGATTTCTTCTGAGGTCGCTCACCTTGGCTTTTAGTGACTGCCTTCTTGCTGTGGCTGCACATGGTTTTTGTGTGTGTGCGTGATTGTGTCCAAATCAAGTATATTGGATTAGGGCCCACATGCATGACTCATTTTACCTTGATTATATCTTTAAAAAGAGATAAAGTTCCTATTTCTAAACAGTTACATTCTGAGGCACTTGGGATACCTTAGAACTTTAACATAAGAATTTGTGTAGAAGACAGAAGGGCATGTTTGCACATTTGGTATTTATATGGGAACTGGATCACAGGCTTCCCAACTTTCCTTAGGGTCAGCCAGCCTTTGCCTAAAAACATGTGGGTTACAATGTTTCTTTTAGAAATCAAATGAAGTTTTCACTTTGTGTTTAGCTGGTACCTCTCTTGGTTACCACTCAATAGGGGAAACCTCAGTCATTGCAGAAGACTTTCTTTGTTTTCATATAATTTATCCCATGTGTACATTTCCCGAAGTCAGCCTTAGGGCCATGCAAGCCTACTAAAATACATCACTGTGAAGGTGATGGGTCAAAGTCATCTATATCTGTATTGAAAGGGGGTGTTAGTAAATCACCTTGTCCATCAACCCATGATATGGAATAATCATTAATGTTACCCCAAGTAAAAGTATTCAGTATATTTTGTATATGAAAATTTCACCAATGATTATATGAATACTTGTTTGCCAGACTCGCCAAGACAATGCATACTTTTACAATAAGCCTGATTTAAGGGGAAAAAAAGAGTCAGTTGTAGTAAAAACGGAACAGGAGAGATTAGAAATGCAGTTAAAAATGTGGAAAGGATTCACTACTTATTTTTCCATTTATCAAAAATGCTATGTGCCAGATTTGCTTTTTCCCTGAAAACATCTTGGTGTTTTGATTAAGAAAAAAAAAAGGCTGGCAAAGTTTGCTTGTTAAGATTTTGGGATGTGCCTTCCCAGGACTGAAATGTAAAAATGGGAGTCATGGTCAAGGCCTTAGCTTGAACTGTTTGGATGGTGTCACTGTCAGGTGGTAGTTATAGGGTCTCGCAGTGTAGAGTGTGTTTGGCCAAGACCTTTAAGTTTGTATTAGGGTTCAAGAGTGTGCTAGGACCAGGCAGCCCTGCTGATGTAAACTGCAGGGAAATGTCAGTAGTTACCAAGATGTCACCAAGCTGCCTCACTGGAAGATTGGGGAGGGAAATGAAACTGTAAGAACAGAAAATTTTCCTTATTTGGTACTCAGCAAAATTTGCTGCCTTTTCATATTGTTCCTTTCTGTTTTCTAATCAACCTAAAATGATTCTAAAATGCTTATTATTGGATATAGTATAGTGACTGGGAGTGAGATGCAAGATTTTAGTGTTAGTCAGCTCTTGTCATTCATTAAGATGTTATAAGAGCATTTGAAATGTTCAAATTCTAAACTAACATTATAGTTACAAAGTTGACAAAGAAAAAAACTACCTCACAGTAGTGAGAGGAGCTACTTTTGAACTTACTATCATATATCTCAAAAAGTACAGAATTACCTGAAGCCTTGTTAAAATGTAGCTTCCCTGACTGACCCCACATACGGTCTACTGAGTCAGAATCTCTGCACTTTTTTCAAATACTTAGACTGATTATTATATACATCACAGTTTGAGAAGTATGAATCGTATTGTTTGAATTTATATCTGAGCAAAATTATGTTTGCCAAGTCACAAACCTTTTTGAGCTTATTCTCAATTCAGTGCAGTGATCAAAGTAAATATGAAAATGCTTATGTTCTAGTGATTTCTTTTTAAAAATTTGCTAGTTTATTTATTTATTTTTACTGAGGTAACTTGGTTTTTACCATTGTCTATGTTTTAGGAATATGGGTTCAGATTTCTTCAAATTCATGCTGTCATGTACGCCCACCGCCAAAGTTCTGATAATTCCCCCCACGGTTCTTTGGATCCTCTCTACTCTTTGCTCCTACCCCAACTCTCTTTCCCTCTGGTAGCCTCATGTCTGTGGTCAGAGTCCAAGGGTTTGTTTTTGCTTTGTTTTATTGATTTTCTTTTCTTTGTTTTTTATAGTTCATATATGAGTCAAGTAATCCATATTTGCCTTTTTTCCTTCTGACTTACTTCACTTAGCATCATGCCCTGGAGTTCCATCTATGTTGTTGCAAGTGGCAAGATTTTATCTTTTTCTTTAAAGGAAAAGTGCCAGCAGGAATGAAGGCCAACATTAGCTGGTAAGATTTCTTCAAATTCACTCTTTTTTTTCATTTTATTTTTAATTTAATTGTACACCTTGGCTGTTCCCCAAAGTCCTAGGATGTAAATCTGAGCCCTTGGGATACCTGTGGGCTGTGCTTGACTGGAGGCAGTTGATCTAACCACTACTCCACCAAGCACCCCAAGTGTTAATAATGAAGCTGTATTCCATTGTGCATATACACCACATCTTTTTAAATCAGTCTTCCATTAATGGGCAAGTAGGTTGTTTCTATTTCCTGGCTTTTGTAAATAGTGCTGCAATGAATACAGGGGTGCATATATCTATTCATATTAGTTTTTTTTTTTTCTCATTAAGATATCTAGAGGTGGAATTTTCTGTATCATAAGGTAGTTCTATTTTTATTTTTATTTCAAGGAAACTCCATCTGTTTTCAAAGTGTTTGCACCAATTTATATTCCCACCAGCAGTATGCAAGGGTTCCATTTTCTCTACACTTTTGTCAACACTTGCGTCTTGTCTTTTGTTATATAACATTCTCACAGGTATAAGGTGATATCTCATTGTTCTGATTTACACATTTTTCTAACCATCAGTGATGATGAACAATTTTTCATGTGCCCATTGGCCGTCTGTATATCTTCTTTGTGTCTATTCATATGTTCTGCCCACATTTTGATTTAGATTTTTTGTTATTTTGTGTTGTTATATGAACACTTTATATATTTTAGACATTAACCCCTTGTCAGATGTATGATGCACAAATATCTTCTCACATGCCATAGGATGTCTTTCTGTTTTGATGAGAGAAGCTGTTCAGAAGCTTTTTAGTTTGATGTTAGAGACTATTTCTGTCTGAAACATAAGCAGTAGGAGAAGTTGAAGATACCTCTTTTAATTTGCCTATTTGCTCTCTATTATTTTTCTTCTTACCAATAAATAACAAGAATGAACTGCAAAAGAAATAGGAAAAAAGCAAAGCACTTTTTAAAACAGTTCTTCGTGTTTAATAGTGTACCTTGAATATTGTAAGAGCTTAATAGAACTTTGAAAAAACTCAGGTGAACAACATTTTATTAATTATAGCAATCCTTGACTGGTGACATATTATCATTATCATTCTAGATAAGACACTCTCGTAGCTTTTTCTCCTGAAAAATCAGTGCTAATGGAAAAACTAGACATTTATCAATAACTTACATTAAATTATGGGTGCATTTCCTATTCCATTCCATAGACCCTCCAACATATTTACTATCCTAAATTTTGTGATCGTTTGTTTTTTTGACAGTATTTATCCCACATATTTGTATGCCTAAGTAAAACGTTCAGCTTACTGTGCTTTTAACTTAATAAAAGTGTTTCATGACTTTATAATAGTATATTGTCCTGTGAGACATGACATTTTGACTATCATACTACTCTTTCATGTTGCTGCTTACAGGCATAGTTTATTAACTCTCACTTTTTTTTTTAAACATTTTTTTATGATATATACCATGACTTCTTTATATATTGTTTATTGGTGGGTATTTTGCATGTTTTCCAGTATTTAATATTATCAACACTTTGTCAGACACATTAACCCATGTTTGTCAAATTTCTGTTGGTATAGCTTTGAAGCAAAAACTGGATTACAAAATGTTATATTCACCTTTATGAGATAATGCAAAATTGTTTTTCAAAGTTGCTGTACCACAGGAAATGTAAAGAGATAACACTAATCTTCATTGCCTCAAAAATTACCTATTATATTTCTTATTTTATTGTTTTCCCCAATCAAATGGACTTAAAATGATACCTTGTTGTTTCTGATTTGCATGTTCTGAATTATCAATATTGTTGAGCATTTCTTCCTATATTTATTCTCAACAGGTATTTCTTATATAAAACACCTGTTTATATCTTTTACCTAAATATATATTTTGTATTCTTCTTTGTTGGTTTCTAGGGATTTAAAAATATATTCTAGTAGTAATCCCTTGTCAGTTTCTTGTATTACTAATATTTTTCCAAATTTCAACTTGACTTTTCACTTTTATTAAGGTGTCTTTTATGAATAGAAGATCTTAATATTAATATCATAAAATGTACCTTTTTTTACAATTTGGGAAATTTTTTGTCTTCTTAAAGCTATTCTTATATACTGCAAGGACAGAAAATATTAAACTATTTTTGTCTTAGTTTTAAGGTTTTGCTTTGAGCACTAATGTTGTAATATATCTGGAGCTAGCTTTTGTGCTTGGGGTGAAGTAAAGATCTCTTTATTTTTTGTGTGGTTAACTCATTTTTAAACTCCTTTTGTGGAATAGTCTTTCCTTTCTCCACTGACTGGCCATAATACAGCTATCACTTATTAAAATTCTATGTATGATATGTCTTATTTCTGGGCCCTGTTCTTTTCCATTGTTTAATTTGTTTTTCCTTTTGCTAACAGCATATTGTCATTTTAGTATAACATTCTAATGAATCTCTATATATTGTGAGGAAAATCTCCTTATCTTCTGAAGCATTATTCTTAGCTCTTTGCTCTTCCATAGAAATTTTAGAATCAACTTTTCTAATTCTGTGAAAAACCCCATTGGCATTTTGATTGGTGATGCATTAAATTTATAAATCAGTTTGGGAGAACTGACATTTTTATATGAGGATTTCTTATTCATAAGAATGGAATGGATCTCCTTTTATTTAGATCTACTTTAATGTCTCATTAAAATCTTGTACATGTCCTTTGTAACGTATTTTATAGTTTACTTTAGTCATCAAGATATTATCTGAAATGCATTTTCTACTTCTTTGCTATAATCCTGATTAGGTGATGTTATGTTCTTCTCGGAGTATGATGTACAGAGGTTATGCATATGCATATGTCCCTCATAGATAATGTTCCTTTTGATTACTTGATTTAGTCACACTGTAATGTCTCCCCTCCTTATAACTAAAAAACAATCTTTGGGGAGATATTAAGACCATAAAAATATTCTATTCCTTATCAAGTGTTTTGTATCAGGTTAAGTCCCAGATTTATTTTACTCTGTTCACAAATTAATGTGTTGCTAGACTGCTTGGCTGTGACAGCTCTGGGTGACTGTGCCCTCTCCTATTTTGCTTGCCTAGTCTGGCCATGTGCCTTCCTAATCCCTATTTACTCTCAGGTACCTACTCGCCACCTCAAGGGGCTGCTCCCAGGTATTTACACCGGTAGCCCTGGGCAGTTCTGCTTGGGCTCTTGGTTTCTAACAACCACACATACCATTTTCTGTTTAAAGCTTGGGTATAGATAGTCTGCTTGTTTATGTGCATGTGTGGTGGGTACTTTTCCACTTCCTGTAAGACTGGACCACCACATGCCTGAAGTCTGGTGGTAGTAAAACAGAAAGGCCTCTCAGAGCTTCTCCTTAATCTTGACCTTGGAAACTTACAACCTCTGATACTTCTACTGTAAAATTTGTCATTTCATGAGAATATATTTTTCAATATTACTTTATTCCTAACTAATATCATATTTGAAGCCGTGTATTTAAAAAAGAAAATAAAAATTAGACTACTTCTTCAACTGCCAGTTCTAATGGGTTAGGGAAAGTAAAATTTAAGGGAAACATTAGAATGCTTCAAAATTGAGATTAACAAGCACATTCCTTGAAATCTAGGAAAGGCAGGAAACTAGCCTTAGATAATCTATAGATCTAACTCAGGATGATAATATCTAGATCCTTTAAAAAAAGTTTTGAAACATATGGGTGTCATGACCTGTAAGAGGTTATACAGTAAATTGCTATTTCTTTCACAATTTTTCCTTATTTTTAGGAAAATTACTTTTTTTCATGAGCTTGATGAATGAAAGAAATAGAAAGCAGTTTTAGAGGACTTTAAATTGGTATACACATTGAGATAAATGCTAGAATATTTCCCTTTCCCTTTTATTAAAGAGACAGCTGTGATGCAATTTCTTTCACTTTTTTTATAATAGCACTGTCTGATTTGAAAGATTTCAGGTTGAACATTTATAGGTAATGAACTGAAAACCTTTGGGATGTTTTGAATTGGTAGAGGTTGGCATTCTATAAAATTTAGAAATGTATCCGCCAACAGCATGTCAATATAATTGCAGATTGTTTTTTGAGGGGAAAATAAAGTCATTACTCAAAGGGATTGATTAGTTGCATAAATTTAATGATATACTTATTTTTAAGAACTTTTTGATTATTAAAACTCTCATTTAAATCCAACAGTTAAAAAATACCTGAATGGCAATTCTTTGTACTTAAAATTATTTTGAAATGGGACTCAAAAGTCTATACCTACTTTTCTCCTTCCCTACCTGGAGACAGAAATTCAAGTCCTGTGGCTGCTTATTTTTTTATTTTCAAATATTGATTTATTTTAGCATAAGAAATTTTCATATTAAAGTTATTTGGGGAATTGTATTCGTTTCCTAGGACTGCTGTAACTAATTGCTACGACTTTCGTGGCTTAAAACAACAGCAATGCATTCTCTCAAAATGCAGAAGACTGAAACCAAGTTATCAGCAGAGCTGGGCTTTGAACACTAGAGGGGGTAATCCATTCCTTGCCTCTTTCTTCTCATGGCTGTTGACATTCTTTGCTGGTCCTTGCTTTGCTTCCTCAGTCTCATCTCTGCCTTTATGATTATATTGTGTCCTCTTTTTCATGTGGCTTCACCTCTTTTTGTTTGAGCTAAAAACCATCATTTTTCTAGTATAAGTATATATGCGATTACATTTAGGGTGCACCTGGATAATCTGGAATAATCCTGTCCTCTCAGGATTGTTACTCACATCTTCTCCCATATAAGGTAATATTCACAGGCTCTGGGGATTGGTATTTGATTATCTTTTGGGGAACCATAATTCAGACAGCTACTCCCTGGTCTCTCCCCTAACTATGTTTATCACATGTGCAAAAACTTTTTCCCCATCTTCACATCCCTAAAATGATCAACTGTACTGTCAAATCTAAATCCCAAAACTCATCTAAACATCATTGCTTACAAAGTCTCAAATCTAATCTAAATCATAAAGTATAATCTGAATAGGTATAAATGAGACTCTGGGGTTGATCCAACTTGAAGCAAAACTATTTCATATATGTGTAGATGTATGAATCTAGAAAGCAAGTTATCTTTTCCAAAATTCCCCGGTTAGACAGACATACTATAAGAACTGTAGATATTCCCATTGCAAAGGAAGACAATAAATTGAATAAAGGGATTTATGGGGGGCAACTAGTATGGGCTAACTGATAGTCTTCAAAAGATAAATCCATATCTTAATTCCCAGATCCACTATTGCCATGTATATTTAAATAACTCATTAAATTCAGAATCTTGAGAGATAGTGTTACCTGGATTATTTGGGTGGGCCTTAAATATAATTGCATGTCCTTGAAAGAAAAAGGCAGAGATAGACACACAGAAAAAGAGAAGAAGAGGTTTTATGACCCCAGGAGCAGAGATTGAAGTGACATGGATATAAGGTAATACCAAAACCTGGAAAAGGCCAAGAACAGATTATCTTGTAGAATCCTCAGATGTAGGACAGCTGTGCTGATACCATAATTTCAGACTTCTGGTACCCAGGTCTGTGAGAAAATGTTTCTGTTGTTCTAAGCAAATATGCTGTACTTTGTTACAGTAGCCACAGGACACTAATATAGGGAGAGTTGAAATGTTCATAGCTATGTTTTCTTGCTTAAGATTGAACTACTTCTAAATAAAATAAATAATTTTGACCAGTAAAATCTTCAACATTAAAGTTGAACTCTAAAACATTCATTGTTAACAGGAAGCAACTAAGGAAAGAGCAATTGAAAAGTAGGTCATGACACCTCTGTGTTTTCTGCCATCTTTAGCGGGTAGAGAGGGTATTTGTTAGTCATTTTAAAAATTAGTCACCTATTATTAATGTTACACTTGATGTCAAATTTTGCTTTCTTTAGTCTTTCTTTGTGTGTGTGTATGCTTATGCGTGTGTGTGTGGTGTGTGTACAGATAAATTAAAGGACAGAAAATAGTAGCTTGCGTATTATATCAGACTGTCTGGTGAGAAAAGTAGACACTAGCTATTTCCGCAGAGATATTTTAAGATATGGATATAAATAAGCAAGGATTGGAGTGCGGAAAAGGAAAAAAAGGAAACATTGAGACAATACCGAGGTAGTAAATGAAAGAAGTAGTTACTACTTTTAGGGTTCAGGCAGCAAAGGGGAGACACTGAGGTAATTAGAACCCAGATGCTCAGAGAAAAGCCCTGTGAATTTGGTTCTAGTATCTCTGAAGTGACTCCAGGTGGTTGGTTCTTGGAGCGTGGAAAAAATGGCAACTGGGGTGTGCCCTTGTGGATTAGCAGTTGAGTCCATGGCTTCTGGTCAGTGTAGTCCACATACATCTCAAGGACCCAGGTTCCCAACCTGGGGCCGGGGGTAACAATCAGGATGAACAATGAAACTGAATAAATAAATGGTTCCTCCTCTCTCTGCCTGCAACTGGAATCAGCTCTTGCTGAAGCCAACAGCAGCTGCTGGGATGAAGTACTAGTAGCAGATGACCCCGACAGAAGGGTGAACAAGCATAGAGGACCAAGTCTCCCCTCTCTCCTCCAGTCCTTAGGTTACTTTCAGTATCTGCTACTGGCTGTATCTAGAGGTTCACTGTGGAAGAGAAAGATGGTTTGTAGAATCCCAGCCCCAGTCCCCAAAGCTTAATGTAGAGGGAGTTTGGAGCTGAGAATCCATAGTTTAGTAACCATCTCCAGCATGGAAACATTATATATAAATGGAAACAAATGAAGTAATCGAAGTCATTGTGATTCTAAAGCATTGAGTCTTCTTTCCTGAGTCCTGAAGCAGCATTTAATTCATTTGGAGCCATGAAAAGCTGACTGCTCTAGAGTGGATGTTGCTTGTTTATTGAGAGGTGATTAGATGGACAAACTGCTTATGTGACTCAGTTGTTGGGCCACTGAGGTAGAGCAGTAACATTTCCAGAAGTGAAATGTCAGCTTTCCTAGGCCTTCAGGGCTGTGTGTGTGTATATGTGTGTGTGTGGGGGGTGGGGGTGGGGGGAGGCTAGGGTGGATGGAGAGATGCTATGAAGTTTTAAGGATGTGGTGGTGACTGCATTAAAGGAAAATGCTTTTTGCACAGAAGGAATAGAAACTATGCTCAATCTTGGGAATCGTTTAGAACTGCTGCCAAGTGCCCCACTTAGTCATAAAAATGGATGCAATTTAAGAAAATTATGCTCCTGGCAAGCTATTTTACAGGAATCAGAGGGCAGTTTGATATTTTTCACTTATGCTTCATTTTGAATGGAGACTTCTTTTAGTAAAAAAAAAGATTTGTTACTGACATGTCTGAGGAGAGATGTTTTCTTGCCTCCCACACTGCCCCTTATCTTTGCATAGAGGTCCAGCATGCTATAAACTCCTCAGCCTATCACCTCAGAACGTTCATTTTGTGTGAATTGGGTCTACTGACCTGGGCATTTACCTCTTGACATTTAGTTAGGAAGGTGCAGGGGTGCAGCACCATTGAAATTCATTGGTATCTCTCTAAGAGAATAGAGAAATTGTGTTACTTATTTATTTTTTAACTTTCAAGGCGTCTGTGGAGCTGGGGTTCCCAATACTTGCTGGAGTATTCTGGAAGGTAAGAATCTATGCCTATATGTTAGCTAGTCTTCATAATTTTCTCCAATGGCATTTTGTGTTACTCCGCTATTCAGGACCCCTCTTAGAATCTGTACATTCTGTCATGATTTTATCTCCCTCCTTCCTTTCATGTTCACCAACTGTGTCTGATCCTGGTTGAGAGGAAAAGGGTATCCCTTCTAGATCTTTGCCCAGCTCACTTACACAGGTGTATAGACAGTCTGATATAGCCATTAAGCACAGAGGTTTGATACCTGTATTCCTACATAACAGTCCATTCAAGATCAGTGGGCAAAGGACATCTCTGGAAATTTGCCATATTTTCTATTTTCTTTTTACATACCTATATCCTTAGTGGTCTGCACTGTTTATGTAAGTCCAGTTTCTTAAATTTTGGGTCAATGTTTTATTTTTTGGAGACATTGTGCTCTAATAGCTGATCTCTATAAATCAAATCTATCTCCTAACAAAGTTAACATTATTAGAAGTATATGTTTTTCAAAACTTTTTACCCGTGACCTCCAAATGAGTGCCCCCCTCACCCTGCTCAGACTGTCACTCTTCTCTGGGCCACCACGACCACCCCTCTTTCTGACTTCTGGCACAGATTCCCACTGTGCTTTGTCTCACCTAGTTCCATTACTGAATTCCCAGGAAGGGAAAGGATTGGCATGGAAGAGAAAGGAAAGGAAGAAGAATAAAAGGAGGAAGCAAAACTAATCAGAAAAGCAATATAATATGTGTTGGTTGAAGATGATATTTTGTTTTCATTTTTCAAAGAGTGGAAAAGACTGGGACTAGAGATGGGAGTGGGAGGCAGGAGAACTCAGAATGGAAAGTGAGGAGCAGTAGTAGTAAAGACCTTTATTGTAGCGGGCAGGGAAAAGAATAAAACAGACTCATGGTTAGGCCTCATCAATGGTGGGCAACAATAATTTAGGAACCTATGGCCAAGTCTGTCTGAACAGGGTGGGATTAGAGCTCAAATCTCCCCTGGGAGCTCACTGCTAGCTAGTAATCCCTCTTCACTCCCCTCATATATTTGCAATTTGCTTTCCACCTCTTTCTCATTCTAACCTGGTTCAGGTGCCTCTGATATTTCAATAAGAGAAACAGAGTGATCACATTGGATCTTTTGTATAATTCTTTAACTAGCTCTATTCATCCATCGGTATTATTATTTCTGTCTTACTGTTACCAGGAGTATCCATGTCCTAATCAAAGCCAACCACACCACCCCCTTGTATCCTGGATGACTGTTTCCTTTCATCTTCTCAAAACTTTGTTTCTGTAGTTCTCCCTCCTTTCTTTTAATTGCTTTACTCTGCTGTTCATTCCATCAGTACCCTGTCAGCAAACAACACAAACACTCCCTCCAAATGCCTGACAGAGGCATGCTTATGTTTTGCTTAAGTCTAAGAAATGTTTACCCCTGGGATAAGACTTACTTCTGTATTTCCTCTCCATGGTATCTCAGTACTGTGTTTTGACAAGAGGTGAGGTAGGTTGCAAATAATGTTATTATTAATTGTTGATGCATTAAAATTTGTAATGGATTTACTTTGACACTTAGTGTCCCTAGTAGTGTCAGTCTTATTCACTAGCACTTGGAGACACTTTGCTTAGTGGGAAATAAAGAGGTAAAGTGAATACTATCACACTAAGAATAGGGTGTGTATCCTCTGTGGGAGTAATTGTTATAACTGAAGAAATGTTTTTATAATTGCTTGTCCATACCATGTAGTGATTTATTCAACTTTTCAGTTTATGTAGAAAATTCCTTCTTTCATCAAGCAGTTAACTGCAGAATTTTATTTTCTTCTTAAGGTATTTATAGACATTCCAAGAAGGCAGTTTTGCTTCTAAAAAAGTGATGTCAGTAGGTGAATTTTGCAAAAAAATTTTTTTTTGTGCTGAATCTTGTTTACTTGAATCACTGTAGTAATTAAGAAGGACTTATAGGCAAACTGAACTAAAACTGTACTACAATAGCTGCAACTTAAACCAATTAAACTGCTTTTATTTTTTTAACTCCAATGTAGATCATAGTAATTAAAAAGTAAACAAACTAAAAGAAATCAGAAACCAGTTTTAAGTTTTCTAAAATGACTACAGTAGACTGTAAAAAATTCTCTGAACTGAACTAGGATTTTACTTGATATAAGATCCATGCTGAAACCAGTGTTTTAACAGTGACACAAACTTAAGATGTTTAAAATGTAAGATAAGCACAGGACAAGTTGAAGTTCCTGGATGACATCGCCTGTTTGTAAATTCCATAAGGGCCGAGACTGAGGCAGTGCTGAACTCTTATTATATGTGTAATAAATCCTGTTAACTCACTGAAAACTCCAGTCTATCATGGTTTGCCAGACTCAAGATCACCTCTCAGCTATAAATTATATGTAAAATTAATCAGGTGAGAATTAAGGTAGCTTTCATGTACCCTTTTATTATTATTTCTTATTCCACTTTAACCTCTTTTCCTTCTGAACTCCTCTCATATCCCTGAGGTAAGACTGGAACATGTAATTTTCATAGTGCATCATTATTATTAATAATAGGATTTGCAACTTTAAATTTGAGTTTTAGTTTTTGGATGAAGAAAGCATTGATAGATGGAAGTGCCTGAGTTTTGAATGGGCCTTAATTGTTCTTATGTTCAGCAGTTTAGTGTTTGGAGCAAATGATAAGCTTTTTAGAAAACCCTCATCTCATCCCATTCTGAGTTAAATGATCTGCTATAAAATGCTTCTATGCTCACTGATGTGCTGGCAATGATTTTTCTAAAAGAGAAGACTGAAGTTAAATGTTGATCAAATACAGTTTGGTTATCCTTTCTTGTTTTTAATTATTCTTAAAGTCATAAAGTAAAGTAGGAGGAGACTTTCCTTTAACTGGCAAGACTTTTCATAATAATTGTGCATAACTTTTATTCACAACAATTTCTAGTTTCACTTAGAGTAAATGGTATCTGTTAATGTTATACCAAATAGTATTTATAAGGGAAGATGCTTCCTTGGTGCTCAAGCTCTAAGCATTAAAACAATATAAAAAGGAAAGCAAAATCACTCCATGGGTCAACATCCTTAAATTGTTCTTCATTAAAGAAACCCCTTGTGCTATGAGGAGTAAATCCAGTAAGTCTGCAATTAACCTCAGATGTCCAGTGGAAATGCTCCTGCACGACACAGACTCTTGCTCAAAGCATGAAGCACACCGATGTAAACCTGGACTTTTGGTGTGATTTGTATCAACGTGTCATCACTATTTATTAATACTGGTGAAGCAGATCGTTTTTACCTGATCTGAGTGAGACCCAAGGAGAGCTCTACGTTGAGACTATGCCATCGTCTATCCTATGTCAGAATATTAAGTCTATGTAACCCCAAATCAAACAACAACAACACAAAATGAAAGAGCAAACCATCCGAGACACTGTTTTAAGCTTTCTGGTTCCAAGTGTCCTGTGCACATATTGGTGATACCTGATCTGAGACAGAAAGTGTGCCCTTACAGAGGGAAAGCAAAGGAACCCTCATGTAGCCTCCCCAGATATCTTGCTGCAAGGTGACTTTTGGCTGAAATGCATATTCTTGTGCTATATTGTATCTTTAAAAAATATTAAAAATAACTTTATTATTTCACTTACATTGCTTTTGGCATTTTGGGATATAGAAATCACTCCATAGTTTGTGTGCATTTCACACCACACCCATCACCAGAGTTCCTATATGTTTTACCACCACCTTGGGGTTTATTTATTTTGTTGCATTATATTCCACTTATGAGTGAGACTATCATGTTCTGTCTTTCTCTCTTCTCTCTCTCTCTGTCTCTCTGTCTCTGTCTCTGTCTCTGTCTCTCTCATTTCGCTTAGCATGATCCCCTCCAGTTATATCCATATTGTTGTTATTCAGCTCTTAGAATTCTATTGGGCATATAGACCACAGCTTCTTTATCAGTCATCTATTGATGGGCATTTAGATTGTTTCCATGTCTTGACCATTGTGAATTGTGCTGCTATGAACATAGGGGTGCACTTATTTTTTCCAGTTAGATTTTTGATATTCTCAGGGTATATGGCTAGGTGTGGGATTACTGGAGCAAATGGCAGCTGCATTTTTATTTTTTAGCAAAATCTCCACACTCTTTTCCAAAGAAGTTGCATTAATTTACATTCCCACCAACAGTGTAGGAGGGTTCCTTTTTCTCCACACCCTCTCTCACACTTGTTTTTTCTAGTCTTTTTTGAAATAGGCAATTATCATTAGTGTGAAGTAGTATCTCATTTTGGATTTTATTTGTGTATCTCTGATGATGAGTGTAGACTATTTTTTTCATATATCTGTAGGCCATCTGTGTGTCATCTTTAGATAGGTGCCTATTCAGTTTTTCTGCCCTTCTTTTTTTTTTTTTTTTTTGTTATTGAGCTGTATGAGCTCCTTATAAATTTTGGAGATTAAGCATTGCGTGGTATATGTTGTGTGAATATCTTTTACAGTTCTGTGGGTTGCCTTTTTGTTTTAATGGTTTCTTTTTTTCCGCTTGTACAGAAACTCTTTAGTTTGATGTAGTTCCAGGTGTTAATTTTTACTTCGGTTTCTTTTGCTATAGGTGTATAGACATCTTTGAGTTTGATGTCATGGGGTAATTTTCCTACTTTTTCCTCTATGTGTTAATGGTTTCTGGTCTTATGTTCATGTCCTGAATATTTTGAGTTAACTTTTGTGTATGTATGGAGCTAAATTATAATCTAGTTTCATTTTTTTTTTTTTTTACAAGTGTTTATCCAGTTTTACCAACACTGGATAGAATTTCCTTCCTCAATTGTATGCTCTTTCATCCTTTGTCATTATTTAACTGACTATATAGATTTGACTTTATTTCTGGGCTCTGAATTTTATTCCAGTATTTGTATGCCTGCTTTTCTTACAATACCATACTGTTTTGATGATGATCTCTCTGTAGTATAGTTTGAATTAAGGGAGTGTGATACCTCTTCTGTTCTTTTTTTCTGAGAGTAGTTTTGGCTATCTGAGGTTCCATATAAACTACAGTACTATTTGTTCTATTTCCTTGAAAAATGTGCCTGAGATTTTTGAGAATTGCATTAAATCTGTATATTGCCTTGGGTAGAATGGCCATTTTTGCTACATTGATTCTTCCAATTCCTGAACATGGAAAGTTTTGCCATCTCTATTTATCTGCTTGCATTTCTTTTATAAATTTATTGTACTCTTTGTAGATGTATTTCAACTTCTTTGCTCAGTTTATTCCTAGATATTTTATCTTTTTTGGTCCTATTGTGAATGGAGTTTCTTTGTTAATTTCATTTCCTCTATTTCATTATTTGTACATAGGAATGTTACTGATTTTTGTGTGTTGATTTTATATCCTGTCACTTGTATTCATTTAATGTCCTTATCTTTCCTAATTACTCCTGCCAAGTTCTAGAACTATGTTGAACTGTAGTGATGAGAATAGGCATCCTTTTCTTGTTTCAGATCATAGGGGAAAGGCTATAAATTTTTCATCATTGAGTATGTTATTCATTGTGGGTTTGTTGTATATTGCTTTTACTATGTTGATATATGAGTTTTCTTTTTTTTTTTTGGCAAAGGTTTTTAAATCATGAATGAGTATTGAATATTATTAAATGTTTTTTCTGCATCCATTGATATAATGATAAGATTTTTGATTCTCTGTTTGTTGAGTTAATACTACACTCATTTATTTTGATATGTTGAACCATTTTTGTATCCCTGGAATCAATCCCATCGATCATAGTGTATGATTTTTTAATGTATTGTTGAATTCAGTTTGCCAGGACTTTGTTGAGGATTTTTGTGTCTACATTCATCAGTGATATTGGTCTATAATTTTTTTTCTTGGTACTCTTTGTCTGGTGTTGGAATAAGGGTATAGTATGTCTTATAGAATGTATTTGGGAGTTTTTCCTATTATTCAATTTTGTGGAACTGTTTAAGAGGATGAGGATTAGTTCATTGAATGTTTGGTAGAATTGGCTGGTGAAGCCATCTATCTGATAGTGGCTCTTATTTTTTGAAGACAGTTTTGGTTTTGATGTCTTCCTTTTCTAGTTCCTTCTAGTGTGTGGTTAGATATTTAATTTTGGCGCTCTCTTGGTTTATGACATGAGCTTACATGGCTTTAATTTTTCCTCTCAGAATTGCCTTTGCTGCATCCCACATATTCTGGTTGCTCATATCTTCATTTTCATTTGTTTCCAATAATTCTTGATTTCATCTTTAATTTCATCAATGACCCACAAGTTATTCTGAAGCCCGTGGTTTCATCTTTACATCTTCGTGGTTCTTCCAGTTGTGTTTTTCTGCTAGTTTCACACCCTGTGGTCTGCGAAAATGCTTTCTGTAACTTCACTTTTGCTAAATGGACTGAGACTTGTTTTGTGTTCTATAATATGGTCTATTCTTGAGAATGTTCCTTGGCTACTTAAGAAGAAAGTATTTTCTTTTTTGTTGTGGTATAGCTCTCTGTTTATATTCATTAGGTTTATATGATCTCTTGCTTCGTTTGGGGTTTTCTGCACCTACGTGATCTATTGATGTGTCATATTGAAGACCCTCCCCCCACCAACTGTAATATTAATGTCAGTGTTTTCCTTTAGCTCTGTTATATTTGTTTTATATTGTTATGCATCCAACCACTCTGTCTTTTGTTCAGTGAGTTCAGTCCATTCACATTTAGGGTGATAATTGAAATGTAGCATTTTATTGCTGTCATTTGAGCCTTTGTTTTCTGTTTCTGTTGCTTTATTTCCCATTTATTTTTGCTTGCTATTTCCGCTGACTGGTTTTTGGTACTGACTCTTAAAATGTTGTCTTCTCTATAGGTATGTGTCTTTAAAATTGTGTTTTGTGACTAGTATGTGCATTGTCTCTAACTTTACAGCTCTATGATAGTCTTTTTTTTTTTTTTCGAAGGAAAGGTACAGGCAGGAATGAAGTTGAGCAGGCAGGCAAGCATGAAGAGAGAGGAGGAAAAAGCATTTTATTTTATTTTTCATTTTAGTTGTTCACATTGGTTGCTTCCCCCTGGACTCGAAAGCAGGGCATGTGTCCTGGCATTCCTTCAGAGGCAATTGACCTAATCATCGCTTTTTTGGTTCATGCCTCTATGACAGTATTTTATAAGCTGTTGCTGTATCATGTTTATATGTCCATATAGATTCCATTTGTTTCTATCCCTTTTATTTAATTTTGTCCTCTCCTAGTAGTTCTATCTTTTTCCCCCTGATTTTGTTTTACTATTTATCATCATCCTCAGGGTTTGGTGGCTCTTTTTTTTTTTCTTTTCATTTTCCCTGCTGGAATATTTCTTGAAAGATAGGCTTACTGATGGAAAAATTCATTTTCTTTTGTTTGTCATTGAAGACCTTTATTTCTCCCTTGTATATGAATGAAAATTTCGCAGTGTTGAGTATTCTTGGCTGGTAGTTTTTGTTTTTTAAGATGTTGACTATGTCATTCTACTCTCTTCTGGCCTTTAGAGTTTCTGTTGAGAGGTTATATATCTGTTGGATATATCTTTGTAGATTTTATTTCTCTTTTTTCCTAAGAACCTTGAGTAATTTTTCTTTATCATTTGCTTTTGTTAGCTTTGCTATGATGTGTCTCGGAGTAGATTTTTTTACATTTAGGGATTTTGATGACCTATTGGTTTCTTGGACCTTTATGGTTAATATTTGTGAATAGATGAAGAAAGTTTTCTGTTATTACCTAAGTTTTCTACTCCTTTCTCCCCCTTTTCTCCTTGTGGGATACCTATAATCCTTATGTCTGCTCTTCTCAGGGTGTCTGATATTTCTTTCAGGGTTTCTTAATTTTCCCCTCAATCTTGTGTCTCTGCATTCTTCCATAAGAGTCACCTCTGTGATCTTCAGTTACTAAGATTAATTTTTCTGCAAGATTAAATCTGTTCATTGTACTTTCCATGTTTATCTTCAATTCCTCTACTCTCTTTCTTTAATTTATTATATTTTTGTTGTATTCTACACATTAAAATAATTTCCTATGTATAGGTTCTCCATTTCTTAGATATATGTTGACATGCCCTTACCTCCACCAGATCACCAAGTGTTCTCATTATCCAGTGGGCTCCACCACCATTTGCCCCCATCTGCCCCATACCCTTTTGGTTACCTCAGTTCTGTTGCAAATGTTTCAGTCTTGGTTATGTTTCATCTGTTCTTTAGTTTTGTCTATTCACATTCCACCTATAAGTGAGGTCATCTGGTATCTATCTTTCTTCTTTTGACTTGTTTCATTTAGCATAATCCCTTCTAGTTCCAGCCATGTTGATTGACATGACAGGGTTTCATCTCTTCTAAGGGCTGTGTAGTTTTCCATTGTATATATGTACTACATCTTCTTGATCCATTCATCTGATGTTGAGCATTTAGATAATTTCCAGTTCTTAGCTATTGTGAATAGGGCTGCAGTAAACATGGGGATACATACATGTCTGAGGATGAGTTGCTTTTGTATCTTCTGGGTAGATGCCCAGAAGTGGAATGACTGGCTCATGTGGGATTTCCATCTTCAGTTTTTTGAGAAATCTCCAAACTGTTCTCCGTAGGTGTTGTACCAATTTATACTCCCACCAACAGTACAAGAGTGTTCCCTTTTCTCTACATCCTCACCAGCATTTGTTGTTTCTAAACTTTTGGATAATAGTCAGTCTTTCAGGTGTAAGGTGATATCTCATTGTTTTAATTTGCATTTTCCTGATAGCCAGTGCCTCCACTCTATCTTTTATCTGTACTGTTTTTGCTAGAACTATTTTCATGGTTTCAATCTCCTTGGTGTAGTATTCTCTTTAATCTGTTACTTTTTTTTTTTTTTTTTTGAGGTCATCCAGTTGACTTTGGATAGTTGTGTGTGCCCTCTGCATCTCATTCATCTTTTTATAATTGTTTTTGAAATTCTTTGTGTTAGGTTGTCCCAATCAATGTTAGTAGATTTCCTGGCATCTTCCTCTCTTAGTGCTGTTCAGGTTTTATTTTGGGAGGATTTAGATTGTAACATGACTTCCTTTTCTGCTTCCTATTTATTCCTAGAGTTATCTTTTTCTTCTGATTTCTTTCCAGTTAATGGTTTCAGTGCTGCTCCTGCAGTCTTCAGAGGGGCTGCAGGTTGTTGGAATTTGCATAGATGGTGAGGGCTAGGTTGAGACTTCTCTTTCTCATTTATGTGGTTGCTGTGCTGGGTCCAGGGGCAGTCCACAGAGAGCTTGAGGTTGAGTTGGCATTGCAATATAGGTAGGGCAGTCCCTGCATTGCTCATGCTGGGTCCCTGTGCATAAAGAGAAGCCTGCTTAATTAAAGGGGGTTGGGTGGATATGGGTTGGTTGGGCAGTCTACTTGGTATTCATTCTCCCTCACTCACTGGGTCTCTGGATCTGGGTCAAGGTTTTGCAGGGCTATCAGTCCTGAGATCTGATGTCACTCATTTTAGTTCATGGTGGTAGGATGATGTGATGGGAGGGGGTTTCTAGTGGTTGCTCCCTGAAGTCAAGTGAACTCTGATTCCAGTATCTGGTGGGGCAGAGCTCATTCACCAGTTATTTTTAAAATGATACCTCTCAAGAGCAGCCAGATGGAAGAGATGCATAGTACATGGTATTGGGAAGGGAGCAGAGATTCGATGTCCTCTCTGGACCTGTCCCAGAATCACCAGTGTTCACCAACCCAGAAACTCTCCTGCTATGTTGTATCTTTGAAATAAATTGACTTTGTATCTTTATTCAAATAATAAAGAATAAATTGTTTATTAAAATAATTTTATAATATTTAGACTGGTTCTACCTGCTTTTGCTAACTTTGGACTACCAATCTTTTTTTTTTCCTTTTAATAAATAATTTTTAAAGAGTAGTTTCTGATCCACAATACAACTGAGAGGAAGATACAGATGTTTCTCATATACTCCAGCTCTAACACGCATATAACCTCCCAATTATTAATATCCCCCACCAGAATAGTATATTTGTTACAGCTGATTAACTTAAATTGATATATCATGATCATACACAGTCCATAGTTTACCTTAGAGTTCATGTTGATGTTGTACATCAGTTGGTTTGACACATGTATGAAACCTGTCTATCATCATAGTATCATGCAGAGTGTTTTATTCCCCTAAAAATCCTCTGTACTCTGCCTATTTATCCCTTCCCATGATGTAACCCCTCACAACCTTTGAATTTTTTACTAACTTCATATTTTTATCTTTCTAGAATGTCATATAGTTGAAATCACACAGTATGTAGTCATTTTTATCGGCTTATTTTACTTAGAAATATACATTTAAGTTTTCTCCATGTCTTTTCATGGCATGGTAGCACATTCCTTTTAGTGCTAAGTACTAATCCATTGTTTGAATGTATTGAAGTTTGTTAGTCCATTCAAATGCTGAAAGACATTTTGGTTGCTTCCAATTTTTGACAAGCTGCTATAAACATCCATGTCTAGGTTTGTGTGAGGATATATGTTTTTAACACCTTTAGGTAAATACCAAAGTGTCTAATTGCTAGATGGTACAGTAAGTGTATGTGTAATTTTGTTAAGAATTGCCAAACTCTCTTTAAAAACAACTGTGACATATTGCATTCCCTACAGCAGTGTATAAGAGTTTTGGTTGCTTCACATCACTGTCAGCATTTGGTGTTTTGGCATTTTAATAGATGTACTATTTCATTGTTTTAGTGCATTTCCTTGATGATATGTGATTTGGAGAATCTATTGTATTGTTTTTTCCTATAAAAACATAAATTTTTAAGCTTTTTAATTTTGGGCTTCATAACACTTTTTTTAGCAATTAAATCCTACTTAATAGCCATTGTTAGAATACTGCTATTGTTAGTTCCTTTTGTATACTTGTAAAGCATATTTTTTGTATATTGTTTTACAAGGTAAAAATATCAAAACACTTTGCTTTTTAAAAATCCAGTGAGTACATCTTACTTTTAACTTTAAATAAAATAGAAACAACAAAAATGTAAATGTTCTTGGAATAAATGTGTAGAAATATTACAATGTTATGTAAAATTATGGTTTTATAAGAGTTTAAAAATTAGAAACATATAAATATAATTTCTGGTAAATTCCAGGATGCCTCTATTGGAAAAGTGCTTTTGATTAGAGATGTATGTAGAAATTATGACAATTCAAGTGACAGTCACATTTAGGACCCTTGAATCTGCTATATAGTATTTAATGTATTTCTTGTGTTTTTCTTCCTATTTTTCTTTATGTTTAGAATTCTCTCAGTATTTCCCTCAAAAGCGTCTATTCCTCTGAAATCGAACTCCTAATATTATATTTGACTTTACCACTCAGCAGTTCTGTTTTTAACAGATTACATATGTGATTGTATAATTGACTTCATTCTCATGCTGCTTCTCTAGACTAAACAGACTTAAGTAGTAGATTTTTTTCCCCACAAGATCTAGAGATATTAATCTCTTGTCAATGGGTATGAGAATAGGGTAAGATCATATTACTCCCCAAGTAATTTGAAATATTTGAACGTTATGATGGATAAGTAGTGGATTGGGAAACTGTGGCAACAGGGCTTAAGTAGAAATATCTGTTCTCCATTACTAATGCAATGCATTGGTGTACTCAGCTCATCTAGTTTGGACTTTTTCACTATTGAAGTGCAATCATATCTCACAATAAAATGCATCAACTCCGATAATATTTAAAAAAATCACTTGTACAATGTTTCTTGTAACTTCTCAAACAATGAATTGACTGATAATAGCTTTTCAGTATTTAACATGTGGAAAGTAGAGGAACAAGAGGGGAGTGTGTGTGTGTGTGTGTGTGTGTGTGTGTGTGTGTGTGTGTGTTTATGCATGTGTACATTATGGAAGTGTGTTCTCTGTACTCAGAATCAGGCTCACTATTGCTATTGTCTATGAAAATCAGACCTGCTTGATTTTTTTCTGTCACGTTGTCTTATTTAAAAAATTATTGTATGGGATTAGTTTTTTCGTTTTACAGGTTGGAACATATTCATGATTTAGTTAACTTCCCACAGAACTTCTGTCCAATGGATCAATGGAACTTTCTCTTCTAATGTGTATAATAATAGCACTTACTTTTAACAGTCCTTTAAAAGTGTCTCTCTGCTATGTCATCTGGGCTATTTAATAGTGGCGATTGTACTATCATATGCATGAACATAGATTCATGAAAAGAGTCAGTTTGACAGAAACATGAAGTCAAGACCTCCTAAAGAGTTTCACAATGTAGTTAAAAACTGAAAGGGCAGTGAAGGTCTTAGAGCAAATTTCAGAGTCATTTGGCATTCATCAATCTGGTACAGTGGGGAATATCAAAGACTGAACAAAGAGTGACATTTTGTTCTTTGAGTCTTGTTCGCTACAACTGCACTGAACTACTCGAGCAGTCAGTATCATAGATACTTGTCACTCTGATTGGGAGACAGACTGTGAAACATGAGAGAATGAGGTTCTCTTCCTTCTTCAGCTACTGTCAGTACAAATTCTTTGAGGAAAATTACATTAGTGGAAATAGACTAAAGACTTGAAAACAAAGAGGAAATGGACATCATACATATATGTAGACAACAGAATGTGCCCAAATCATTCAGCAAAACCATGCTTTTCCTTTAGATCAAGAGACACAATTGGTAAGAAATTTAAGCAATTCTTTTTACTACAAATATTAAAATAAAGCTTTGAATTAACTAAAGTTCTTTGAAAGATGTTTTAAAAGAAAGTAAAGAGAACTTTTAAAACAAAGAATATGAAAAAATACTCAATATACAATAAAAACAGTATCTATCAATATTATGCCAATAAGAAACACATATCAGATATAAAGACAAATATAGGTTGAAAGTTAAGGGCTATGGAAAACTATAACAAAACAGTAGTAATGAAAGGAAATCAGGAACTGCACTGCTAATATCAGACAATACAAATATCTAACTAGAAAGCATATCATGAGTCAAGTATGGACACTACATATGATCAAGGGAGTTACTCATCAAAAAGAAACTATAATCAGCATATATATACCAATCCAGGACCACCAAAATGCATAAAACAAATAATGACAGAACTAAAGGCAGACATTGACAGTAATGAAAATATAGTAGGGGACTGCAGTACTCCACTTACACCAATAGATAAATCATCCAAGCAGAAAAGCAGCAATGACAGAAGGCCCCTAAATGAAGCAATAACTTACATGGACCTCAGACTTATATAGGGTGTTATACCTCAACAAAAAGGAGCATACGTTTTTCTCAAGTGTATATGGAGCATTTAAAAGATAGACCATATTCTAGTACACAAAATGAATGTCAGCAAAGATAGCAAGATTGAAATCATAGAAAGCATCTTCTATGACCTCAAGAGGGTGAAACTGGAAATGAACCAAAAGAAAATAACTGGAAAAGCCACAAAGATGTGAAGATTGAACAACATGCTTTGAAACAACCGCTAGATCATTGATAAAATTAAGACTAATTTGAAAATTCAGAGATGAGCTCTCAGAACATACGGGATGTGGCAAGAGCCATTCTTAAGGGAAAGAAAGTTTATAGCCATACAACAGTACATCAAAAACCAAGAGAGAGCCCAGATTAAATCCCTAACTCACACTTGAGGGAAGTAGAAAGGGAAGAATGATTAAACCTAAAAATCAGCAGAAGGAAGGGAATTATAAAAATTAGAGCAGAAATAAATGAAATTAAAAACAGAAAGACCATCCAAGTGATCAATGTATTTGAGTTGTTTTTTTCTGAATAAATAAACAAAATTGATATACCCCTAGATGGACTCACTAAGAAACAAAGAGAAAGCACTAAAAATATAACCAAAAATCAAAGTAGTGAGGTTATAACTTGCATGAAAGTAATATAAATGATCATGAGAGATTCTTATGAATACTTATATGCTAGCAGATTTGTAAATTAAGGAGAAATGCACAGATTTCTAAGATCCTATAAACTGCCAAAACTATATCAGGAGGAAAAAGATGAACAGAACAATCACAAGCACAGAAATTAAAGCAGTGATAAAAATTATCCCTAAATACAAAAGACCATTCCCAAATGGATTCACTTCTGAATTCTATTAAACATTCAAAGAAAAGCTAATCCCCATTCTACTTAAATCTACAAAGGTGAAGAGGGAAAACTCCTGAATACATTTTATGAAGCCAATATTTTCCTGATTCCAAAAGTAGGCAAAGATATCACCAAAAAAGCAAACTAAAGACCAATATCACAGATGAATATAGATGCAAAAATTCTCAACAATATCCTGGCAAATAGAATTCAACAGCACATAAAAAATTATACATCACAATCAAGTAAGTTTTATTCCAGGGGTGAAAGGATGGTTCAACATATGCACATTAATTAATGTAATGTACCATATCAACAAACTGAAAATGGAAAACCATATGATCATCACATGCAGAAAAAGAATTTGACAAGATTCAGCACCCACTTATGAATAAGACCCTCACCAAAATAGGAATAGATAGAACATACCTCAACATAATCAAATCAATATATGAAAAAACCATAGCCAACATCATAAACAATGGTGAAAAATTGAGAACCTTTTCCCTAAGATCTGGAGCAAGAATAGATTGTCACTATTGCTACTAAATTCAACATCGTTGTGGAAGTCTTGGTCAGAGCAACAAGACAAGAAAATCAAATTAAAAGAATCCAAATTGGAAAAGAAGAAATAAAGCTGTCATTATTTGCAGATAAAATACCTAGAAAACCCTAAAGACTCCATGAGAAAACTACTTGAAACAATAAAGGAACACAGTAAAGTGGCAGAATATAAAATCAACACACAAAAATCAGTAGCATTCTTATATACAAACAATGAAGTGGAGGAAAAAGAAATTAAGAAAGAAATCCCTTTCACACTGGCACCAAGAAAGTCAAATGACTGGGAATAGATAAAGGAGATGAAAGACCTCTATAATGAAAACTATAGGACCTTAACAAAAGAAACAGGACAAAACACAAAGAGGTGGAAAAAAAACATTTGATGTTCAAGGATGGAAGAATTAGCATAGTAAAGTGCCCATTCTACTGAAAACAACATATAGGTTTAATGCAATTCCCATGAAAATCCCAGAAAGATTCTTTAAGGAAATTGAGCAAACAATAATAAAATTTTTATGAATCATAAAAGGCCTTGAATCTATCTTAAGAGAAAAAAGGACAGTGGTGGACTTGCACTCGCTGACCTGAAACTGTGTTACAGAGTGATTATCATCAAAACAGTATGACACTGGAACAAAAACAGACACACTGATAGGTGGAATCATATTGAGAGCCCAGAAATACAGCCAAACATGTATGGGCAGTTAATCTATGAGAAAGGTGTCAAAAGCATACAATAAAGTAAGAAAAGATTGCCTATTTAGCCTATTGCCTATTTAGCAAATGGTGTTGGGAAAACTGGAAGGACATCAGCAAATAAAAGAAACTACATTACTCATTATCACCATTCACAAAAGTTTACTCAAGATGGATTAAAGACCTGGATAAAAGAGCAAAATCATAAAATACTCAGAAGTGAATGTGGAAAAAACACTCCTAACCTCAACCTCAAATAGATCTTTGGGGAAGGAACAGCTATAGCAAAAGAGGCCAAAGTAAAACTAAGCAATTGGTACTAAATCAAATTGAAGAGCTTCTGCACAGTAAAAGATACTACCACTAAATGAAAAGACAACCTACAGAATTGGGGAAGATATTCACACAGCATACATCAAATATGAGCTTAATCTCCAAAATATAGAAAGAGCTTACACACCTCAATAATACAAAATAAAATGATCCACTCAAAAACGGGCAAAAAAATTTCAATAGATACCTATCTCTAGAAGACACAGATATCTTACAGACACCTGAAAAAATATTCTACATTAATCATCATCAGATATATGCAAATAAAAGCTACAGTAAGATACCACCTGACACCAGTGAGAGTGGCCTATATAAAAACTGTAAAAAGCAGGTGTTGGAGGGGTGTGGCGATAAAGGAACACTCCTGCACTGTTGCTGGGAATGTAAATTGGTGCAGCCTCTTTGGAAAAGAGTATCAAGATTCCTCAAATAAATCAAGATGGATCTACCATTTGTCTCAGCAATCCTACTCTTAGGCATATACTCAGAAGATAAAAATCTCTATACAGAAAAAAGTATTCGCACCCCTATATTCATAATAACACATTTCACAATGGCCAAGACATGGAAACAACCTAAATGCTCAACAACAGATGACTGGCTACAGATGCTTTGGTATGTATACTCAGCGGAATTCTATACAGCTACTAAATATATGTAATTGTGTCCTTTGCAACAATCTCAATGGAATTGGAAGGGATCATGGTGAAACGAGTCAGATAGAAAAAGGGAAATACAGGATGATTTTACTCATATGTGGAGTATAATGAACAGAAACAAATATGTAGATAAACTCCAGAAAAACTCTCAGGACACGAGATGATGTTTGCCAGGGTGGTAGGAGGGAGGAGGGTTGGAAAGAGGGGTAAAGGTGGGGCTAAAGGGCACTGGAACTTTGGCGGAAGTGTGGTGTGGAAATATAGATTGAATTAGGATGTCAATATTAAAAAATGAATGTATAATTGGGAAGCAAAGATTTAATAAATACCAATACTTTAAAAAATGATTGTACTCTACAAGTAGACAATACAAGTAACTTTACAAAGATAACAGATAATACAAGGAATTGCATAAGGTTATGTGCATTATTTATAAGGCATTTGATTGGTAATTTAAAAAATGTAGAATGTGGAAAATAGGAAGTTTATAAAGAGAACTTTTAAAACAAAGATATGAAAAACCTGTTGCCTAGTATATTAACTCTCTGTTCATCTCTCTGTGTTATAACAGGTTGTATAAGGGTAAATCAAATAGGAAAGTCACAATTTAGAAATTTATTAAGAAATCTGTGAAGTGTACTTATGTTGCAAGTTTGATTTTTTTCTGTTAAAATACAGCACAAGACAAGGTTGATAGAACCTAGATTCCCAGATGTCAAATATATGACATGACATTTAAGTATTCTCATCACACACACACAGACACATACACACCCCATCCCTCTCCAACACACCTCTTTAACCTTTTTTTTTCATTTAGTGTTTAGAGTAGCTATAGATTAGATTGGGGAGGACTGCTATTTTAATAATAGTCTTTTTGCCTAGAATATATATTCAATTTTTTTAAACTTTTATAAAATAATTTTTATACTTGTTTATCTATTATGCATACCTGCTTATGTATTAATTTTACTTCCAAGTAATATGTACCTTTGATGCTATTATAAATAACATCTCTAAAAATGTTTTCTAACAGTTGGTGAAATACAGAGATCAAGATTATTTTTTCTTGCCTCACTATAATATCCAGTACCTCCCAGTTATAGGACATTTATACTTTTCTATTTTCGATTTGAGTTAATTGTTCTTCTCTAATTTGGTGAAATAGTTGCACAGTTCAGTGATTATTCTGCTCTTTTCCTAATGTATGCATTTAGCCACACAGATTTCCCTGTGAGCATTGCTTTAGTGATAGCCATTAATTTTTTATGTAATACCTTATAATTCAATAGAACATTTTTATTTTCCATTGTGATTTCTTCTTTGAGTCATCAATTATTTATATGTACATTTCTTAATAATCAATCATGTTGGTGTTTCCAAGTTATTTCTTTATTATTGAATTCTAGCTTAATGGCATGTGGTCAGATAACATATACTGCATGATTTGAATACTCTGGAATTGTTAATCAAATTTTATAAATATTACTATATACTGTAAAGTATGAAGTTTTTGCGAATTTTCTTCTATCTTGAACAGTAGTGGTTAGAGTGGGCATTCTTATCTTGTTCCAGATCTTAGGGGAAAAAAAGCTTTCAGTTTTTTTGCTGATGAGTATGATGTTAGCTGTGGGTTTGTCATATATGACTTTTTATGTTGAGATGTGCATCTTTTATTCCCATATTTGTGTGTATTTTTATTATAAATAGGTGTTAAATCTTGTCAGATGTGTTTTCTGCATCTGTTGATATGATCATATAGTTTTTGCTTTTTGCTTTGTTGATGTGGTGTTTTAACCAGGTTAATTTATGTATTTTAAACCATCTTTGTATTCCTGTAATAAATCCTACGTGGTCATGATGTATGATTTTATAAAATGTGTTGTCGAATTTGGTTTGCTGTGATTTTGTTGAGGACTTATGTGTGTCTCATCATCAATACTATTGATATGTAACTTTTTTTTTGTGCAGTCCTTTCTTTTGGAATTGGGGTAATGTAAGGCTCCCAAAATGTATTTGAATGTTTTTCTCCTCTTTGATTCTGTGGAATTTTAAAGATGGGAATTAGCTATTCTTTGACTATTTGATAGAATTCACTAGTGAAGCCACCTGCTGCTGGGCTCTTTGTCTTTCAGGAGGTTTTGATTACTTCTTCGCTCTCTGCACTTACAATTGATCTGTTCGCATTTCCTGTGTTTTTCTGGTTCAATTTTGGAAGGTTTTATGATTTTAGAAATCTGTCTCTCTTCAAGATTGGCAAATTTGTTGGTATATATTTGATCATAATTATCTCTTAAGATCCTTTGTATTTTTTTCAGTGGCTTTTGTAATCTCACCTCTTTAATTTCTGATTCTTGTTTTTAGGGTTTTTCTGTCTTTTTCTTTGTGAGTCTGGATAAGGGTGTATCGATTTGATTCTGTTTTTTTTTTTTGTTTTTTTTGTTTTTGTTTTTTTTTTTAAACCATCTTAGTTTCATAGATATTTTGGGTGGTCTTTTGTTTTAAATTTTATTTCTGCTCATTATTATTTCTTCCTTCTAGTTTTTGTTTTTGATTTTTTTCTACCTTCTTTAGGTGTGTGGATGTTCCTTGGTTTTTTGATGGGTGCTTGTATCACTATAATCTTTCTTCTTAGAATACTTTTGTCACTTTACACATATTTGGTAGCTCATATCTTCATTTTTTTTGTTTCCAGATAATTTTTTAAAAAGGAATGATGCAAGCAGGAATAAAGGCGAGTAGGCAGGCAGGTAGGAAAAGAGAGGAAGAAGAAGCATTTTATTTTGCTTTTATCTAGTTGTTCACACTGGTTGTTTTCCCCACTGATGTGGGACTAGAATCAGAGGTAAGTAGGTTGAGTTCCTTAGGAGGTGATTGACCTGATACTCCACCAGGTTGCATCCTCCACATAATTTTTAATTTCCTCAATTATCTAGGAGTTGTTCAGAAACATTTTGTTTAATCTCCACATTTTTGTTGTTCTTCCAGTTTTTTTCCTAGTTCATTTCCAGTGATCAGGGAAGATGCTTTCTATACTTTCATTATTGCTAAATTTTTTGAGACTTATTTTGTGTCCCAATATATGATATCCTTGAGAATGTACTGTGTTCACCTGAGAAGAATGTATAATCTTTTTCCTTTGGTAGAGAGTTCTGTATGTCTGTTAGGTCCATATGATTTATTGCTTCATTTATAGTCTATTGATTTTCCTCTGGAAAATCTTAAATCTATTGATATAAGTGGGAACATTAAAGTCCCTTACTGTTGTTATGTTATTATCAATGTCTTTCATTAGCTTTCTCAGTATTTGTTTTATATATTTATGTGGTCTGGCATTGGGTGCATTTATATATGTACATATACATATATATAAAAATGATAATTATTTCTTTTTTGCTGTATTACCCTGTTGATCACAGAGTAGTGTCCATCCATATCTCATGTTACTCTTTTTAGGTAGAAGCTTATTTTTTCTGATATTACTATTGAAGTTCCTGATATCTTTTCATTCCATTTGCTTTGGGATTTTTATATTATTTCATTGTCTATCACTTTCAACCTATGTTTGTCTTTGACTCTGATGTGAATTTCTTGGCATAATATCGACAGGTGCTGTTTTATTTGATCCCTCAGGCACTGTCTTTTGATTGGTGAGTTTAGTCTACCAACATGTTGGGTGATTTTTTGATAGGACTCTGTTGCATTTATTTGAGCCTTTGTTTTCTATTTATGTTGCTTGTCGTCCCCACCGCCCCGCTTTTTTTTTTTTCTTTTTTTTAAACTTTTTGCTTCAGAAGGTTTTTGATGTCAATTCTCTCCCTTCTTCCCCATGTGTATCTCTTTAGGATTGGGCTTTGTGGCTACACTTGTGAATTATCTCTAACTTTATCACTCTGCAATAGTCATTTATGAGATGAGATGACATGCTGTATCATAACTTATATGCTGGTATGGATTTTGAATTATTCTTTCTCCCTTTAGTTTTTTTTTTTTTTAAAATTTTCTCCTGTTGATCCTGTCTTTGTTTCTGATTCTATTTCACAGTTTTATCAGTAAGCAGTAAAACATTCTCAAGGTTTCTTGGATCTTTGCTTTCATTTCCCCTATTGTAGAACTCCTTTCAACACTTCTTGGAAGGCAGCTTTGGAGATGGAAAAATTCATTACCTTTTGTTTATTGTTGAAGACATTTATTTCTCCATCGTATTTAATTATAAATTTTTTAGGGTAGAGTATTCTGGTAATTACTGTCTTTTAGTATGACTGGTAGGGTTTTTTACTGAGAAGTCTGTTGAGAACCTGATGGATATTCCTTTATAGATTATGTTTCTCTTTTCTCTAGCAGTATTTAGTAGATTTTTTTTGATTGGCTTTTGATGTTTTACTATAATGTGTCTTGATGTAGGACTTTTGCATTTAGAAATTTGGGTGTTCTATCAGCTTCTTGTAATTCTAAGGCTACCTTCTGTCCCTGTATTTAGCACTGTGGTTTTATTTTTCTCTTTCTTTTTTATTTTCATCCTAGGTGGTGGCTGCTGAGAGTGTTCCCTTCTTGGCACTGAGAACACTGGGTGCTCCTGCCTGCCTTGTTGAGTGTGGGTCCCTGTGGCATGCTCTTCTGCTCCTGTTGTGTACAGGTTCATCTTACTCACCTGTGGTGGACTTTCCCGGTTGGTTGTTGGGGTGGGGCTTTGGCGGAGGCTGAGGACTGTACTCTTGCTTGCTTTCACTGGGGGAAGGGAACCACATCTTTAGTCATTTATCTGACAATGGGCACTTAGTTTGTTTCCGTTTTTGGCTATTGTAGATAATGCTGCAATAAACATGGACTTGTATGTATCTCTTCAAATTAGTATTTTTTAAGTATATACCTGAAGTGGGACAATGGATTTCCATTTTCGTTTTTTTGAAGAAGCTCCATACTTTCATAATAGTTGCATGAATTTACACTCCCTTCAACAGTATAAAAGGCTTGCCTTCTTTCAGCATCCTTGGCAATACTTATTGTTTCCAATCTTTTGTATAATAACCATTCTCACATGTGTGAGGTGATACCTTATTGTTCTAATTTTCATTTCTCTAATAATAAAAGAACTGGAACGTCTTTCATGTGCTTGTTGGCCATTTTTGTTTTCTTTGGAGAAATGTCTATTAAGATCTTTTAACTGGATTTTCTTTTGTTGCATCATTTTATGATTCCCTATATATTTTGGACATATATATGAATATGTATATGATGTAAAAATATTTCCCCCCATTTAGTAGTAGGTCTTTTTGCTTTTTGATGAAAATTTGTTTTGCCGTGTAGAAGTCTTTTAGTTTGATGCAGTCCCATTTGTTTATTTATTAATTTTTTGTTTCTTTTGCTACTAGAGTCAAGGCCCCAAAGACCTATCCAAGGCCCAGTGACCAATACTGTCATGGAATATGTGTGTTTATTTTAAACAGCTTAACTTTTGAGTTTTATTTTATTTAATACTCTTTGACAGCTGTGTTTTTTAATAGGAATAGCCATCCCATTGTCATTTCATGTAATTACTGACCTAATTTTATTATAATATTGATTGCAAAGTGACTTGTGCTGGCCATGCTGTTCAATATCTCCTTATTCTTTCATATTTTTTATTGATTGATTTTATTATTTCACTTTTTTTTTACTTCTGCTGGTTTGAGAATTAAGCTCTCTTCTGTTATTTTGTGGTTTTCTGAGAAATTACGCAGGCACCTTTCTCTTCTCATTATCTGAAGTTAATTGGTACTTTTTCTTCTTTCTAGAAAATGCAAGAATTATAATGCTGTAAAATCAATTTACGTATTTCCCAACTATGTTGTCATGCTTTATGTTATCTAAATGTGTATTTTTATTATCATATATTAAATGTGAAACCCTATTTATTTCATATATAGTATGATAGTATACATGTACTGTGATACTTAATTTTTGTAGTCTATTTAGCAGCAATATGTATAATTTTAGGTAAAATGCAGCAGTAAGAATGTTTTATTAGTGTGCCTCCAAACTGCTAACTCTGGTGTCTTATTCTCCATCCCCAACTTAGAGATTTTTCATATGCTGTGCAAAGAAATATATTTCTTTAATAACAGATCCAGAAAAAAAGTGATTCCAAATTGTTTTTCCTCTATTCAGTCATTTAAAAAATATTTAAAATAATAGTCATATTATTATGTCATATTTAAAATAATAATCCAGTGAGTTCTTCTCTTGTTCATTGATTATTATGACCTTATAAGCATGAGAACTCTTGCTTTATTTTCCACAATCTCCATACATTTAGGACATTTCTCTGAAAAAAAGGAGCTAATTTACAGGTCTTATTTTCTACTATTATGGTATTTGAATCTTAAATAGCTAAAATTTTACTCATTTCTGTTTTCAATAGTGTCAAATACAAAACACAATGGAAGTACCAGGAACTCTCTGGTGTTCTTAGTAATTACTATGTTCCAGTTTTTGTAGTATCTATGAATTCACAACAGTGACTCTTAACACAGACCATTTTGATTAATATTTCTAAATGCAAATTTAAGTTTTTTCCAAGTGCATCTTCTTAGTCTTTACTTGTTTTAATAGGCAGAGAACTTTTCAATAGATTAAATCTTATTTAGATTACATGTAGGTAGAAGTTGTAGAAGTGATTCTCCAATTTCTCCTTTCAGATTCACTGCCAATCCCCATGTACAACTTTTACTCTTTTTACCTCTGTCCATCTCTTTTTATCCTGTAAATTTCCCTAAAACTTTGCCAAATCTCTTAGCTGTTCAGCTACCTTCTCTGGAACTGACAGATGCCATTCCATAATGAGATAACTTCTTATGCCAGTGTTTACCTACTGCTGCCTTCATTGTCTCCTGAATTCTGACCTGGAACTTCACTCTTTGATGCCTACAGATTGCCCTTCTCAGAGAGAGTTGGTCTGAAATAGAAAATCTATTGTTACTTCTCCATGTTCTTTTGAGTATCTATCATATTAATAACTGCATATGTGCATTTACATATTTGTTGGGAAGATAATTGTCAATTCTTTAGAAATGTGAGTTTAAATGGAGTAATGAGATATAATTTTGAGAGCTAGTGTGATATGTAGAGTAAATGAACTTACAAAATGATACAAAGGGCTACTTTAATTTTCTTCTATATGATACACTAAAACCTATACAATGATGAAGGCTGATATATTGAACTTGATTTAATGACTTAAGTGTTTTATATTCTTTATTAACTGAAATGAAATATTGGAAAAAAAGTAACAAATGGTACATCAACCTTTTTTTTTTTTTTGAATTTTGTTTAATACTTGTTTCAGACCTTTTTCCCTAAGTAAGTAGATATTGGTAAGCTCATTTTGTATCACTCCTCAATTCTTTCTACCAAATTTAAATACATTTTCTACTTTGTGTTCTTATTATTTTGTTTCTTAAAATAGTACAAAATTACTATAGTATTTGTAGAAGAGTGTTAGCTTTCCTTTGGCAGTCACTATTATATATTTAAGTTTACCAATGATACATGCAGATATAACTTCTTCATTTTCCTCATAAATAACATATTGCATGAATAAAGCACAAGTATATTAATTTAGTCCCTAACACAGAATTCCATATTTTTGCTCTTGTAAAATATGTAAGTGAATAATATTTAAATTCTTTCTACATACACCTGTGTGAGATTTCTTTTGGGAAAATTCTTTGAAGGAATGTAACTTGAATTAGAGGGAATGAATATTTTCAATTATTGCTAAATACTGCTAATTGCTCAGTTACTCTATAAAATGCTAGCTCTAATTTACTTTCTCTATACAAATTCTTGTTTTAGCATATCTCTGCCAAAAATATATTGTAAAGGTTTTATTTTTTTGCCAATCTGATGAATATGAAATATTATGGGGATACAATGTTACAGAATAACTGTGCCAGTGAGCATCTTTTCATCAGTTTATTTGCCATTGTGGTTTCTCCTTCTATAAATTGCCTCTTCAAAACCTTTATGCTTTTTTTCTATTTTTTAAAAAGCATTGATTTATAGTTACTTATTTTATATTATGGATACTAAACTTTTACATATCATGGATACTGTCTCTCACTCTATTATCTTGTCATTGAACTTTATTTTCAGTGAAACTGCCAGAGAGTATTCAAATTTTTATCATTTTATTTTTAAGTGGTTTAATAAAATTTTACTATTCCATATCATACAGAAAAGTTTCCCTATAAATCATATACTTTTTCAAAGCATTCTAAATTAAAAAAATATTTCAGTTATTCATTTATCCATTTGAAATTTATTTTGTTTTTGATTTTTAGGATTTTTGACTATCTATTTGGATTTGAATTTTCTGTATGGATGAGTAATCCATATATTAGCACCATATAGTGAATAGTTCTTTTTTTTTTTCTGGTTCTGAATGTTTACTCTGCAATATTAACAGTTTCCATATGTTCGTGTATGGAGGGGTATATGCGTGTGTATGGATCCAAAGGATTTTATTATGGAAATAAAATAAAGACTTAGAAAATCACACAAAGTAAATTTATAATATAATGAGCTTTTTAAAAAGGCCTTGTGACTATCATTAAGGTGAAGAATTAGATTTTTTCCAAATCCCTAGAAGCCTTTCTACATGTCTTTTTTCTTTTCCTTTTTTAAAGCATTTATTTATTTTATTTAGTTGTTCATACTAGTTGTTTTCCCCCAGATCTGGGACTTGAACCCATGAGTGTGTGGCCTACGCTCCTTTTGTGGTGATTGACTTAACCTCTATTCCACCAGGACGCACCTACGTGTTCTTTTCTAGTCTTCTTTCTCCTCCCCCTATTAACAATCATCCTAATTTTTTAAGTATTCAAATTTTGGAGGACTTCCCTAAAAATTAACTCTTAAGGATTTTTGTGTGTTCGAACATATTTCTCTGTGCTTTACTTCTTTCTTTCTGTTATCAAATAGAAGTAGATGATGTTTACAGTATATAACTAGCTAATCTTCCAGAGCTACTTATCAAGTCTCACAATAGCAATGGTACTTGGTTATATTTTTCTAATGATGTCTGAATGATAATCCAAAGATTTTTCAATCTCATGTGCTTGGTGCCCAATACTTGTGGAATCATATTCAAATAGACTCTACAATTAGGATATATTCATTTTACCAAGACCACTTATGACTGTCTCCCCATAGGGGCTTGTAGAATTCTATAAGGTAATAGTTTTTGATAAACAATCTTAGAAAGTTCTTAAAACATGTTAGATGTTGAGTGATTTAGTCTACCTTCCAGCCTTTGAAGAGATCAAAATTAACTTTCCCCTTTTTGGTACCAATTACTACGAATCTTGAAATTGCAAAATAATGTGAGTGAAAATAAAGGTGAGATACTGTCAGTGAGAAGTGTGATTATTTTAATCAAAATGGTAATCAGCCATGTGGAATGCATTACACATTAAGGCTAAGAAGAAAAGTCATGCCATGTTGGGTAAATTAAAGGGACAAGTGAAATACTGAAGTGAAGGTCTGCTTTTCTTATTTTTTCAATTTTAATGTAATTGATTCAATCTAGAGACAATATCATCTTTTAGTTCTTGCTCTCTTTTTCTTTCTTGGAAGAGCACAGAAAAAAATCTCTATGAGCTGGGGGTGAGATTTGATCAGAAACTCATTTAGAACTAGGAGTTGGAAAAGTTTTCTTTAAAGGGCCAGTTAATAAATATTTTAGATTTGAAGGCTATGAGATCTTTATTGCAACTACTCAACTATGAAATTTGCCAAGAAAATATGTAAACAATGGGAATGATTGCTCTGATAACACTTTATTTACAAAAATTTACACCTTTCTGAATGTAAGGCGTTTTTTTCTTCATGGGCATGCTTTTTCTTTTTGGGACATTTAATTAACTTTAAATACAAAAACTAAATAACCTTGATGAAAAAATACTTTTATTTTTCAATTGGGTAGCAGAGAAAGTAAAAAAAATGCTGTCTGCTTTTTTAATAACTACATTTGCCTTAAAGTTCTAAGACAAAAAACAAAAGTCACAAATTTTAGATGGAACTTAATGAGGGCAATTACAACAAATTTCGCCTGTTTATTTGTCTTTGAGTTTTATCTCAAAAGATAAAACAAAAAAGTTAATACATAATTAATTTCTTTTTATGTTGATATTTTTACCTAACATTTTATTCAAGTTATTTAAATACAAAATAACTTGGAAAGCTTTAATGATGAAGTTGTATTTTCCATTCCTGAATTTTAATGTTATTTCAGTCAGTTTTAAAATTTTGTGGGAGGAAAATATTGTCAGGAGGAAGCTAATCATCAATTTGCTGCAGCTGAAACTAGCACAGCTGGTGGATGAGTGTTTTAATGTATTTCTAGATGAAGCAAGGCAGTTTAAAGAAAACATCATGCAAAAATTCAATCTGCTATGGGTTTAAAATAAAGTCTTCATCTGTGTGGCTGCAGAATGAATAGCTACCTTATGTTTTGTCATATTGTAGTGGATTATCTTTAATGAAGCATATATCCCCCAAAGCATTATTGTGATATTTTGTGTTTGTCTTGGTCTACACTAATGTAGTGGTTTAGGTTTAGTGAACAGAAGAGTGGATTTTACTCTTAGTAATGCCCTGGCAGGTTTTCTACCCTGAAGTTGTAAATGAAAGAAGTTAATACATATTTAGGAGATCTTTGCCGTTGGTTTCAGTGGAATCTCACAGCAATGATAGTGCTGATGTTGTGCTATCTAAAGAATTACAAGAGGTCATCACAAAGGAAATGCTTTAAAATGAATTTCTTTAAAAGCAGAGTGCTGTATGATTCAGTTTTAAAAGAAGAAAAAAGAAAATATGGATAACTTATCTAGACTACCATTTATCTGTCATCAATCTATTAACATTGACATACCTGTCATCATCATCTGTCATTTATCTCTCTATCCAGCTATCCAGTCATCATCATCATCTCTCTCTCTCTCTCTCTCTCTCTCTCTCTCTCTCTCTCTCTCTCTCTCTCTCTCT